>OY992540.1:45395806-45758306 GCA_963921195.1 Pegoplata infirma | reverse complement strand
TCTTAAACGTGACTGCACATCGAGCGGAGATAGCGGCTTTGAGTTGGGACCACGCCACAATGAATAATGATCAACAACAAGCACAAAAACAACAAGGAGAGAAGGTGAAGAAAAATGATGGTAGTATGGGAGATAGCCCATTCGGAAGGAGTTCAGTGATAATGAGATCACCACCTACGACTGTGTCAAGTGAAACACCGAGCAGTAGTGGAGCCCCACGTGGAAATATGGCTAAGCTAGGTGATAAAATTGATAGGCTAATAGTCTTTCTGAATGGAAGATCTAACGTGCATAAGGAGATTGTGTCGATGTCTCGTGAGATCCAAGCGCTTTTTATGGGGTTGTCGAAAGAGAATACTAGTGTGCCGGAAAGAGTAGATCTAGCTGAAAGGCCATTGTTGCTTAGTAAGGAAGTCCAAACTGAGGAAGCTGTTCGGGTAAATCCTATCCAAACGGAAACCCCCAAGAGAAAAAGGGATACCACATTCCTTAGTCCAAAAGGGAGCAGAACCAAAAAGAAAAAGAAAATAGCGAGCCCCAAGAAACCGGCCCCTGGCACAGACGCTGGTACGGCAATCACTGCTGCAACAACTGCTGATGTAGGCACCGCAGAAGAAGCGGTAGTTCCTCAGGATGAAATAAAATCCAACTGGACTAAGGTGCGCCGGAAACCTAGACATAGAAATAGGCCGGCTCGTCATGATGCCTTGGTTATCCACACGTGTGGTGATACATCGTACGCTGACATTTTGAAGAAGGTGAAAAGCGATCCCAAACTTAAGACTCTAGGGGAAAACGTGAAAACTATAAGGAAAACGGTGAAAGGTGAATTGCTTCTTGAGCTGAACAAACCTGCTCATCAAGACACAAGTGAGTTTAGAGACGCCATAGGGGAGGTACTAGGCACTGATGCTGAGGTCAGGTCTTTGACCCACGAAATACTTCTTGAAATAAGAGATATGGATGGGGTCACTACTAGAGAAGATATACACATAGCGCTGGTAAATTTATCAGAGGAGTTTGGCTCATTACAGTCCTCTGTGGTGAAGTCGATAAGGAAAGCGTATGGAGGCACCCAAACAGCCACTATTGGCCTGGCTGCTGGGTTAGCAAACAAACTAATCCAAATCTCAAAAGTGCGTATTGGATGGGTGCAGTGCCGGATACGGACAAAACTTGCACCGAGAAGGTGCTTTAAGTGCCTAGATTTTGGTCATACAGCTGTTAGATGTAAAAGTCAACAGGACCACACAGGCAAGTGTCTTCGATGTGGAGAAACTGGTCACAAGATCAAAGCGTGCACGGAGTCCCCATCATGCGTATTGTGTAGAAGTGCAACAACTGACACTAGAAGTGACCATGTAACCGGATGCCCAACCTGTCCGTACTACCAAAAAGCGGTTCGCGCACTTCGTGAATGAAAATTCTGCAGCTGAACCTAAACCATTGTCAAGCAGCCCAAGAGTTGCTCAAACAGAACGTTCGCGATTTCAACATAGACATCGCAATGCTCAGTGAGCCATATCGTAATATCGAATCCCCAAACTGGGTATCCGATTGTTCAAATACTTCGTCTATTTGGTCGACCAACAGCTTAATGCTAAGAAATGCAATATCAACACAAAGTGGATTTACCCGTGCCACTGTCTCAGGTATCCATCTCTACAGCTGCTATATCCCTCCAAGATATACCATTGAGGTATTCGAAGAAATCATCGACAACATAGTCTCAGATGCAATTGATAAAGATCCTGTTATTATAGCTGGAGATTTCAACGCCTGGTCTACAGATTGGGGCTGCCCTCGTACAACAGCAAGAGGTAGAATACTCCTTGAGGCATTCTCAGTACTGGATATTGTGCTGATGAACACAGGAAGCGAGCAGACGTTTAGTAGAGGAGAAAGTGGATCTATTGTAGACATATCTTTTTCAAGCAGCAGTATTGCAAGACGAGTAAATTGGTGCTTGTCTGATCAGTACACCCATAGTGATCATTATGCTATAATAATGGATATATCGCAGGAGCACCCACCCGCAACCGCCAATATTCGGTCGCAAGCCCCTACTGGATGGAAAGTAAACACTCTTGACAAAGATGTATTTCAGACCATGATAGCGGATATGGAACTAAGCGGTTCAGCTGAAATAATGGCAGAAAATCTGGTAAAAGAGATATCGCGAGCATGTGATGCGTCCATGGTAAAAAGGAGAGCAAATCCTAAATGGCAACCAGTATACTGGTGGAATGCGGAAATAGCGGAGCTACGATCGCAATGTCTACATGCTAGACGACGCTATACGAGAACGAGAGGTAGACCGGGAAATGATACCCTTCACCAAACATACAAGGCGAAACGAAAATCCCTTAAACTGGCGATACGTAATAGTAAAAGAAGATGCTTCCTTGATATATGTGACGATCTTCAGGAAAACCCATGGGGACTCGCATATAAAATGGTGACAAAAAAACTTAAATGTTTAAGCCCGTCAGCACCCAGAGAGGAGTCAGTTCTTAAGGAAATTGTGGAACACCTATTTCCTCAACAAGAGCCAACTACTTGGAACCTAGACATTGGTGGAGAAGAATTTGATCACCCTCCCGCTACAAATGTTGAAATTGAAGCAGCAATTGTGAAATTTAAGGATAAGAAAGCCCCAGGATTAGACTGTATCCCCAATCTGGTACTGAAGGAAGCATTCAAGTGTTGTCCAGGGCAATTCGTGGCTGTGATTAATAAATGCCTGCGACAGGGGACCTTCCCATCCATGTGGAAAAGACAAAAACTGGTTCTACTTCCTAAGGACAAAAAACCCCTAGATGACCCGTCTTCCTATCGACCGCTCTGCATGATAGATACATGTGGAAAACTGCTGGAGAGCATAGTGTGTAAGAGGCTGGACGCCTGTATCGAAGCTGCTGGAGGTTTATCCAACCATCAATTCGGTTTCAGGAAAGCCAAATCAACAGTGGATGCCATAAATGTGGTTGTAGAAACTGCAGCAAATGCAATTGAAGGAAAGAGATGGAGAAATGGTGGAAAGGAGTACTGCCTGATGGTAACCCTAGACATCAAAAATGCTTTTAACACAGCGAATTGGGAGGTTATTGTGAATGCGCTTTCTCAAATGAGGATACCAGAATATCTATTGGCTATTATAAAAGATTATTTCCGCAACAGGGTACTAATATACGATACTGACAGGGGAACGAAGCAGTATATGATATCGAAGGGTGTTCCACAAGGATCAGTACTGGGTCCTTTGTTATGGAACGTCATGTACGATGGTGTACTAAGGCTTATGCTTCCAGACAGGGTCACAATCGTTGGCTTTGCAGATGATATAGCCATAGTGTGTGTCGCCAAAGATCTAGAAGAGGTTAAAACGGTCGCAAATTCTGCCATACAGATTGTTCGATCCTGGTTATCATCAGTTGGTCTAACACTAGCCGATCATAAGACGGAAGCGGTACTGATAAGCAGCCGTAAAGTGAGGGAAACTATCCAACTAAATATTGGATCGTACCGCATTGAGACAAAACCGTATCTCAAGTACCTTGGTGTAATGATTGATTGCCGCCTTTCCTTTAACGATCATCTGAAATACATAAGTGAAAAGGCTTCGCGAACGTGCCAAGCGTTATCCAGAATAATGCCGAACACAAGAGGTCCCAAATACCTACAGAGAAAACTTTTAACTGAAGTGGTTAAGAGTACAATCTTATATGCTTCACCTATTTGGTCGAAATCGTTAAGATTTGCTACATACGGTAAACTGGTCACATCCGTATACAGACTTGCTGCCCTGCGGGTGTGTTGTGCCTTTAGAACGGTGTCAGATGAGGCGGCATTTGTTATAGCCGGTCTACTACCAGTAGATCTTCAGGCTAGAGAGTCGGAATATTCAACGGATGGTGTTGGTAACGATAGTGCTCGTAATGAAAATAGGTGCGTAAGTATTGCCAAATGGCAAGCACGTTGGACATTGTCCGACAAAGGCAGGTGGACGTATAGACTGATACCGGACATTAAGTACTGGTTTGACAGAAAACACGGGGACTTAAATTTCTACCTTACACAGATGTTAAGTGGACATGGATGTTTTAAGTCATATTTGTACAAATATGGACACGAAAGGGATCCGTTTTGTCCGCAATGTGGTGGTGACGTGGTTGAAGATGCGCAGCATGTATTCTTCGTATGTCCACGATTTAATAATGGGAGGGCGAACCTGGAGGAGTTGGTAGGGTGTAGTGTCAATCCGACGAACTTAGTACACATTATGTTGTTATCTTTAGTTAACTGGGAGTGTGTATGTAATTTTGTAAAATTGGTTCTTATAGAACTCCGTAGGGAAGAAACGATTCGAAGAAGAATCGAGGTAGTTTAGGGTAGATTTCTACCATTCCCCCCCCGTGAAGAATTTCTCAACGGTTGTACCGCGGGGACATTGGGGTCAGTGCTTCGAGGGTTTTTTAGCGGGTTAAAGTCCCGCATTCGTCTTTCGATGATTTTTACCTCAATAAAAAAAAAAAAAAAAAAAAAAAAAAAAAAAAAAAAACATACATACATACATACATACATACATACATACATACATACATACATACATACATACATACATACATACATACATACATACATACATACATACATACATACATACATACATACATACATACATACATACATACATACATACATACATACATACATACATACATACATACATACATACATACATACATACATACATACATACATACATACATACATACATACATACATACATACATACATACATACATACATACATACATACATACATACATACATACATACATACATACATACATACATACATACATACATACATACATACATACATACATACATACATACATACATACATACATACATACATACATACATACATACATACATACATACATACATACATACATACATACATACATACATACATACATACACGATTTGGTAATGAGAGGGTGTCTCTAGAAGAGAGACTAGGTAGTAGAGTTAGCCCGGATAACATTGTAAACATAATGTTATCATCTTTAGTTAAATGGGAGTTCGTACGTAGCTTTGTAAAATTGGTTCTTATTGAACTTCGTAGGGAAGAAATGATTCGCAGGGGAATCGGAGTAGAATAGTGACAGGTCTTTACCTATTCCCACCCTGCGAAGAATACTTCGCGGTAGTTCCGCAGGGACGGCTGGGTTAGCGTATGAGGGTTTTTAGCGTGTTAAAGTCTCGCACACTGGCAATTTTCAGTGTGTGCCAGGGTCTTTCGACGATTTTTACCTCAATAAAAAAAAAAAAAAAAAAAAAAAAAAAAACATACATACATACATACATACATACATACATACATACATACATACATACATACATACATACATACATACATACATACATACATACATACATACATACATACATACATACATACATACATACATACATACATACATACATACATACATACATACATACATACATACATACATACATACATACATACATACATACATACATACATACATACATACATACATACATACATACATACATACATACATACATACATACATACATACATACATACATACATACATACATACATACATACATACATACATACATACATACATACATACATACATACATACATACATACATACATACATACATACATACATACATACATACATACATACATACATACATACATACATACATACATACATACATACATACATACATACATACATACATACATACATACATACATACATACATACATACATACATACATACATACATACATACATACATACATACATACATACATACATACATACATACATACATACATACATACATACATACATACATACATACATACATACATACATACATACATACATACATACATACATACATACATACATACATACATACATACATACATACATACATACATACATACATACATACATACATACATACATACATACATACATACATACATACATACATACATACATACATACATACATACATACATACATACATACATACATACATACATACATACATACATACATACATACATACATACATACATACATACATACATACATACATACATACATACATACATACATACATACATACATACATACATACATACATACATACATACATACATACATACATACATACATACATACATACATACATACATACATACATACATACATACATACATACATACATACATACATACATACATACATACATACATACATACATACATACATACATACATACATACATACATACATACATACATACATACATACATACATACATACATACATACATACATACATACATACATACATACATACATACATACATACATACATACATACATACATACATACATACATACATACATACATACATACATACATACATACATACATACATACATACATACATACATACATACATACACACATCCAATTTTATATATATAGATATTCGTGCCAAACTTCGGAAGTCTAGCTCTTTTATTTTAGACTGTATCGTGTCTTCTACAGGCGGACAGACGGACGGACGGACATCGCTAGAATGTCTTAGAATCGATCACTGATCAATAAAATATATACTGTATGAGGTCCTAGACTAATATTTCGATGCGTTACACACGGAATGACAAAGTGAGTATACCCCCATACTGTGGTTGGAGGGTATAAAAACATTTGTTCAATTTTCAGTTTCATTAAATGATTATTTCTGTTCTTTGTTTCAAAGATATCAACATAAAAAATAAAGACTTTCATTAGCATTAAATTTTTAAAGTCATTTATTTTTGTTCTGTAAGTAAAAATAAGTGATTATTTTTTTTAAATTGTTGGCATTTTTTAAAGAAAAGTCATTAGTTTTTACCTACTTGTGTTGGTTATTTTTTTTTTTTTTGTAGACAAAAAATTCTAAAAATTATTTATAAAAATATTTTTTTTTTTTTTTTTTTTTTTTTTTTTTTATTAGAAATGTTTATTTATTATTAAAAATTTTGAACATTTCTTTATATTACACCTAGCTTAAAGCTAACAAGTAATTTTTTTCCTTAACTAATAATTTAAAAAATAACAGACACTAAATCAAGTGGCTTGGTTCTTTTTAGTCTTCTTGAGTAGATTTCTTCGTTACATAAGATTGAAGCTTCAGAATTGTTGTGGTGTTGCAGTCTATCCGTATGGTTTCTTGCAGCAATTTTTATTGCATCAGTGACTTTAATTACACCAAGGTCACGATGAATATCGTTATTTCTTATATACCAAGGTGCATTTACGATGTCTCTTAGAATTTTATTTTGAAAACGTTGTATTATTTCGATGTGTGTTTTGGCGGCACATCCCCAAAGTTGAGATCCATAAGTCCACACTGGTTTTATTACCTGATTGTAAATTAGTAATTTATTTTCAGTTGATACTACTGAGTGTTGATACTACTGAGTGACACTCAGTAGTATTTATAAAAATATAAATACATGTTTGTATTAAGGGACTTTAGCAAGATGTGTAGAGTGTCTGGCCAGAATGTAGTTGATTGCGGGATCGATTCCCCAAAAATTTTTTTAAAAACTTTTTAAAGTAAAATTCAATAGAAAAATTGTAAAAATAACCTATGAAATCATTAATTTTTAATGTTTTCGTAGGTATTTTTTAACATGATAATTTTTTGAATTTGTTGGTAAAAATAGCACAACAATCGTTAATTTTTAGTGTTTTCGTAGCTTATTTTTTTCGAATTTGTTGGTAAAAAAAAATGAAAGTGAAGTTATTTTTTAATGTTCAATTTTATTTATTTTAGAAAATTTTATAAACAGTAAAAAATAAATGTTGATGTTCGTTAAAACCAATGAATAATTACTGGGATGGTTTTCAAATGTTTTATCGGTGACATGACATATTCCCCACGGACATAATCCCCATTTCCGTTATGGGGATTATGACCAAATTCATTTCGGTCATAATCCCCATAATGGTAGTGGGGACTATGACCGAAAATTATTTGGACATAATCCCAATAGAAAACGGACATAATTCCCAGATTTATGGGGATAATGACTACGTAATAAATGGGCATAACCACCATTATGGGGATTATCTCTTCTATACTAGTTGGTCATATTCCCCAATTGGGATTATGACCAAAATTGTTTTGGACTTACTCCCCATAATGTGAATGGGGGTTATGACCGAAAAAAGTTCGGTCGTAATCCCAACAAGGAACGGACATAATCCCCATTGGGATTGTGACCGTTTTGGAAACGGTTATAGTCCCCACAACTACTATTGGGGATTATGAACGTAATGAATTCGGTCATAATCTCCATTTCCGTTATGGGGGTAATGTCCGTGGGGATTATGTCCTGTCACCTGTTTTATCACTTGTTTTAAATATTTTTTTCATTTGTTTTTGCCTACAAAATATTTTGAGTGTATTTTCTTGATTGAGAATTTAACGAACCAAATTTCACCGAGGTTATGGCACCGTTGGATAGGTATAAAAAAACTTTTCTTCCCATATAAAAACATCGTATAGATCTACAGAAGAAAAAGCACAAAAATCGTATTTTTATACCCTATACCACACTGTAGTATAGGGTATAATGAGTTAGTGCTGATGTTTGTAACTACCCGAAATATTAGTCCTAGATCCACTTTTAAGTATACCGCTCGACTCAGAATAACTTTTTGAATTAATTAAGCGATGTCTGTCTGTCCATCAGTCCGTCTTTCTGTCCATGTAAATGGTGTAAACACTATACAGCTCGCAATTTTTAATCAATTGACTTGAAACTTGAGCCTCTCTTTACCCATGGATGAAGCATATTGAAATTGGAAAAAATCGGTCCATATTTAGACCTACACTCAAAAAATTATGTAAGTTACTACATGTTAGTTGTTTGTATACTTTACAGCAGTTAGTAGTTTTCAACTACAAAGTCAGTTATTTTTGTATGAAAAATATCAAATAACTATTTTTGTTAGTTATTTTAAGTCGTTTTTTTGAATAACTAACAAAAAAGTACTGTAATGTAGTAACAGTTATTTAAAGTAGTTAATTTTATTTTTTTTTATCTCTGAAAAATTTTCAAAGTTTTTTTCTAAAAAAAAAATCGTTTTTTTATTTTTCACAACTTTAAAAAAATTAGATTTTTAATTTTTCACAACTTAAAAAAAAAGAACTTGGAAAAAATTTGGTCTTCATTTTTTTTTTTCTAAAAAATTTTTTGAAAAAAAATACATATTGTTTATTTTATTTTTACTACATTTTAGTTGTTTTGACTACAAATGCTAATAATTTTTACTACACAAGTCAGTTGTTTTTTGTCAGTTAAAATAACTAACATTGTTAGTTGATTTAACTGAAAAAGTAGTTGACCCCAAAACAACTTACAAAGTAATTATTTTAACTGACATTTTCAGTTAATTTTACTAACGTAATTTTTTGAGTGTATCCCCTAAACAACGGTCCACTTTAGTTTTGCCTCAAATGACTCTAATATCCGTATTATAATAGGTATCTTTTCGAAATTTGCCACGTCATCGTTTTTTGTCTTCACAAATCACCATTCCGAATTTTAAAGGTATCGGACCAGTTCTTTTTGTAGCCCCCATACAAACCAACTTCCCGATTTCCAAATTAATCTCTCAAATTTCATGAAAATAGAAAATATTTAATTAAAATTTTGTTTGTGTATGATTAACTCGAACTTTAATGACCTTATCAAATCCGATTATCATCGGACCATTTTTGGACTTAGGCCTCATTGGCACAAAAGACCCATAAGGGTCGCAGTGCCGGCCGTTAGGCCTCATGTGAAAATTTCGCCAGATATTCTGTGAAAGCGGTTTATTGGCAACAATAAGAAGCCGATTTCACTCAAATTATTATTTGTGAGTGTTTTTAAGACTTATTAAAGATTTGAAAAAGTATATATCCAATTGGTCCATGTTTGAAATTGGGACCCATTTTCCGGAAAACTCTGGTGTAGGGTATTATATGGTCGGTCAAGACTTTAATTTTTTTACTTGTTTTTCTTTAACGAGATTCGCATATTTGCGAAACTAATAGAAAGAACTGGGCATTTTCGAACTGACAACGGAAAAAACATCATTTATATAAAATATATAAAAATTATAAATTTTTTTTTTTCCAAAAACCGCGAACTCTAACCGCTTGTACTAAAAGTACTCCACTAAATTTTTTTTATAATTTTTTCCGTTATCCGCTCGAAAATGCGCACCGAGTTCTTGCAATATTTGAGAGATTCGCAAATATGGAAATCATCGTCCCGCCCTAATGACCTGTAAGCTGAGACACCCTAATTGAGTGGGATTTTTTCTTAAGTTTCAAAGTTTTAGATTTTGATATTCGTATTCAGCATGTCAAAAGTAATGTATCCCAAGATAATTTTTTTTTATTTTTTTAATTTTTCAACTATTTAAAATTTTTGTGGAAATATTCCGAAAGTCCAAAACTTCGAGCGATGGGCATTTAGAAAGATTTTGATTGCAGTATTGAAATCAGGAGGTCCATTTTATATGAAATCAAGTCCTATTTATTGGAAGCAACGTTATGTTGCTTCCAAAAGGGCGAAATTATTGTTTTTTTGTTTACTTTTATCTCAAAAAATGTACGTGCTAGAAAAAAACGGATGGCAGATTTGGATTCAGGAGACCAACATTTTTAAGAAGTTGGATATTTTATTGGAAGGATTTTGTTGTCAAATAATGTAATTTTTTAACAATAACTCGAAAACAGGATCAGCTAGAATTTTCGTATTAACGGTTTTTAAAGTTCAAAATAAAGAGGAGTGAAATGCCATTACCCGATTTGGTCACCATTTTATCACAACCTAAACTTGCTTGAAGAGTGGTGTTTAAATAGTAATAAAAAGTAAAGAAATGTTACCTCGAGCTGAAGTACTATTTCTCAGAAAAAGCACGAAAAAAAAACACAAATTGTTAAACAAATTCGGAACAAAAAAACAAACGAACAGAAAAATTCATAATATTTATTAAAAAAAAATGTTAGTTTTAAAAAATTATAGAGGATATTTTTGATTCGACACAATTGAATGTAAAATTATTTCAAATGGAATTTTTGGATTTTAAAATCTTATAAGAAATCATGTTTTTTTTAATATTTTGGAAATTCATTAATATGCACGAAAATTTGAATCCCTCGCTACATTGTGTCGCCAACAACTTTTAAACATTTAATTTAATTACAAATTTTTATGCATATATTTTCGATTTCCAAAACCTTCCCTTAAAGAAACTATTATTAAAAACTCCCATCTTTTACTCCAATTTCACATTATAAAAATGAAATCCTTTAAATATCTGCCTTTTTGGAACAGCACCCACCCATAATCCCCATTGACAAAACCTCCCAACACAAAAATAAGTAACCACGAGTAAAAATATCCTTTTTATTTCCCAACATGTTGTGTTTGCTCAAATTCAATGATGGGTTTACAAATACTTTTGCAATTTTTTTGCTACAATTTTTTTTTTTTTTTAATTTTTTTCCAAAAAAATCTTATTCGTTTTTCTTAACAAAAGAAAAAATCCACAAAATTTTCTTTGTCTTGTTGCTTTTGGTTTGTACCAGTGCGAGTATAAAATCGCATGTATGAAAAGTTGTATTCTCTTTGGATTTTTTTTTCAATGATTTTCTTTATTTTTTATGTATTTTCCTGAATTTTTCCTATTTTTTTGCATTGGTGAGTGAGTGGGATGCATAAAGTCTGCAAACGAAACCCACATTGAATATATTCGTGAAAATTGTTTTTTTTTTGGTGACTCTTTATTTAGATTTTTATTTCTCATTTTGTTAAAAAGAAATATGAGTAAAAAAGCACTTGAAAATAAAAATGTGTGTCATAGGAAAATTCAGATAGCGGAGTGTCAAAAGGCAAATCAAACTCATACCATTAATATGAAATTTATGAAAATTTTATTTTAGTTTTTGATTCTCACATTGTTTTTAGAAGGTTTGGGAAACCGTCTTATGTGTTAACATACAATTGATAGATTGTATTTTTATTGAATTGGAAAAATGATAGAAAACTAATACGAAAATAACCCACACTTCCCATTCAAATTAATAAAGACAGATTTAGCTTGAATTGAGCGACATGTTATCTCTTACTCTTTATTACTCTTTAATATTTTTTAAGCTTTTACGCATCTCTTCTAACATCAACTTGAAGCTTTTCACCGCATACAAAAGTCTCTTTATTTTGCTCAACTAAATATCTCTTTAAAATTAAAAGCTTTTAATAACAGTACGATCAAAGCTCTTGTGTAGAGCTTATGCATATTTATTTTTTTTAGATTTAAATTAACGAATATGTATATCAGAAATAAAAAGCTTTTACGTGGGTTAATTGAAAATAAAATTAAAGTTCTGTATATAAGGCATTCCACACCAAATGCCCCGCTACAGAAAAACATGTGTCCCGTAAATTTCTAAATAGGTTGATTCGATAGCCCTATATGGAACTAAGAAAATTGCGTTTTTGGTTTTTAAAATTTTCAAAAACTGGGCTTAGGAGGCGTGGTCAAATATTGGAAAAATGGTAAAATTTGTGCCGAGTTGCCTTGATTAAATATTTATCACTTTAAAACGGAATGCACCACAATCTCAAAAATTCTTATACAGTTTTGTATGGGCTATCGATTAAATTTTTTTTTTTTTTTTGAAAAAAAAAATTCAGACACTCGTTTTTCGTTTTTTTTTCGAGAAAATCGCATTTGAATTTTAAATTTCATAACAAATTTGTAATTTGCTTGTATTTTCTCATAGAGTAAGAAGAATAAGAGACATTACTGGTGAAACCGCACTCCTTTTGTAAATTTTTTTTAGCCGTAAACTCCGATTATCTCGGGTTAGAAACCCAGAATATTTCAAAAGGAAATTGAAAAAAAGTAAAATTCCGAATACTTTTCAAAAGGAAATTGAAAAATAGTAAAAAAAAGAGAAACCCCAAATACCTTTCAAAAGGAAATAAAGAAAAAAAAAACGAATGCATTTAAAAGGTAAATATAAAAAAAAAAACAAAAGAATTTTATCTATTCTTTTTTCTATCCTTGAGATAATCGTAGTTCGCAATTTGTGTTTCACAAAGTTTTCACTAATCGTACCTCTGTTTCTTTCTTTACTCTATGATTTTCTTGTTTTAACGTTGCGAATGAGTATTATTAATTGCATAAAAATTACTTATTCGCAACGTTAAAACAAGCAAATACAAGCAAATTACAAAATTGTTATGAAATTTAAAATTCAAATGCGATTTTCTTGAAAAAAAAAAGAATAACGTGTTTCTGATTTTTTTTTTGTGTGAATGGACTAACATCTAAACTTAAAAAAAAAATATTAAAAAAGAAAAAAAGTGGCCAAATATTTGATAAATTGACTTTTTTAAAAAATGGAAAATTTCAGAACGGGTTCTGAAAATTTTTAATCGATAGCCCATACAAAACTATATAAGAATGTAAATTTTTGACATTGTGGTGCATTCCGTTTTAATGTGATAAATATTTATTCAAGGCAACTTGCCACAAATTTTACCATTTTTCCAATATTTGACCACGCCTCCTAAGCCCAGTTTTTGAAAATTTGAAACACCAAAAACGCAATTTTCTTAGTTTCATATAGGGCTATCCAAAAAATATCAGAAATTTATGGGACAAATGTTGATATGGGCAATTCCATCATGTCGAACGTGACCGTTGCACACATTAAAGTTGAATAAAAAGTCGAAATAAAAAGATTTTTTTTCTTGACAAAAGGGGAAACTTATAGCTCTTAACTAGCTCTATAATTGTTGCTCAGGTTGATTTTGAAAATTGTTTCAAGCTTTCGAGATAATCGCAAAAAAGACAACCATTCGCACGGGACAAAAAACAGAAGTCGTTTTCGCGACTATCAATCAAAACTCTGATTTCAGCGAAACCTGAGGCAATATCACAATGCGACTAATTTTGAAATGTTGGCTTATAATGTCTCTTAAAAGTTGTAAAATTTTACCTCAAAATTATTTCTACTTTTTATTTAATTTAACTTTAATCACTGTCGCACGGGACATGTCGCACGGGACCGTTTTTTCCATCATCATATTTATGTTTGTTTTGTTGTTCTTTTTTAACAAATTATAAATAAATAAGCTTAGAAAACTTGGCATATATATTTTTCGTTCCCCTGGTCTGGTTCGTATTGAATTTCAGCCAAATCGGTTCAGTGGTTCAAAAGTTATTAGCAAAACCGAGAATTTCAGATTAGTTTCACATTAAATTCACGTGTTGAAAACCCGTTAAACATGTTTTTAAAACATTGGTAAGTCACAAAACTATTTTACAACGTATTTTTGGCACTCAAAAATTTTGTCACAAAAAAGTACACTCGAAAAAGTTTTACACTCAAAAAAAATTTTACACTCAAAAAAAATTTAGTAAATTATTTTTTTTTTTCAAAAATTACTTAAAAAAAATTTTTTACATAACATTAAATATTTCTAATCCAAAATGTTATTTACTTTCACTTAAAAAGGGCATTGTGGAGGGTATTCATAGATTCGCCTAGTCGAATTTAACTTTTCAACTTGTTTAATTTATTGTCTTGTAATTTCATTTCATCTTACTTCAACTTTTCTCTCCTCCGTTTGCATCTCTCTTTATTTTTTTCGCCGTTTATACTCATCTATATTTAAATAATTTAAAAGAATGTATTAAAATAAGTAAATCATTTATTTAAGAAAAAAATATTTTTTCAAAATTTTAAAATCCACGCTTACCATGTCGCACGTGACCAACTTTATATAAGAACCAAGACCACAGATTTTATTATTTTTCAATTTTTTTTTTTTTATTTTAATTGTAATAAAAATCTGTGTTTGTTCTCAATTTTTGATGAACTTTCGTTATATACACTTGACGCACTTATTACAAATGTTGTTTTTCAATGTCGCACGGGACATCGAAATGTGTGATAAAGCATAGCAAAAACTAACCGTTATTTTTTGAATTGCATAGTTTGTTATGCATTTTTTTTTAGCTCTTTGTATCTCCAGAAAGATTTTTTAAAATAAAAAGTCAATATTTAATGCTTCTCTTTAAGAACTTTTAACAAAACAAAAGGTGCAATAGAAATGTCCCAATGAGAAAAAATTGGCTTGCTCGACTTTACATTCGAATATCTCGAAATGGGTTATGAATAAATGTAAAATTTGTTCACTTTAGTTAAATTTGATTGTTTTCCTATGAAAATATGTTAAAACAAATTCGTTTCAAGAACTTTTGGTTTTTTGGTCTTGGTAGACCTTTCGGTGGAAGTGCCCATATGTATTACAAAATTTTTGAAGAGACTTTAGTAACAGCTAAATTGTGTTCTTTTGAGCTGTTTTTAAAATTCAAATTAGTAAATAAAAAATTTGCAATATAAATAAAATATATGGGGCATTCCATGTGAAATCGGACACTTTGAATTTTTTTTTTTTAGAATTTTCCAATTTATTTCAGTTTTTAGTAACCTTCGAAAACTCCTTCGTGGTAAATTTTCAGATTTTTTTGATGACCCGTTCAAAAGATATCGAGTTTTTAAAAATTGGTAGTTTGTTCCTTTACTCAAACTTCTTTTACTTATAACTTCTTCAATAATGGTCCAAATTGCAATTTTTTTTTCAAAAATTTAGTTTTTTTTCGTACTTTAAAAAAAAATCCCAAAAAATTCTTAAAAGCGCTCTAGTATGCGATTTTTAAGTTTTTAAATTTAAATCTCATTTTTGAAAATGTTTGTACTCTTCGATTTTTTTTGAAATATTTTTGTGTAAAACTTCTGTCAATTCTACAAATTTTTTGCCCAGGAGGATCGTGGATAACGATTATTACTATTTTTTTTTTTAATTTTTAAAAAAAAAGTTATTGTAATTTTTCAATCTTAAAATCATTTCTACTGCTCCAATGGTGCGTCATAGAGTGGTCATTTATAAGACCGACCCCCATTAATTTTTACGTCTAAACATTTCTTTGGAAAAAACCAATACCCTATCTCCAATTTCTAAGGGGGCTCCCACAATGGAAGCCTACTTAGCGAGTGGAGATAGGGCTGTGGTATGTTTTACAAAAATGTTTGGGTGTAAAAATAAATGGGGGTCGGTCTCAATAATGAACCCTCTCGGACGCACCATTGGAGTGGTAGAAGCTGATTAAATAAAACAAATTTACAAAAAATAAAAAAAATTGTATGGGGACCGCCTTAACAATAAAGATAGAGGGTATGTGTGTTCAGAGAAAATGTTTGGACTAAAAAAAATATTGTGGGTCGGTCATACATTTTGTTGCTCTAAGGGCACTATTAGGGCAGTTATGTCGGTTGGAGCAAATTTTAAAAAATGTCGTTTTGTGTGGGAGCCCCCTTAGAAATTGCGGATAGGGTATTAGTGTGTTCCAAAGAAATGTTAAGACGAAAAAATTAAAATTATAAATGACCCCTCTAGGACGCACCATTAGAGCAGTAGAAATGATTTTAAGATTGGAAAATTACAATAAATTTTTTTCAAAAAATTTAAAAAAATTGTAATAATCGTTATCCACGATCCTCCTGGGCAAAAACTTTGAAAAATCGATAGAAGTTTTACACAAAAAATTTTTAAAAAAATCAAAGAGTGCAAACATTTTCAAAAATGAGATTTAAATTTATAAACTTAAAAATCGCATACTAGAACGCTTTTAAGAATTTTTTGGGATTCTTTTTTAAAAAGTACGTAAAAAAACAAAAATTTTGAAAAAAAACTTGAAATTTGGACCATTATTGAAGAAGTTATGATTAAAAGAAGTTTGAGTAAAGGAACAAACTACCAATTTTTAAAAATTCGATATCTTTTGAACGGGTCATCAAAACAATCTGAAAATTTACCACGAAGGAGTTTTCGAAGGGTACTAAAAACTTTATACAAATTGGGAAAATAAAAAAAAAAAAGTTTTTCAAAGTGTCCGATTTCACATGGAATGCCCCATATATTTCATATTTTGATTTTAAATGCTTAGTTTTCGCTTATTTGTAACTTATATGAATGTTTTTAGCCATATTAGATTTCTGCTAGTTTTAGCAGACACGGTTTGCTGATAATCTGTCATGATCATCTACACACAAAAAAAAACCTTGTCAATTTACAAGAAAAAGTGTCGTAATCCCAAAATTAAGCAATGACGAATTATACAGAATATGTCACATTGACACCATTCCCATTATTATAAAAAGAAGAAAATGGAAATGGATCGGCCACACTCTAAGGAGAGTCCCGACGAAATAAGTCGTCAAGCCCTAGACTGGAACCCACAAGGCAGTAGAAGAAGAGGCCGGCCAAAGATCACTTGGAAAAGAAGCTTGCTTAAAGATATTGAACCCAGCGGAAAAGCTGGAACGAGATCAAATTACTTGCGAATGACAGAACATCTTGGAGAAATTTTGTAGAGGCCCTATGCTCCACAGGGAGTTAAGCGGAAACGAAGAATCCCATTTTACTATTTTTTGACAGTTTTCCTTGTTTTTTAACAAAAAATTTTAGATCGAAATTTAATTTTTTTTTGTAATTTTACAGTTTTTCTTGTAATTTTACAAATTTTTAAGATTAAAAAAAAAAAAAAATAGTGAATTTATAAGAATTTCTTGTAAGTTCTATTTCGCCAAAAAAGTTGTAAATTGACAATTTTATTGGTAAAATTCTTGTAAAATTTCTAAAAAGCTCGTAATTTTTACTAGGAATTCTCGTAAAATAGGAGCTAGCAAATAGTCTAGTAAAATCACGAAACCTCCTAGTAAGTTTTATCGCGTAAAAATAATTGTAAATTTACATTTTTTTTGTAAAAAGCTTGTAAAATTACAAAATTATAGGTAAAAAGCTTTTAAAATAACAAGGAATTCTTTTCAAATAGGAGGTAGCAAAAAAAAGTTACAAGCTTTTCTTGTAATTTTACAAGGTTTTTTTAATTGTAGGTGAAATCTGTATAGAAATCTGTCAAAACAGCAGAGATTTTCTAGAAAATTTTTGTTTTTAGAAAATTTGTTTTCATGAAAATTAAAATAGTTTCGTTTTTTAATTTAAACTTAAAAAAAAAAAATAATAAAAAAATGTTTCCGTCAAATAAGCAATAAAATCTACCGATTTTTTTAAGTTTTGTCAATTATTAGTCTCAATTGTAATTAATTGTAAAAAACCGAAAAAAATAATACTTAAAAAAAACTAATTAAAAAAGTTTTCTTGAAAAAATAATGACAGGAATTTATTTCTGTAAAATTGCAAAATAATCTGCTCAAAATATTCTGAAAACATCGTTTTGATTGCAAAAAAAAAATATAAATTAACACTTAAAAAAAACTTTCTTGAAAAAAGAATGACAGCAAACAATTTCTGTATAATTAAAAAATAATATGCTAAAAATATGTTCAAAAATATTTTGAAATTCAGCAAACAGAATCAATAAAAACGCAGTAAAATTTCTGTTATTTTGTTAAACTTAGTGACAGACATTTTAGTAAAAATATTATATTTATCAAAAAAAAAAAAAAAAAAAACTGCTGAAAGTTTGGTAAATCAAATTGAAAGTTGTTTTAGAGATTTTTTGACTAAGTGTTTCTTTCGAGTGTTCAAATGATTTTAAAATCTGGCCTCATATTTTGCTTTTAAATGTATTTTTTTTGCCAAAAAATTAGAAATGGTTTATTCTAGTTCTAAGGTATTGTATATGTTCCCAATTATGAATTAACATATTCAGCAGTGCACAGTGGGTTATGCCAATTATGACGCATTCCACACAACACGTTCAGCGAAAAAAACATGATTCGCAAAACTTTAACAACCCCAAGGGCATTAATTTTGTCCTATTTAACTAAAAATTTAAACATAGAGTTTTTAGACCAAAACGAACCATAATTTGCCCGCCGCGGCGATTGACGAAATTCGAAAAAAGTCAAAATTCGTGCCACCCTAATGTATATTCTTAATTCGTTATAAAAAGAGCGTATTTAAGAGAATATGATTAATCATAATAACAAGATTTTTTAGTCGATTACGATTAATTGGTGCGATTAATCGTGATTACAATTTTAATCGTTTTGCATATTCTAATTAACACCAATCTGTATTACTTGTAGTGACGATTAATATACATTTCTATTTTTTCAATACATGTAACTATTTTCTATATTCATCTGCATTTCAACAGGCTTCATGTTTATTTAATCCCGCTAAGACACGATGTAACAAAATAAACATAAACAGTTAATACTACTCACATACTGACACACACACCAAATTATGAAAGTCCGATGGTGAGAGAAATATTTAAAGCTTTTTATAAATATTTAATATATATTAGATAAAAAATCTTAGCATACTTTAAGGCATATACACAATAATACAATGGCAGTAGTACATATTAAACCATTAATGACTGCACCAGTTTATTTTGAATAAAAAAAGCACTTGTTTGCGTTTGTTTTTTTTTAGTTTTTTATTCATATTCTGATTAACATTGTTTTATAAGACCTTTAAAATATTATGTTTTGAGTAGGTTTATTCTAGCTCGAGGTCGTTATTTTCTTTACTAATTTAAACTATGATATTCTCATAGAATAATTTTCAAGAAAAATTATTTGTCTGTTTTAAATTAATTTATAATGGTAATTTTTACAAAACTTAATAGACACGTGTTTCGGAATTTGTCAGATTTAATTGTCAATATTATATAGCAAATATAAAACCTTATACTACAAGTACAAATGGAATAAAAATAACAAAATCGCTTTTGATTAAACTAAAATATTAATACATATTCGATCAATTTAAAACAGAAGAATTATTTTCTTGAAAATAATTCTATAAGAATATCATAGTTTTAATGACCTCGATCTATAATAAACCTACTAACAATATAATATTTTAAAACTAGAATAAAGTAAGATATCATTCCGTGGTCATTAGTGGGTTATCAAATGTAATTTTACAGGAAACAACCTGCTACAATAAAAATTTGTTTAGAAAGAAGAAATCAATGTCGTTAGCAAAAAAACGATAACAAATATCAAAATATCGCACACACTCATGCATATGCATGCAAATAAACATATCGCTCATTTACTTGCATAGTGTCATAACTCAAAAAACGTGATTTTTGAGGTAATGATGCAGAACTATTTGTTATATCATGCTTTATATTGTGTCAAAAATTAAAATTAATACCTTTTAAACTTACCGTTTGAGAAGAGTACACGCCATTATTGCATTTTCAATGTTCCGGCCTTTTTCAATGGAAAACCAGTTTCAATTGCCAACTCGATTTTTGCAAAATCAAATATTTTGAGTTATGACATTATACAAGTAAATAAGCGTTATTTTGTCATATGTGTTTTAAACCCTTGCTCAAAAATAATGCGAAATAATAATATTAAATATTGCTTATATATTGGAACATTTGACGATTTAATGTTGTTTAATTTGACCTTAAATGCAGATCTTTCGGAGTGTGAGTATAAATGGGTTTTTCACAAAATTTTTTTTCGAAGTTAATTTCTTTTAGCAACTAAAAAAAAATTGCTAATTGGAGCTGATGATATATCCAATTTCATTAATTCCTCAGAGTATCGTCGGAATGTTGGTCTTTCTAGCAGAGCTCATCCCTTTGTTTTTGATTGGACAATGGACCGCCATTGATTTGGAGTAAGCAAAGAAATGAATATATCCGTGAACAGGGGCGTATCCAGGATTTTATTTCGGTGGGGCCCCGACATTTTTTATTTTATTTTTTTTTTACAAAAAATTTATATAACAGCACATGTTTTAGAATTTTTCTCGATCTCTTCCTTGAACTGAATGTAACTCAATCAGATTCTTCATTTTTGTGAAAGTTTAAAACTGTTGGGAAAAAAAAAATTTATATTCCAAAAGTTTTTGAGAGACTTAAGTGTGAATTGTATGAGATGCTGATATATATTTCATTCTGTTTTTTTTTTTGCAAAGAAAAATCTAAGATTCTCTGACAATTTCCAGTTAAGACAGTTTTTGTTATAGAAAAACTCAAAGTCTCTTAATCATATTTCCAATGGAAAACGTTTCTCGGGAAAAAGTCACTTTCGAAAATGATTCTATAAACATAGGTATAAAATAAATACTTTTTTAAAAGAAAAACGACTCCGATTGTAAGACATTTTCCCAGAATCTGAGATATTTCTAGTCCCGCATATTTTCTCAGATTTTGAAACATTCTGCACAAAAAGTCTTAGATTCGGAGAAAATCTTCGCTTTTTCTCCTTTTTAAAAAGAAAACAGTATAAAATAATCTTAGATTCTAAAACATTTTTCCTAAAGAAAAACTCTCGGATTTTGAGAAAATTTTCCTATAGAAAAAGTTTAAGATTCTTGGACATTTTTCCTATAGAAAAATTTTCTAATTCTGAGACATTTTTCCTATAGAAAACGTCTCTAATTCTTTGACATTTTCCCTATAGAAAATGTTTCAAATTCTCACAGATTTTTTCTACAGAAAATTTCCTAGATTCTGAGACATTTTTCCTATCGAAAAAGTCTCAGATGCTTAAACACTTTTCCTATAGAAAAAATTTCAAATTCGTAGACATGTTCCTATAGAACAAGTCTCAGATTCTGAGACATTTTGCCTATAGGAAATTGAAAAAGCCTCAGATAATGAAATAGTTTCCCATAAAAAAATACGCAGATTCTGAGACATTATTCATATGGAAAAAATATTTTTACAATAGTAAAAGTCTCAGATTTTGAGCATTTTTCTATACAAAAAGTCTCAGCTTGTGTCTCTGAAACATTTTTCTTATACATAAAATCTTACATTTCGAGATAATTTTCCTTAAGAAAAATTCGTTGATTCTCAGACATTTTTCGTAAAAAAAGTATAAGATTCTGAGACATTTTCCTAGATTGTAAGAAAATTTCTCAGATTTAGAGGCATTATTCCTATAGAAAGTTCTCAGATTCTAAAACATTCTTCATATAGAAAAGCCTCAAATTCTAAGAATTTTTTTTTATAGAAAAAAACCTGAGATTTTGAGACATTTTTCAGATTCAGAGACATTATTCCTATAGAAAGTTCTCAGGCTCTAAAATAGTTTTCATATAGAAAAGCTTCAGATTCTGAGAATTTTGAATAGAAAAAGTCTCAGATTCTGAGACATTTTACCTATAGAAAAAGTCTTAGATTCTCAGACATTTTTCTTAGATTCGGAGAAATTTTTTTTAGAAAAGACCATCAGAGAATTAAAAAAAGCGCTAAATGGCATCAGTTATGTACTTCTTAAGTATACGGTGCGTATTATTTATAATGTTATGTATATTAATTATACGCATTGTAAACTGAAGTAATGTTAGAATAAAAACAAGTAGAAAAGTTAAATTCGACTTTGACGAATCTATGAATACCCTCCACAATGCATTTTTTAAAAGATAGTAAATTTTTTAACGTGAAAAAATTAACAATTTTGATTAGAAATATTTTATTTTGAGTAAAAAACTCTTTTTTTGTCATATTAAAAAAAAAAAAAATTACTAATTTTTTTTTGAGTGTAAAATTTTTTTCGAGTGTAATGTTTTTTTTCACTGTAAAAATATTTCTGAGTGAATGCACGTACGTATGTACACAAAATATTGACATTTTTGTAAAAAAAAAACTAATTTGTTTTGAGTGTAAATTTTTTTAACTTAAAACTTGTTAAACACGTGGCATTTAAGATGAAACTAATCTGAAATTCAGGGTTTTGCTTATAACTTTTGAACCACTCGACCGGTTAAGTTGAAATTTGATACCAAACAGACCTGAGGAACGGCAAAGATACATGTTAAGCTTCAGTAGTCTCATTATTGTCTTTCGAAAGTTATCGTATTTTTTATCTCGTAAATTCGCGAAACACCCTTGCCGAAATTTACTCTTTTGCTCATAACTTTTGAACCACTGGACCGATTTGGCTGGATTGCAATACCAACCTGACAAGGAAAATGACCAACATATACTATGCCAAACTTCAGTAGCCTCTGTAAAGTCTTTCAAAAGTTAGCGTGTTTTCTACGGACAGACAGACGGACGGACATCTCTAGATCGACTTAAAATCAATCGAGGATCATGAATATGTACTTTATGGGGTCCTAGACCAATATTTCGATGTGTTACAAACTGAATGACAAACTAATATATACCCTCTATCGCTAGAGTGGAGGGTATAAAAAAACAATCCTCCCTAAATAAACTAAATTGATCTAAATCGATAAAATCCGTCAAAAATTGAGAATATTCAAATTTGTCATTCCATGTGCAATACAAAAAATATCAGTATAGGATCTCAGTATATTTTTTTTTTACTTTGAGCCAACACTCCTACTAATGCAATGCATTGTGTTGGTATTAGAAAAATAGGTTATGAGGACAAGGAAAGAGGGGGTAGTGTTTGCGGAAATTTAATTTGAATTTTTCTAAATTGTAACCGACAGGGAAAACTTCTGCCGGGAGTTTATTCCACATACGGCTTTTTCTACCGAGAAACGAATTTTTTCTGTAATGCGTTGTGCAAGACATTGGACAGTCGACAACGAACGGATGTGATCTGATAGAAAGGCGAGTACAACGGGCATGCAACCGCGTCTCAGGGATGTCCTACATTCCGACGATGCTCAAATGAGTCAATAGAGCTGGATACCCTACTGTCATTTATGATCTTTAACGCACTCCTTTGCACCCGATCCAGAAGCACGTGCCCAGATATGGGAGTTGTATTCCATTTTCGGTCGGATATAGGCGGTACAAAGAATGAGGAGATCAGACTGAGTTAAGTAATTCTTGCACCGTTTTAAGAAACCCAGACACTTGATTGCTTCTTTAGACACTCGAAAAATATATTGGTTCCAACGAACATCACATTAAGTTTTCGTGCCTAGAATAGTGTTTATAAACCGGTTAACCGGAAAACCGGTTTTTTTCCCAAAATTTCGGTTTTTTTTGCAAACCGGTTAACCGGAATTGAAAATTTCCGGTGCACCGAAAACCGGTTTTTTTCTGTCGGTTAACCGGTTTCTTTAAATACATGCAAAACGGATTATTTTAGCAATTTTTAAGGGTTTTTACTTATTTTTTATGACATTTTCAAAATTTCGTTAAAAAAAACCTTGAAATCCGTGGGAAAGAAAGTCTAAAATATTATTTATCTACAAGAAACAATTTTCCAAATAGGGATTTTATTCAGAATCTGGTAAATATTAAAAATTCACATTGTTGTAAGCAAGTTTTGGGCACTTTCATTGAAAACTTTATAAGTGACTTTTAACGAGATAGTAAAATTCCTCTTAATGGAGAGAATGCCAATAAAAGAACATCGAAATAAAATACGGTACTGCAATTTACAACGAAGTGATGTATTTTTTAAATAAAACCAATAAAAGTTAAATTAAAGCCCCGGAGAATATGGGAAAATAAAAGCACCGTATCTAAATACCGCTATTTTGAAAAGGTATCAGTTGCCAACTTTGCTGAAAGAAACAAATATGTTAACTTAAGTTATATATTCGCTTTTGTATTTAATAAAATTTAGCTATTTTAAAGTATTTTTTGGGTTTGTCAGTTAAAGAAAAAAAAACCGGTTAACCGCTTTTTTCATTCCGGTGTAACCGAGAAAACCGGTTAACCGAAAAAGCTGATTTTCGGTTAACCGAGAAACCGGTTTTCCTAAATGTCGGTTTTTTATAAACACTAGCCTAGAACATCAAGAGTTTCTGGTTTCTCAATAGTAAGCAAATAAGTTCCAGTGTTCCATTAACTTAGATTTACACCATATTTTGAGTAATTTTCTAGCATGTCCTGATTGTTTACCAAAGAATGGTTCTGGGCCAATAAAGGAAAAACTAGCCCTTAAAGTGTTGTGGCAAAGTAAACAAAAATAACTTTTTGCACATAGTATTCATACAAATTTGTGTATGTTTCTGTATAAAAACGAATACATATAACAAACAAATCCCGATTTGTAAGCCAATTTGCACTTATGCTTATCTAACTAATGTCATATCATTTGTATAATGTTCTCGATTGTATGTACAAGATATCTGCTGCTACTACTACAACAATACTACACATTATACTTGTATGCATTAAACATAATATATTGTATGTATGTAAGCTTACAACATTCCTTTATTCACTTCAATCCTTGAACTTTAATCTCCTCCATACGCAGCTCCTTCTTCATTTCTATTACATATGAATATGTGAATATTCTATAATGTTAAAATGTGGCAAAGTAGATGAGGAATAGTTAAATTGAAAGTGTTAGTGATACATCCATAAAAACCAGAGCAAAAGGCGGAGGAAGTTGAACAAACGAAGAAATGAACAAGTGTCTTATCCTGCGGGGTTTCATTTCTAAGCTCATTTATGTTTATAACAAATGCGTGCCAACGCAAAAATTTTTCCTTTTAAATATTGCCTATATACCCAAGTATCATTCTACACATACAACCAACCATTCCCTGCCTTAGTTTTCTTGCCTTTCCATTATTATGTACGCACATTTTCATTTTGTAACACATCGCGCAAATCTTCTAAAATATTCAAAAACATTGAGATAAATGGTTTTCACATACTGTTACATGAACTAACAAAACACTAAACCATACTAAAGGTTTAGTAGTGTAAATGGAAGTAAAAATAAAGGAAAAAAAAAAAACTTTTATATGTTCTATATTAACTCTATACCTACCATATCTACTGATTCACATCTAGGTAGGCTGTGATATGATATGCTGTGCATAATGGCATGTGTGAAGGTTATAAACAGTGGTCTTGATGATCTTAAAGAAATTGTATTGCTGTCGTTAACATTCGGTTTGGTCTTCTTAAGTTTCTGTTAAAGCTTTGCATTCAATAGACTGTCAATAGACGGAAAAGCATTTCACTTCTGACAAACTTTTTAAATTTGTTTTACTTTCAGCCAACACCAATGCAATGCATTTTATTGGTATTAGAAATATTGGTAATATATATATGAAGGGCTTATTGTAAAATCTCGATAAGCAACATTTCATTTTATGGTGATTTTTGCCTTAAAACTTTTGAAATAATGTAGAAAATCGAACTTTTGACGAACTTCATTTGCAAGACACTTGTACAAAGGATTTAAGCAAAACTTCTGCCAAAAATCTTTCAATGGAACATCAGTAGAAAAACACCAAAAAATAAACTGTTGCTTATCAAGTTTTTGCAGTAAGCCCTTCATATATGTTTGTGGAAATTTAATTTTTCGAAATTGTAGCTAACTGCGAAGACTTCTCCGGGGAGTTCGACAGAGAAACAAAGTGTCTTTGTAATGCGTTGTGCATTACGTTCGTTCGACAACGAACGAACGTAAGAAATTCGTTCGCGTCAATTAAATCGCGCAAGGGGGTCAAAAGTTATGGCGGTTTTAAGATTTAGCGGTTTTAAAAATCTTAAAAATATTTTAAAGATTTTTTTTTCTACACATTTGTTGCATGCGTTATTAAAACATGCCAGGATATATCATATCTTCTAAAATATATGATATAAATTTAACCCTTTAGTGACCAAACGATTTAAAAAAAAATATTTAAGTACCTAAAATCGCGATTAATTCGCGGTAAAAGAAAAGTTTCACAATTTTGTATAACATATTTAGGCAATGCGCGTTGGTATTACTGAAAAAAATCACGGAAAATCGTATCATTGTACCAGTAGTTTAAAAAAAATCGGTGATGCTTTTTTATAACAAGAAATTTAATATGGTCAAAAAATCTATAATCATCAAAATTTTTTAAGCCGCCTCTGATTTTATGATGACACATCAAGTGGGCTTTCATTTAAAAAAAAATTTCATCCGATTTCGTGTAAAGCCTTGGATGTGCCAGATCAAAACAGGCTTAGATAAAATCATCACGCTTTCCGCTCAGAATGGCCTAAAGTAAAAAGTCAATAAGCAAATCAGTTTTACTCGTTAAGGCAAGTATTTTGGTGTATTAAAATGAAAATGATGCGTTAATTGCTATTAAAAAAAATAGGAAACAGATTCGCAAATTTCGCACAATTTTCAAAAATGCCATAAAATTTTTGCGATTTATTTTTTATAAACCTGCCAGTGATTTTTTTATGTAAACTCACAAAAAACTCGGTTTACGCATGAGTTCACCAAATTTCGAATGCAACCGCAAATGTGCCTCGCGAAAAACTGGTATTTTAAAAAAATTACGTTTTTTCTTTCGAATTTTGATCTGCTGAAACTCCTTAACTATTCGTGTCACATTATCGGGATTAATTCCAAAATGTTAAGAATTACAACAGCTACCAGCTCTAGTTCAACTTTTTTCATTTTATAGAGGAGGCCGAAATCCCTGATCAAAAAACCTCGAAAATTTAAAAACTCTTAATTTTTGGTTTCAAAACTTAACCGTCTTATAACTTCTTACCAAGCGATGAAGCATCTGTCAAACCAGCATTAAAATAATCTCTTGTACTGACTTTGTGGTATGCAGGAAAAGATTTAAATATAAGGAGAACTTAAAAAAAAAAGCGAAAGAAGGTAAAAACTATGGATTATTTCAAGCCATTTTTATCGATTTTTCAACTTTAACCTTCTGTAACTTTTACGGATAAAGTGGGGGTAGTCCTTAAACATTGTTAAGTGATGGTTCAGGGTCTTGTTTACACAACTGCATTTACAGTTTTTCTAAATTCCAAAAACTGCCGGTTTTTTAAAACATTTATTTCAGTTTCACTGAGTTGAAATTTAGAAAAGATTTTGTGATATATAATTCGAGAGAAGTCTATCGACACCGAACGCAATAAGCTTTAAGACGAGTGCACCGATCAAACGCCTTAAAAATGTCTAGAGTAACCACATTGATATTATTACTAAATTGTTTAGAATGTTTAGAATATTCCAGAAGAAACGATGACAGGTCTCCCGTATTACAATTTCCACGAAAGATATACTGTCGATCGCAAGTGAATTAGACTCCAGATAGTTTACCGGGTGTAATTTGTCATGCTCTTCATCAGATTCGAAAGTCAAGAACAAATTGTTATTGGGCGGTAGTTTTCAGACTGGGTAACCTCACATTTCTTCTTTCGATTGTCCAGAACATGAAGGGTGTCACATTCCTCGATACTTACACCACCCATATGAACAGATGACGCTGTTGGTTCCACATTCCTGTGGGTCAACATACAACATTGAGTCTTGCGTACATTTAACTTGACCCTATTCAAAAACCCTGATTAAGTGTGTCATTCAATAAGGCTTGGTGAACTATCAATTGGTAGGAAAATGAAACGAACCTGAAAATTCATTTGATGAAAACCCGTCTAGAACAACACGTATAGAACGATCTCTAAGGAAACTCGAAATAAATCGAGAAAAGTCATTACCGACACCAAAGGCGTTAAGCCTTTGGCACGCACAATTATCCAGAGCAACCACCTTACTCTCATCAAAATGGTGTATCGAACGACTCCAACGTTCATAAAGGAACGCCAAGAGATCTCCAGTAAACCGAGTTCTCCGAAAACCATACTGTCGATTGTTTAATAGTAAGTTAGCCTTCATATACCCAACAAGATGGCAATTTATCATGCCCTTCATCACCTTCAAGAGCGCTGAGCATATTTCGGTTGGGACATACTGCTGACTCTCCCTTTATAAAATTGCTGACATCTTCATACAATTTTTCAAAATGTCATCAATGACATGTCAGCAGTTGGTCAGCGGTTGTTTAAACGAATTTTTAAAGGCAAACGATACTGGTGGACACTACTGACCAACTGCTGACATGTCATTGATGACATTTTGAAAAATTGTATGAAGATGTCAGCGATTTCATAAAGGGAGAGTCAGCAGTATGTCAGGTGTGATTTTATTTTTCCAACTGGGTAATTATCAGGGTTATAGCCGCATCGTTTTTAGGAATTGGCTTCACATTGGCAACCTTCCATCATAAGGGTAAGACTCCCGTACAGTATAACGAAATAAAAAGATTAGCCAGTGGACATGCTAACGTAAGAGCACTGTTTCAGCACCCCACAGAAAAAAATAAAAAAAATATTGGAGTAAATTTTTAATACTATTGAGTAAAAAATTACTCAATTTTGTACCAGTAAACGATTTAATAGTATTGAGTAAATTTTTAATTAAAATTTATTAAACGTTTTAAAAATTGTGTCAATTAAAAATGTACTCAAAATTTATCCATTTACTTTTTTTTAAAAGTTTAAAAAGTTTTAAATTTTTTTACAAAAAAAAAAAAAAAATGTTTTTTCAAACTTTACCAAACATATTTATGTCTCAAAAACATAGGAAAATTTTATAAAGACGATTACAAACTTTCATATACATATACAAAAAACTATAAACTAAAATAGAATTCAAAAAAAATATTTACTTAAATTGTTTTTAAAATTTTTAAGTAAATTTTTAATTGCGTCAATTAAAAAATTACTCAATTTTTGTTTTTAAATTTAAACAAGTGATTTCTCAAATTTGGTTTCCAGCATATTTTTTTCTGTTCGGTTACTTATTTACGTAAAGATCCGCAAGAACCCTTTCAACTGCACGAGTATGATTGCGTTCCTGCAGGAAAGAATTTCTTGCTAAGAGGCCAGCCAACTGGTAAGCTATATCAACCGGTTCAGTAAACACCTGGTCGTATTTATCAATCTTAAAGAGTCATTCTTGTTGCGCTCTTAAAAACAGAATCTCAAATTTTTACGTCAAGCTACACAGAAAATAATATCGTATATTTTATTTTAATTAATATTTTAATTGTTTTTTTAATTTAATATTAATTAAATTTTTAATTAATATAAATAATTTTTTAATTACATTTTTAACTTTATTTTAATTAACATTTTAATTGTTTTTAAATTTTAAATTAATGAAGTATTTAATTAATTTAATTAATTGTTTAATTAAATTTTTAGCATCACTTAGTTTTGTTGTCTTTTGTTTTCCGTGTGTACGCGAGTGTGTGTTTTTTTTTAGCATTGTATTACATACAAAAAAATACATAAGTATAAACCGTTTGCTTAAGGTTTTTTTTATACCCTCCAACTACAGTATGGGGGTATACTCACTTTGTCATTCCGTGTGTAACGCATCGAAATATCGGTTGGGGACCCCATAAAGTATATATATTATTGATCAGTGATCGATTCTAAGATATTCTAGCGATGTCCGTCCGTCCGTCCGTCCGTCTGTCCGTCCGTCCGTCCGTTTGTAGTTAACACGATGCAGTCCAAAATAAAAGAGCTAGACCCCTCAAGTTTGGCACAAGTATGTCTTATGTTCCTAGGCAGGTTAAGTTCGGAAACTGGCTAAATCGGACTAGGGGGGAAAAAGTTCCCCCTTGAAGAACTAAACCAACATCTAAAAAAATACACATTTTAACATGTTTTTTTAAATTTTTATTAAATAAATGAAACATTTGGTATATTTATCCCGGTGGGAAGGTGCTCTCAACGTCCTCCACAGACCCCATCAACCCCCCCCCCCCCCCCCACCAAAAAAAAAAGAAACGTCCCTGACAAAATTTTGTTTTTAATTTTTTTACATTTTGGAGGGTATATAAGATTCGGCACAGCCGAATTTAACACTCTCACTTGTTTATTTCTCATATAGTTTTTTGAATTCTCATTTTGTTTATAGTTTTATGTGTATGTATATAAAAGGTTTATAATCAACTTTATAAAATTGTCTTAGTGACTTTGTCTTTACGGCATAAATTAAAAATTATATAAATTAAAAATTTAATTAAAAAAATTTTTAAAAACAATTAAAATTTTTAATTCTATAAATAAAAAAATTAATTAAGAACAATACATTTAAAAATAAATATTTAAAAAAACCCATTTTTTAAATAAAAAAAAATGTTTCTTCAAACTTTACCAAACATAAGTTTTTAAAAATTTTTTTAATTAAATTTTTAATTTATATAATTAAAACTTTATATAATTATTTTTTATTTTAATTAAATTTTTTAATTTATAGTATTAAGTTCTTAATTAAATAAATATTCATTAATTTTTAATTAATGACATACAAATATTTTTAATTTATATGCGCATTTAAGTGATTGTTCCGGATTTAATTAAGTTTTTATTTAATTATTTTTTTTTCTGTGTATTGAAAATTTCCACTGCTTACTCTCCTCCATCTGCTAATCACTACATCTTCGGCGTTAGTGGAGTTATTGTCGTGCAAAAAACAAAGTTTTTGATTTAAAATGTCTATTATTCCCTTTGTTTATTCTACATTACCTTGAGCACCACTGTGCAAATGTTGGAGATTTAGTTTTCTTTTATTTTTTTTGTAAAATATTCATACAAATGAAGGAATGAACCTATTCAACACTTGTTTTATCTGCATGATATTATCAAAATCCCGGGGCATACAAATAATACAGCTAGTAAATGATGTTGGCGGCTCATGTTCCGGCCATAGAAATTCATCTAACGGCTGTAACAGGTAATTGAACGCACTTATGATGCGTGGTATTGTCTGTGCGTGCCAAACTGCTTTAACCAATAACAACAAAAAACAAACAGTGGCAGCAGTTGGTTGTAGTGGTAACAACATAATGATATTTACCTTGAATGGCATTGAATGACTTGGAAATGGAATTGTACGAGTATGTTGAATATACAATTTGGTTTGAATTTTTTTTTATTTTGTTGGCTATATTGTACTATATAATATGGTCATAAAAAGGATTTGTTAGGATATGTTTAGATAATAGAATACATTCAAAATGTTGTATATGTGTTTTATAGTGTGTGTGTGTAATTGTATGGTTGGGTTATTATGCGAAATTGCAAAATGTTTATTTATTCAATGGCATATAAGGGAATTTTCTTATTTAGATTTGCACTCGCATTCGGTAGTTTCTTCTCATAAATAATTCTAAATGGTTTTCTTCATTCACTCATTCACATTAACCGTCTTAGTTCTATAGCCGCCTTATTACTCTGATAAACTGATTGAAAATGTAAATGGATTTTATTTGTTTGTTATAATGATGATGATTGTTGTATGATAGTTTTTACGAGTTTAACATACAAAATAAGAATGAAAAAAAAAAAAAAGTAAAGCCATTTTGGGAATTGTTTTAATGATGAAATTAAAGAAAACTACCAATTAATGTAGTAAATAAGAAGAAAACTATAAAATTAATAAAACATTTTATTTGCAACACATCTTCTATTGCTCCCAAATGTAAGGGGATTGCAAATGTTTTAAGGAATATTTTTTTGGTGGTATTTTTGTAGAAACATTACACTTCTAAACATCGAAAATGCGACTGCTAGTCAAAAATCCGGTTTTGAAAAAAATTATGTCTAAGTGAAAAAAGTTTTGGGCATTTTTGGCAACTCTTAGCGGAAGAACCCGATGTGCTATCGATTTAGAAATAAGCCTAGGGTAAAGCTAGGCAATAGGGTTATAACTTTTTAAATTTTTTGCAAATATCAAAAAGTCCATCCCATAGTCGTATAGGCCATGAAAAAATATTAAGAAATGATGTCTTACTTTTTCGCGATCGTTAAAAAAGTTCACGCACCAAACGCGATGAAGTTTTGAATATTAGTTTTTCTTTTAAGTATAAACAAATTAAATTTAAATGCAAAATATTTAGGATTTTCTTGTTATTTCATTAATAAGAAAACAAAATCTCATCAATTGAATGGAGGGCGCGAAAAAATCGCGATATTATGACGCAATTTCGGATTTTTTAAATTAGATAAATTTTTGTGTCAAGTGAGAGGTGCTATGAGGCAGTACTTAATTCTTTTCAGCAACTAAAGATTATAATAGCGGAAATTTGGTGATTTTTCGCGGATGTTATAAATAAGTTAAATGCTGGTTCTTTCTGATTTGAAGTCATGAGTGTATGATAATTTTCAAATAATTAAGATATGACGTCATAATATAAAATTTTTAAAGCAAAAAAATAAAAAAAATCATTCTTGGGGGAGTTTTAGAAATTGCATTCGGTGCGTGAACTTTTTTCATCGAAATGACCGAAAAAATTGATTTTTGTTATCTGTGCAACATTGCCCATAGCGTGGTGGGATGGACTTTTTTTGTCCCTACTGGGCAAGTGCAAAAAATATCGTCCCACTGTTCGGAATAATGTCTTTGGAAGTCAATGAAAATTTGGCACATAGATAACCACGTTTCTATGATATATGAAGGGCTTAGGTTAGGTTAGGTTAGGTTAGGTTAGGTTGTAAGTGGCTGCTGACGTTTTACGTCAACACACGTAGACTCTGAGGTCCATTGTGATACCACGGGATCGTAATAGGTTTCCCTACTAGTCCCTGTCGTTAAACCAGTTTGAGCTTCTTATGAAACTCCTTAGATGTTGAATTTTGACATCCGACAAATCAGAAAGATCGTACAGCTCCCTAGATCCCAGTGAAGCAAGTCGCTGACCAGAAAGTGCCGGGCAATGGCAAATAAAGTGTTCGATAGTTTCCAACTCCTCTTCATCCATGCAACTTCGGCAAAAGTCATTCGACGGCACATTTAACCGCTCTGCGTGCTTCCCTATAAGACAGTGTCCGGTAATTATAGAAACCACCGTCGAAATCTCTCCTCTTGGAAGCGATATCAGCTCACTTGTGCGCCCCTGATTAAGAGAAGGCCAAATCAGTCGTGTTGTCTCACACGTCCATCCATTTGCCCATCTTTGATTAGTCTCCGTCGCTGAACAAAGCCGTAGGTTTTGCTTGCAAGTTTCTAGAGGCATACCAACACATTCCAATTCTGTTGGAACCTGTAAGGTAGTTCCTAGTCTTGCAAGCTCATCGGCTTTGCAATTCCCTGGAATGTCTCTGTGCCCTGGGACCCATATGAGTCGTATGTTAAACTGCTTGGCCATCTCATTTAAAGACGTGCGGCAGTTAAGGGCAGATCTTGTTTTCAGAAACATTGAATCCAGGGACTTGACCGCGGCTTGACTGTCAGTATAGATGTTGACTGCGGTTGTAGACAAGACATTGCAGCTCAACCAGTCAGCCACTTCCTTTATTGCCAGCATCTCTGCCTGGTAAACACTGCAATGATCTGGCAATCTACGAGCCAGGCTCAATCCAAGCTCTTCCGAATAGACCCCAAAGCCCACTTGTTCGTGCAGCCTCGATCCATCTGTGTAAAAATTTATGGTAGCTCCTCTTCCCGGAGTATCCCCAATCCAAGACTCCCTGGATGGTATCATAGTGGTAAAGTGGCGCTCAAAAAGGCTCAAAGAGGGAGCACAATCCACAATTTGTGGTATTGTTATCTTTTTCAAGATCGCGCTATGGCCACAATCGCTGCTCCTCCATTGCAGCGTGCTATTAAGTCGAATTGCCGACGCAGCTGCATACTGCCTACCCAATATGTCCAAGGGTATCAGGTGAAGGAGGATTTCTAATGCAGCCGTAGGTGTAGTACGAAGAGCACCAGTGATGCACATTGACGCCATTCTCTGTACCTTCGTGATAAAGACACAGTTCGCTTTTGTTTCTAAAGCAGGCCACCAGACAATGATTCCATACAGCAAAATTGGACGCACCACTGCTGTATAGATCCAATGAACGACTTGAGGGTTAAAACCCCATCGTTTTCCAATGGCCCTTTTACAGGAATACAAAGCAATCGTTGCTTTTCTCACCCGTTCCTCAATATTACGCCTGAAATTCAGCTTCCTATCTAGAAATACTCCAAGATACTTGGCTCCATCTGAGAAGGTGATTTCAGTACCGTCCAGAGAAATAGGATCGAAAGCAGGAATCTTAATTTTCCTTGTAAATAAAACAAGCTCTGTTTTACTAGGATTAACTCCTAGACCACAGTCTCTTGCCCATTTAGACAGATCTTTCAGAGAACCCTGAAGAATGTCCCGCAATGTTGGCAGATGCTTCCCCTTTACTGCTATCGCGACATCGTCAGCATATGCGACAACATGACAACCACGTGCTTCTAGAGATAGTAGCATTGAATTCAGTGCCAGGTTCCAAAGAAGCGGCGAAAGAACACCTCCTTGTGGTGTGCCCCTATTGACAAATCGAGATATGACGGACGCTCCCAATTCAGACGTTATACGTCTACTGGCAAGTAGGCTTTCCACCATTAAAACGATTTCACGCTTTACTCCCAGACCAGACAATGCCAATATTATCGATTCTGGGATGACATTATTAAAAGCCCCCTCAATATCAAGAAAGGCCACCATAGTGTACTCCTTTACCGAAAGCGATCTCTCGATGGTACCAACGAGCTCATGAAGAGCTGTTTCCGTTGATCGTCCCTTGCTGTATGCATGTTGCTTTGTCGAAAGCAACCTCGGGTCAATCACTCTACGCAAATATGAGTCTATCATTCGTTCCATTGTCTTTAACAAAAAAGAAGACAGACTAATTGGTCTGAAATCCTTCGGAGCTGTGTGGGAACTTTTCCCAGCCTTCGGGATAAATACGACTCTGGTATCCCTCCATTTTAAAGGAATGTACGACCAGCTGATGCATGCTGTGTATAGATTATACAGCAACGGGGCTATATAGTCCGACACTTGCTGCAACTCAGCCGGGATTATACCATCAGGTCCCGGGGATTTATAGGGCCTGAAGCTTTTTATCGCCCAGATTAATGTTGGCATATTTATTATTTCCGATGCAATTTCAGATGCTTGGGCGTCAGAACGTTCCAAAGCTTGAAACGGCGTCATGGAATTGCCCGGAAAATGCGTGTTTAAAAGGAGATCCAGCGACTCTCCACTGGAGGAAGACCACACCCCATTAGGGTCTTTCAGGTATCCCAGGGTGCAAGGAGAAGAAGCCAGAACCTTGCGCAGCCTGGATGCCTCAGAAACGTCTTCTATGTTTCCACAGAAGTTTTTCCAAGAATCACATTTTGCATTTCTGATCATCTTTTTATAACTCTTAAGTTGCAGCCTGTATGCAGACCAGTCCTCGTCCGCTCTTGAAAATTTAGCCTTATTAAAGAGCTTTCTGCAGGAATCTCTGCTCGTCTGCAACTCATTTGACCACCAAGGTGGCTTTTTTTTCCCTCTAGGCTTTGCAGAAGGGCAAGACGCATCCAGGCACCTATTACAAACATTTGTTATATGGTCAACCAGACAGTCAATTTGCGCCAAACTATGTGGTTTAGATAAGGGTACTTCATCCAAAAGCAAAGAAAAAGTCTCCCTATATTTCACCCAGTTTGTTCTCCTCAGATTTCTAGAGACTGTCTCAACCGGGGCACGCTCCCTGAGTAAAAACTCAATGTAGCGATGATCTGAGAAAGAATGCTCTTCCAAAACTCTCCAGTCATCAATTCTATCAGACAATGTATCTGATACAAGTGTTACGTCAAGAACCTCTTGCCGCGTACTTGTAACGAAAGTTGGTTCACCACCCTTGTTACAAATATAGAGGTTAGTGCTTAACAAAAACTCCAAAAGTGATTCGCCTCTATCATTTGTGTCTGTACTTCCCCATATCGAATGATGTGCATTAGCATCACAACACACTACTAACTGGTGTCCCCTAGATTCAGACTCCCGAATTAGACCGACAACCTTCTCCGGGGGTATTGACCCCGGATTAGGAAAATACGCAGAGGCGAGCCAAATAGACTTCCCATGAAGCTCTAAGCTAGCCGCTGTAACATCCTTATCACTAAAAGTTGATAAAAAGAATATATTTAAGCCATTTTTTGCCAAGATGCAGGCTCTTGGTGAGCCCTCACCTTTGGCAACCACCAACTTAAACCCAGGGGTCTTCAATCCGCAAACCCTGCCACCCCGCACCCAGGGCTCTTGGATAAAAACCAAGTCAACTGCTCCTGTCGTCAGGCGCAGCAAGAGTGCAACTGAGGCTGCCTTACAGTGATGGAGGTTTATTTGTAGGAACCGCAACATCTTGTTTTATTTCCACCATCCTTTCCACCACCGTGTTATTGGCTTCATCCTCCGTGTTATCAAAGAGGTCGCATTCGTCCCCAGATTCGGTTTCGAATAAGCCAGATATATATCCCATCTGTTCTGAATCGGAGGCAACAGAACTCTCCGAATTCCTCACTGCATGGGCCTCGTCCTGAATGTCACCCATCGTGGCATCAGCTTTATCCTCCATGCCATCACAGAGGTCGCATTCATTACCAGATTCGGTTTCAAAAATGCCAGATGCATCTCCCATCAGCCTAGAATCGGCCAGCTGAATATCAACCTTTTCCCGATTCTCCTCCTCAGCCGACTCTGCCACTGGCTTGTCTGCGTCCAAAAAAGTCTTCTGGTCGCCCTTGTAGACATTGACTCTTATATGAAAAAATCCAAATCTAATAATGCCGTCAGTCCTGGCTAAAAGCGGAAGCGATTCCTCATTAACCAAGACCACTGCTTGACGACGAGCGCCCTCCATCTCACCCAATCTGGCAATTTGCCAATTCTGAGTTGGAAGGTCAGGATTGCAGACTTTTATCATCTTAAGAATCACCGCAGTGTCATTTGTAGCCATTGGGATCCATGCATGAGCTCTGGGTTGCGAGGGGATATCATGTTTTTCCACAACGTCCAGTCTGGCTCCAGGCCATAACTCTCCCACTTGGCTAATGGCAACCTTAAACACGGCTGCGGATCTTTCGTTCCCAAAAGCAACGAGTTTTACTCGCCCCTGATACCAACCTGCGTTGACAGTAGTAGGGAGAAAATCAGGCATACTCTCAAGGAGCCTATAGTAGATTTCATTTAGTTTAGTTTCAACTAAACTCCACTTGTCCCTTGGAATACTACAATCCCCATTTTGCCTGTTTATCACAGCCCTAACGAAGTTACCTTTAACCACTTCACTAAAAGACTGAGTCCAGACGTTGCCGGTCACCTTAGATCTCTTAGGTAAAGGTTTCTCGTCGGGCGAGCGCAACCTTTTACCAGACTTCGATGACGAGGCCGAAACAGCGCTCTGTTTGTCAGATGCGCGCATTGCCGAAAGTTTGTCCTGTTCTTCAATGACTCCTTTCGCCCATGATAGCGACGCCCTCTCACGTTCGGAGAGCTTCGTTCCATCAAGTTGGCTTAGTCTGTTAATTATTTTCAAACAAAGCCGTCTCTGGTTGTGCCTGACCTTTGATGGTTTAAGTTTCTTTTTCTTTTTACCACCAATATTAGGCTGGGCACCCCTACCAGAATCAAGGTCGGACTTCAAGGTCGCAACCCTAAGACCAGTGCTAGGACCAGCACCAGTCGGTGAGGCAGAGCCTCGAATTAAATCGGTATCATTTGTGTCCATATTTTCATTTTCCTGGATGTGGTCATGAAAATATTACAAAAATACCTATTACGAACAATTTCAAAAAATTCAATTAATAGCACGGAGATAAATTAAAACACGTCCACACTTGTCAACAGTTGAACGAGTATATGAAGGGCTTACTACAAGAACTTGATAAGCAACATTTTATGTTTTCGTGTTTTTCGCCTTCTGCTGATGTTCCATTGACAGATTTTTTGCAGAAGTCTTGATTTAACCCTTCGTACAAGTATAATGATAATAAAAGTTTAGCAAAAGTTATATTTTCTACATTATTTTAAAAGTTTTAAGGCAAAAAGCACCATAAAATGAAATGTTGCTTATCGAGTTTGAGTGATTTTCCCAAGTGTCCTGGCAAATTTTTATTGTCCTAGATCTAAAACTTATGTGGTACAAATTTGAGGACAATCGGATTAAATTAACCCGTGGCGACCGGCGGTTAAAGCTTTGGATTTTTGAAAAATTTAAAAAAATAAAATTTAAAAAAATAAAATTTAAAAAAATATATATCTCTCGGCACATCATATTTGTTAGTTTCGAGCACGAATATCAATTAAATTTCAGAATGGCTTGATCGGTTTTCGAGATATCGCCATTTCAAATTTGCAAAAAAATGGCGTATTTTTCCTACGTTCAAGAAATTTTTAAAATAAAGTCTCGAAATTTCTTTGCGTTGACCCTTTTATAAGGTTTAAGACAATCTTTCGTTTAAACTTAATTTGAGCCAAATCCGATCATTTTAATCCGTGGCGCCCATCGATCAAAGTTGTGGCTTTTTAAAAACTTTTTACCAAAAACTCTAAACTTTGATCATTGTGCGCCACGTTTTAAACTGATCGGATTTTGCTCAAATCACGCTTAAATGAAAGACTGTATCAAGCTCTATGAAAGGGTTAAAGTAAAGAAATTTTGAGAATCTTTAAAAAAAAATTCTTAAAAGTAGGATAAAACCTCCCATATTGCAATTTTTTAGACAAATTTTAAAGGGCGATATCTCAAAAACCGGTCGATCGATTTTATAAATTTTTTGATAATCGTATTCAGCATGCTAAAATTAATAAAAAATAATGTAACGCAAGAATTTTTTTTTTTTCATTTTCAAAAATCCATAATTTTTGTGGAAATTTTTTTGAATTATTTGGGTCAAAGTTCGACTGTTTTAGAAAAAGTGTAAAAAATATATCACGTATAATTTGGGAATAGAGTTAAAATTTTTCAACATAAACCCCTGATTTCCTTCTATGTCTCCGATATTGATGAAACTTTGTGTATATGTTGGGACTTATAAGACTTATACTCATACAAAATTTGAGACCTTTAACTTTCGTGGTTCCAGAAATATGGTGTGTCCAAAGTCAAGAAAATCTTTTAAAGGATGAAATATAAACATTTATATCATCAAAAGTATTTGATCTATATTACTCCCTGATAGCTTGTTTTAAAGGCAAAACCATGACCTTTCAAATAACATTTTGCAAAAATTTTTATTTTGGGAATTTTTTTTATTTCTGCAAAATTCGCGATTCGCGAAAATATATCTGAAAAAGCGACATTTTTAAAAATCTGAAAAAAATATATGTTATTGGCTACTATCTTAGCTACAAGTTGTATAAATTTTAAGTTGGTGAACGTATTAAGACCAGAGATATGAATTAAAATGTGTTGCCAAGTAGTAAATTTTTATCAAATCTGATGAATATTAAATTTTTTTTTTTAATATTTTTGCAAATACACATAATAAAACGGTGAAAAAAGTAAAGTAAATGGTTCATACAGGTACTACACATAGCTACAATATAACATGAATATTTATCATTTACACTACTCTACAAAAATCAACTTTTTTTTGCACAGACTCTTAGATTACATTTGCTAAAGTATTTTGGTCTCTTTAACACCAATCTGTCATCATAAAAATTTGTTAAAATCGCCTTTTCGAGAAAAGACCTCTTTTGCGGTCCCTGCCCATAAAAACCAACGAATGACTTTATATTAAAAAATTTTTAAAAATGCATATTATTTCAAAATTCATTGAGTTTATGCGAAAATATTTGCAAAAAAAAATCTAAATTTTGAGCAAAATTTGCAAATATTATTTTCATATACTTTTTTCCCTAAAATTTTTATTTTTTTAATTTTCATTATTTAAAATACATTTTCTTAAGTCATTTGCCCTCTTTAACGTGAATCCACTAAACGCGAATCCATTGTCATTTTTATGTAATCGCGTTCTCGTGATTTGCCCATTTAGTTTTTGCAGCTGAAGCATACAAAAATATTAAACGAACAAATAATATGAGGTATGTCAGTGTGAAACATTTATTATTACGTTTCTTTCTTGTGGTTGAGGGCTTAGTCTGTAAAATAGGCCTATATGTCCAGAAGACAATTTGATAAAATGTTTATGATGACAGATTCGTGTAGGCCAAATACTTTTTAAAATGTATTCTAGAAGTCTCTGCAAAAAAAGTTGACTTTTGTTAAGTAGTGTAATCGATAAAAAGTTATGTTACAATATATTCATGTGTAATACTCGTGTGTACCATCAACTTTACTTTTTTCACCGTTTTATTTTATGTATTTGCAAAAATATTCAAAAATAGTAATTAAATATTCATCAGATTTTAAAGAAAATTCCTACTTGTCAACACATTTTTATTAATATCTCTGGACTTAATACGTTCACCAACGCGAAATTTTTAGAGCTTGTAGCTAAGACTCATACCATTAACATATATTTTTTTCAGATTTTTAAAAATGTCGCTTTTTTTGATATGTTTTTGCGAATCGCGAATTGTGCAAAAACACAAAAAAGGTCCCTAAATAAAAATTTTTGCAAAATGATATTTTAAAGGTGATGATTTTGCCTTTAAAAAAAGCAATCTGGGAGTGATTTACCTCAAATACTTTTCGAGATATAAATATTTGTAATTTACCTTTTAAAGGATTTTCTTGACATTTGAAACGTCATATTTCCAAAACTACGGAAGTCAAAAGTCTTAAATTTTGTTTGAGTATAAGTTGAGTAAGTCCCAACATATATACCGAGTTTCATGAAATTTGGGTCGATTGACGTCAAAAATTCAATTTTTTTTGCTATGTTGATATGGATTTACTCAATAGGAACATTGTGAAGTTGAACTTTTGAAATTTAAAGACTTTTGGATGAGAAAATATTTATAGTTTTTTTTGTGGAGTCTAAGATAATACCATAACCATTATTGTGAAAAATAGCGAAATAAAAATACCAGAAAATTTGAAGTTACGAGTCTGTTAATTTTTTTTCTTTTTTTTCATCATATACCTAATACAGATACCTTTTGCAACACCAGTATAAAGATTGAAATAAAAGCTATAGAAAAAAGTAGCACATTTTTGCACATATTAATAGATGGAGATTCTGCATCCATTTTTGTAGATGGGTATTAATTTTTGATACATTTTTATATCCTCTAACCACAAAAAGTGAAGTAAACTTACTTTGTGTAGCTCATCAAAATATCGGTGGACGACACCTTAAAGTGTATATATTATTGATCCATGATCGATTCTAAGAGATTCTAGCTATGTCCTTCCGTCTGTACGTCAGTCTGTTTGTCTGTGGAATCTCAACACAGTCCGACCAATACAGCTAAACCCCTGACGTAAGGCACGAATAAGTCTTATGGTCTCACGGTATGTATTTTCATAAGTGGGCAAAATCGGACAAGGGGGAAAAAAATTTCCCGTTTTAAAACTAAAACAACCTCCAAAAAAATTTTTTTTTTTGTATTTTTTAAAAAAATAAAACATTTTAATGCTAGAAAAACGTCGGGGCCAAGGAGATTACGAAAAACCCATTTTTTGTGGCCCACCTTCCTTTTTATAGCGTGGATATCCGCCATTTTCAAATTTAAGTTTTAAGGGAACAACTTTTTGGATGGACGTAAAAATTTTATTTTTGTTGTGATCGTCAAACCAGCCCATACACCATCAAAATCGCACTTTCACCAAACAAATTGTACAGCGCCGCCTATTTATCCATTCAACAAATAACAGAAGCATCGTAAAAATTTTTTAAATCAATCTTACTATTTATTAAAGTTTCCGCCGCCATATTAGATTCGCCATTTTGAAATTTGTATTTTTAATTATTGAATTCGGAGTTAGCCGCTTAAAAACCTTCTAGATACAACTTTTCTTTTCAATCGCACCACTTTTACAAATTTTCGACGCCATATTTTATTCTCCAGTTTGAATTTTGTATTTTTGAGCTCATTTTTGAAATCGTTGACCCCGAAAAATTTAGGATTACAATTTTAAAAATTGTTATTCGAATCTTACAATTTGCTGAAGTTTTCGCCACCATATTGGATTCACCATTTTTAATTTGGCATTTTTATGCATTGAATTTGATTCAGAGGCTATAAAACAAATTTTCTTTTTGATCGCACAACTTTTAAAAAAATTTTGACGCCATATTGGATTTGCCATTTTGAATTTTGTGTTTTTGAGCTCAGTTTTAAATCGTTGACACGGAAAACTTAAAGATACCAATTTTTGCCATGCTACGACACATGGAAAGACTTTTGGCCGGAAAATACCATCTGTGTCCCAATGTGCAATGATTGATTCATTTAAATTTTGTTGATCAATAAATTTAATTGAACATTTTTACCTTATCATTTTTTGTGTATTCTAAATTTACCGTGTGAAAAAAACTGAAAGCTAAGTATAGGCATAGTTTTGTCGTTTTGTTAGTTGGGTGCTAAAATTATTGAAAATTGAACAAAAACTGTTTCACAAATTATCACAAAAACACTTGTTGATAAGTTATACAGACTTACATTTTGTCTGACTTAACAAAAAAACCCCAAGAAAAATTTCATCGAATCCTTCGTTTTTTAGGAAAAAAACACACAGACAAAACTCTAAAAGAAATAAGACAATTTCTTTCCTATTTTTTTTTACAAATTGTACGTCAACAACATTGCAAAAACCACCATGGGTGAACGTGAAAAAAAAACAAACAAATATAAGATGGTTTCAAATTGAATAAAAAGTAACGTAAACACCAACATTACTCAATTTTCACAAAAAGAAACAACAAAAAGTGGCGTGCCACATTTTAAAGTGTGCCACAATCTCAAAATTACAATAAAAACACTTCAACAACAACAACAACTTCAGTATCAACAACATACAGCAGACAAGGTTGAGCATTAACAACAATAAAAAAAAATAAAACCAGCAACAACAATTCACGACTCAATAAAAAAAAATATGCAGGTTGTTGGTGACCATCTGTACCAACAACAATATTTCAATTGGAACAGCAAAAAGTACAAGAAATATTGTATAAAAAAAGTGCCGGTTGTTGTTGTTGTTGCTGCTGTTATAACTCGCGTGCTCCACTCTCTGCTTATTGTTGTTGCTGCTGCTACTTGACAAAAGAAAAAGAAATCATAACATCAATATGGAAAAGAATATGAAAAAAAAATTGTACCAAACACTTGGACAAAAAAATATCCATCCACAAACACACACACAAAAAGCAATAAAATCATCAACAGCAACAACTGTGTTCATGCTACTACGACAACACCACCAGGAAGGAGTAAGAGTTGATGGCAGAAAAAAAGAAAAACTTCTACAAAACCTCCTCCACAGCAGTCACATACATACAATTACAATGCAACCAACTCTTTTTACGATAGTGACCATGTGTATTGTGTGCATGTGTAGAGGAATATGAATGAAAATTGTGACACACATTCCAGCGCACACCGGAAAAAAGGAATTCAACAACGACTTTGAAAAGTGAACACACACACACTCACTGTTGTATTCATATTTGTGTATGAGAAAAATAAAATATTGAAAAGAAATTGCAAAAGGAAGCAAAACCATATTGTTGATGTAGAATTGTTTGTTACTCATACTTACTGTATACCGGTGTATTTGGCGATATATGTATAAAAAATGTATTACGTTTAACATGGTTCATGAACATTTATGCATTTATGATCTGGTCTATTCAATGTCAACCAAAAAGAGTCAGAGACACCTGTAAATAAACAAAGAGTTTTCTTTATTTGATGTTAATTTAGCTTATGCACAGAAAAAAAAATATTGCCAACAATTTTTTATTAAAGAGCAAAACTAACGAAGGGTTTTGAAAACTTAGCTCGAATTATTTTTTATGGTTCACTGAAGTTTTTAAATTTTTTTCAAAGGCGTTTTGAATAAGTCAAAAAATAAGTATTGCATCTAATTCTGATGTAAACAATGTTAAGACATCTCTTCAGTAAAATTTGATGGCGGTTATTTTCTTTGTATATGTTAACGCTTTATCTCCCATTTTTAGGGGTCATTTTGGTCTTTTTTTCAAATATCCCCATAGAAGACCAATAAAACGGGTTCAAATGTTCTACAAAAATTTTCTGCATCAAATTTCACTAGGGGTAGCCGAAGATCAAAAGTTCGTGCGAAAATTGCAAAATGCATTAAAATAGTAAAATTGTAAATTATCACATACTATGAAATTGTTTTTCATCAAAATCGTGTACAATAATCCAAAAATGTTAAAAAAATTTTCCTGACATAAATTACTATAATACACAGAAAATAAAATCATAAAATTCAAGTCAACAAACATCAATTGTGAATGTCTTATACTGATATCAACCAAACATTTAGTAAAAACGGCTTCCCGTTAGTCAATAATACAAAAATTCGATTTTGTTTTTAACAAACTACGTCAAATAATTTTATTTCAAAATGAAAGGAAAATTTCAACAAATCATTAGTGGAAGTTTGTCAATAAGACAAAGAAAAATATTTTTTTTAACTCTTAAATAACCCGTTTGTTATTAATGTTCAATAATTTGTAAATAAAACAGATTTTTTTCAACAATTTTTGTCAATAAACGACTTTGTCAAATAAAAGTCATATTTTCAACAATTTATGTCAATAAATACAAAGAACTTCGTCAATCTAACAAAATCGTAAATTTTTTTTTAACAATCGCTGTCTAAAAAGAATTTGGTAGCTTTTGTAAAGTATAAAACATAAACACAAACATACTATAACAACAACACTCTCTCTCTTGTCGTGTAGTTTGTTTTTTATTTGTGCCTGTACTTTTTAAAAAAGCAGACAATGAAAAAAGAAGACAATTACAAAAAAAAAAAAGATTATGAATTTAGTTTTATCTGAGCTAGCAAGGGGTACGGCAGCAATTGAAATTATTTCATAGAAAATATTATTAAAAAATGTATCTCGAAAACAACTTAATCTTTTTATATAAACATTTTGTTTTGTTAACTATTGTTTTGTGTTTGCCTTTATATTTTTGGAATAATTTTTTTACAGAATTTGCTTTCCAAGTTTTTACCGATTGCTATGTTTGTCTAAAACGAAACAACATATATAAAAAAGAAAGAAATAAAGAACAAACGAAAAAAAGAATGTTCAACATGAGACAAAAACGGTAAAACGATATAAGTAAAATACATTCTTAAGTGTTATAAAAAAGAATATTGACTAACAAAATACGTTTGTTTAATTTCAATATTAATATTCTCTTAAATTTATCTCGATTTTTAATCAATTTATTTTTAGTTTTTTTTTCCTATAAAAAAGTTTTAATTTGTCAATACAACTAATACTGTTGGTTGATATCACAAATTCGTTTGTTGAATTCCTTTACCATATCAAAAAATGACGTTTGTGTTTGTTGAATTTCTTTGTTGAAAACAAAATTTATTTTTTTTTTCTTTTGTTAGATCAACAAATTACGTTTTGTGTTTGTTGAATTTCTTTGTTGAAAACAAAATTTATTTTTTTTTTCTTTTGTTAGATCAACAAATTACGTTTTGTGTTTGTTGAATTTCTTTGTTGAAAAAAAATTTAAGATTTTGTGCGTTTGTCAATACAAATAATAATTTAGGAGAACTATTACAAACTCATTTATCAATTGTTTTTTCAACAATTAATATTTACAAACGTTAGTTGATATTACAAATTTCCGTATAGGAGCACTTTCAGTGAAAAATTTAATTGTATTCACAAATATGGGGGTCAATATAACAATTCGTTTTTTTGTGTGTAGATAGAAGAAGCCCTTAAAGGCACGTTTTCGTGGTGTTCTACGAGAGTATTTGGAAAAAGTAAAAAAATTACCCCAAAAAGTGGGAGATAGAGGGTTAATATGTTCTATGAAAAGAACCGCCTTCAAATTTCACTGAAGAAACAGATAAAAAAACGTTTTTTTTTTGTCTTATTTCACACGACTTTTTTGAAAAACAATTTAATAGTATGTGATAATTTACAATTTTACTTTTTAAAGCATATTGCAGTTTTCGCACGAACTTCTGATCTTCGACAACCCCTAGTGAAATTTGATGCAGAACATTTTTGTAGAACAGTTTAACCCTTAAACGCACGTTTTAATTGTGTTCTCTGAGGATATTTGAAATAAGGACCAAAATGACCCATTAAAATGCGAGAAAGAGGGTTAATTTATTTAATGAAAAGAACCACCATCAAATTCTACTGCAGAAATGTCTTAACATTTTTTACCTCAGAAATAGATTTAATACTTATTTTTTGACTTATTCAAAACGCCTTTGAAAAAAATTTAAAAACTTCAGTGGGCTATAAAAAAAATAACTCGAGCTTAGTTTTCAAAACCCTTCGACTTCGGTGGGTTTGGTCTTTTATTGGTAAACTTTCAGTTTTTTTGGTCCCGTTCAAGATACACTCGAAGACCCCAAATTTGTTGCACAGTGTAATAGGCGGTACAGCGAATTAGAATTTTGTTGCCATAATGTTTCTTTTTTTTGATACTTAACATAAAAGTTTCATAAGCGTAGGCAAAATCGCCTGAATGAATCGCTGTGAAAAAAAAACCTTCTAAAAAAAAATATTTTTGAAATTTCCTTTTCTAAAGGGGTAAAAAATAGTAGTTTTGGTACTTTTTATATATCCTTAAATAATGATCATAGAAACTTCAAATTTCGAATGTAGCATCCTTCAGTGAAAAAACATTACAAAAAAAAAAACTTTTAAAAAAATGCTTTGTGGTAAAAGGGGTAAACAATTTATGTTGTTAGGTGCTTTTGTAAAAAAGTGTTCTTTTGGTAGTTTTTATATTTCCTAAATTAATGCTCCAAGAAACTTGAAGTTTGGAATGTAAAATCCTTCGATGAACACAAAATTTTGGAAAAAACCTTTTTTGAAATTTCCGTTTCTAAGGGTGGTAGAAAAGTGTACTTTTGGTACTTTTTATATTTTCTGAAACAATGATGAAATTGTACTTTGTTCATTTTCTGAAATAATGAGCTTAGACATATAAAATTTGGAATGAATGATCTTCGGTAAAAAAATCATTCAGAAAAAAAAATAATACTTTTTGGAAGTATTTTTTGTGTTTCTTGATACTTTTTTCTTATTCCTGAAATAATGGTCCTTCGGCGAAAAAAATATTCTGGAAAAAGAACTACTCGGAAATTACGTTTCTTCGGGGGGTAAAAAAGCGTACTTTTGGTAATTTTTTTATTTTCTAAATTAATGGTTGAAAAACTTGAAGTTTGAAATGTAAGATCTTTCGGTGAAAACAACATTCGGAAAAAATACTTTTTGGAAATTCCGTTTCTAAGGGTGCACAGAAAAAAATAAAAAAATATTTGAGTAAATTTATAATACTATTGAGTAAAAAATTACTCAATTTTTCACCAGTAAACGATTTAATAGTATTGAGTAAATTTTTAATAAAAATTTATTAAATGTTTGCCTAAAAATTTGAGTAAATTTTTAATTGTCACAATTAAAAATTTACTCAAAAATTTATCAATTTATTTTTTTAAAAAGTTTAAAAAAGTTTAAATTTTTTTTTTTACAAAAAAAAAAACAAAAAACTTGTTTTTTCAAACTTTACCAAACATATTTATGTCTCAAAGACATAGGAAAATTTTATACAGACGATTACAAACTTTCATATACATATACAAAAAACTATAAACTAAACGAGAATTCAAAAAACTATGAGAGTTAAAAAAAATTAAAAAAAATATTAAATTTTTATTTAACTATTTACTTTAATTGTTTTTAAAATGTTTGAATAAATTTTTAATTGCGTCAATTAAAAAATTACTCAATTTTTCTTTTTAAATTTGAACAAGTGATTAATCAAATTTGTTTCTCCATATTTTTTTCTGTGTGGTAGAAAAGAGAACGTTTGGTACTTTTATATTATCTGAAACGATGATTCTAGAAACTTGAAATTTTAAATGTAGAATCCTCCAGGGGGCAAAAACGTTTTAAAAATTTCAATTCTAAGGGACTAATAGGTTTAAAATATTGTACAATGGTATTTTTTTCCTGTTTCCTGAAACAATCTATTCTGAAACTTGAAATTTGGAATGCAGGATCCTTTGGTGAAAAAAAAAAAATCCGAAAAAATTACTATTTGTAAATTCCGTTTCTAAGGGTCGTAATAGATGTCAGGAAATGATGTTTATGCGGAAACTTTTTTTAAGCCAGCGGAAAGGGGAGACCGCCGATTTGATAATTTCTAAAAATTTTCAAAAGTTATATCCCTAATGGACATTTATGTTGCAAATATGATCATACATATCACAAAATCTTTTTTAAATTTCAACTCATAGACAGTGAAACTGAAATAAATGTTTAAAAAAACGGCAGTTTTTGGAATTTAGAAAAACTGTAAATGCAGTTGTGTAAACAAGACCCTGAACCATCACTGAGCAATGTTTAAGGATTACCCCACTTTATCGGTAAAAGTTACAGAGGGTTAAAGTTGAAAAATCTATAAAAATGATTATTTTGATGTTGGTTATCAAATGTTGTTTGATATATGCTTCATCGCCTGGTAAGAAGTTATAAGACGGTTAAGTTTTGAAACCAAAAATTATGAGTTTTTAAATTTTCGAGGTTTTTTGATCTAGGATTTCGGCTCTATCTATAAAATGAAAAGTTGAACTAGAGTTGGTAGCTGTTGTAATTCTTAACATTTTGGAATTAACCCGTTAATGTGCCACGAATAGTTAAGGAGTTTCAGTAGATCAAAGTTCGTAAGAAAAAACGTAATTTTTTTAAAATACCAGTTTTCCGCGAGGCACATTCGCGGTTTCATTCGGAATTTGGTGGACTCTTGCGTAAACCGCGTTTTTTGTGAGTTTACATAAAAAAATCACTGGCGGGTTTATAAAAAATAAATTGCAAAAATTGTATGGCATTTTTGAAAATTGTGCGAAATTTGCAAATCTGTTTCCTATTTTTTTTAATAGCAATTAATGCATTATGTTGATTTTAATACACCAAAAGACGTGCCTTAACGAGTAAAACTGATTTGCTTTTTTACTTTAAGCCATTCTGAGCGGAAAGCGCGATGATTTTATCTAAACCTGTTTTGATCTGGCACATCCAAGGCTTTACACGAAATCGGATGAATTTTTATTTAAATGAAAGCCCACTTGATGTGTCATCATAAAATCAGAGGCGGGTTAAAAAATTTTGATGATTATAGATTTTTTGGAACACATTATAATTTTCTTGTTATAAAAAAGCATCACAAATTTTTTTTAAACTGCTGGTACAATGATACGATTTTCCGTGATTTTTTCAGTAATACCAACGCGCATTGCCTAAATATTTTATAAAAAATTGTGAAACTTTTCTTTTACCGCGAATTAATCGCGATTTTAGGTACTTAGATATTTTTTTTTAAATCGTTTGGTCATTAAAGGGTTAAATTTATATCATATATTTTAGAAGAAATGATATATCCTGGCATGTTTTAATAACGCATGCCGCAAATGTGTAGAAAAAAATCTTTAAAATATTTTTAAAACCGCTAAATCTTAAAACCGCCATAACTTTTGACCCCCTAGCGCGATTTAATTGACGCGAACGAATTTCTTATTCTTAAATAGCTTCTAATATATATGCCAACTTTCATCGATGTGCCATCAAAACAAAAATCACATCTTTTTTACCTAAAAATTTAAGTCTCCTCATATATGCCTTCTTACACTGTCATATATGTCCATTAGGGTGGCAGCCATTTTGCAAAACTTCGAATTTGAAGGAGTGCACCCCTAATTTTTATTACATTTGGTCTAAAAATGCTATGCTAAAAATTTCAGCCAAATCGGACAACGTTAACACGAGGCGCATCGAAGTCAAAGGTCAAAGGTCAAAAAATAGCTATATTTTGATGAAAAACATTGAATAAATGGTGTTGTTTTTTGAATATATTGTTAAAAAGTGGTACACGAGTTGTTTTAAGTATAAGAAGATAAATTAAAAAGTCTTTCGGGGTAAAAATGACCCAATTTTCACAAAATGACCCCTAAAACACGAAAATCAGCCCCAATTTTCTAAATTTATTGAAATAAACCAATGTAAACCCATATTTATATTCAACTCTATCATAAATACTCAGATATGAAATACTGTCTTTCTAGGATGTCATTCACCCGTTTCACGGTAAGGCCAAAAATATGCATTTTATTTGGCGTGGTTCTCAAAACTGATATTTTGGTTTTTTCAAAATTTTCTTAAACAAAATTAGGAAAAATGCTGAAAAAACCACAGAATCTTATAAAATATATGTTTACATATAAAAAAAAAAATTCTTAATATATATTTTTGTTATTTCTATAAAACTTGGTATAAACATTGTGCAAGGTCAGAAAACTAATTATTTAATTTTTTTTAATTAACCCATAAATAAACATGGGGGCACGTTAAAAATTCTTAATGATTTTTTTTTTTCGATTTCGATAAAACTTGGTATAACCGTTGTTCGAGGTCAGATATTTTTTTTAATCTATATATATAAAAGAGTAATGTGACTGACTGACTGACTGACTGACATACTCATTCATCATCGCCCAGCCCAAACCGCTGAAGCTAGAGACTTGAAATTTGGACTGTAGGTCCACCTCCCGGAATATAGATCCACTAAGGCTGGATTTTTGCCAGTGTTGATTCTAAGGGGACAAAAAGGGTAAAAAACTGTACTTTTGGTACTTTTTATATCTCCTGAAATAATGGTCATAGAGACTTGAAATTTGGACTGTATATTCACCTCCCGGAACATAGATACACTAAGGCCGGATTTTTGCCAGTGTTGATTATAAGGGGGTAAAAAGGGTAAAAAACTGTACTTTTGGTACTTTTTATATCTCCTGAAATAATGGTCATAGAAACTTGAAACTTGGTTTGTATGTTCACATCCTGGATTATAGATCCAGTAAGCCCGGATTTTAGCCAGTGTTGATTCTAAGGGGGTAAAAAGGGTAAAATACTGTACTTTTGGTACTTTTTATATCTCCTGAAATAATGGTCATAGAAACTTGAAACTTGGTTTGTATGTTCACATCCTGGATTATAGATCCAGTAAGGCTGGATTTTTGCCAATGTTGATTCTAAGGGGGTAAAAAGGGTAAAAAACTGTACTTTTGGTACTTTTTATATCTCATTAAATAATGGTCATAGAGACCTGAAATTTGGACTGTATGTTCACCTCCCGGAATGTAGATCCTGTAAGGTTGGACTTTTGCCAATGTTGATTCTAAGGGGGTAAAAAGGGTAAAAAACTGTACTTTTGGTACCTTTTACATTTCCTTAAATAATGGTACTAGAAACTTGAAATTTGCAATGTAGGTTCACCTCCCGGAAAAAACATTCACTAAGGCTGGGTTTTTGCCAATGTTGATTCTACGGGGGTAAAATGGGTAAAAAAGTGTACTTTTGGTACTTTTTTTTATTTTCTGAAATAATGGTCTACAAACTTAAAACTTTAAATGTAGGATCCTCTGCTGAAAAAGTTAATTTTGAAAATTTGGATTATAATGGGTAAAAATTTTACTTTTAGTACCTTTTGTTATTCATTGAAATAATGGGCATAGAAACTTAAAATTTGGAAATTCTGAAAAAAATACTTTTTGGAATTTGCGTTTCATAGGGGGGTAAAATATTATACTTTTGGTACTTTTTAAATTTCCTAATCTAATTATCCTAGACACCTGAAATTTTGAATGTGGAATACTACCTTTTGTACAATGAAAGTAAATTTAAAATACCTTTTATCAAAAGTACCTTTTATAAAAAGTACCTTTTATAAAAAGTACCTTTTATAAAAAGTACCTTTAATAAAAAGTACCTTTTATAAAAAGTACATTTTATAAAAAGTACCTTTTATAAAAAGTACCTTTTATAAAAAGTACCTTTTATAAAAAGCTCCTTTTATAAAAAGTACCTTTTATAAAAAGTACCTTTAATAAAAAGTACCTTTTATAAAAAGTACCTTTTATAAAAAGTACCTTTTATAAAAAGTACCTTTTATAAAAAGTACCTTTAATAAAAAGTACCTTTTATAAAAAGTACCTTTTACAAAAAGTACCTTTTATAAAAAGTACCGTTTATAAAAAGTACCTTTTATAAAAAGTACCTTTTATAAAAAGTACCTTTTATAAAAAGTACCTTTTATAAAAAGTACCTTTTATAAAAAGTACCTTTTATAAAAAGTACCTTTTATAAAAAGTACCTTTTATAAAAAGTACCTTTTATAAAAAGTACCTTTTATAAAAAGTACCTTTTATAAAAAGTACCTTTTATAAAAAGTACCTTTTATAAAAAGTACCTTTTATAAAAAGTACCGTTTATAAAAAGTACCTTTTATAAAAAGTACCTTTTATAAAAAGTACCTTTTATAAAAAGTACCTTTTATAAAAAGTACCTTTTATAAAAAGTACCTTTTATAGAAAGTACCTTTTATAAAAAGTACCTTTTATAAAAAGTACCTTTTATAAAAAGTACCTTTTATAAAAAGTACCTTTTATAAAAAGTACCTTTTATAAAAAGTACCTTTTATAAAAAGTACCTTTTATAAAAAGTACCTTTTATAAAAAGTGCCTTTTATAAAAAGTACCTTTTATAAAAAGTACCTTTTATAAAAAGTACCTTTTATAAAAAGAACCTTTTATAAAAAATACCTTTTATAAAAAGTACCTTTTATAAAAAGTACCTTTTATAAAAAGTACCTTTTATAAAAAGTACCTTTTATAAAAAGTACCTTTTATAAAAAGTACCTTTTATAAAAAGTACCTTTTATAAAAAGTACCTTTTATAAAAAGTACCTTTTATAAAAATTACCTTTTATAAAAAGTACCTTTTATAAAATGTACCTTTTATAAAAAGTACCTTTTATAAAAAGTACCTTTTATAAAAAGTACCCTTTATACAAAAGTATCTTTTATTAAAAGTACATTTATAAAAAGTACCTTTTATATATAGTACTATTTATAAAAAGTACCGAAAGTAAACTTTTTGGTACTTTTTTTATTTCCTGGAATAATAATCATAGAAAATTTTTATATTTCCTGAAAATTTTGTCCTAGAATCTAAAAATTTGTAATGTAGGAGAATTCGGTAAAAAACATTCTGGGCAAAATACGTTATGGAAATTCCGCTTCTTAGTTGAAAATTTAAATATGGAATGAAAGATCCTTCAATGAAGAAAAAACATTTTGGAAGAGGTACTTTTTGGAAATTCCGTTTCTAACGGGGGTAAGAAAGTGTACTTTTGGTACTTTTTTTTTGTTCCTATAATAACGACCTTAGAAGCTTGAATTTTGAAATGTAGGGTCCTTCGATTAAAAAAAAAACATTCTGCTAAAGTATTTTAAAAAATTCCGTTTTTAGAGGTTTAAAAAGGTGTTTTTGATACTTTTGATATTTCATGAAGTAGTGATCCTAGGCACTGAAATTTTGAATGCTGGATCGTTTAGTGAACAAATATTTTGGAAAAGTTCTTTTTGGAAATTCTGTTTCTAAGAGTCGCGACCGATCGTAAAAAGTGTAAATTTGGTTATTCTTATATTTTTGAAATAATAGTTCAGAAACTTCATATTTTAAATATGGGATCACCACAAAAAAAAAGTTTTTGGAAAATTTAATTTTAAGCGGAAAAGGTGGCAAATGGTTATTTTTACCTATCTAACTATTAATCTTAAATCCCCAGAAATAACACCCAAGTGAAGGATATATTTGAAAATATATTTTAAATTTTAGGATAAAAAGGGGTACCTGGTAAAAGTGGTGTAAATTGGTACTTTTCATATCTATAAGATAAAGACAATAGAAATTTGTATTTCTTTAACGCATATTATACGAAGATGAATTAACTTACATGGAACGAAAGGAGATCGAATTGGAAATGAAATGGAGTAGAACGGGGAACAAAATGGAATAGAGCAGGGAACAATATGGCATGATATTTTTTTCTCAAATTTTTGGTGTTTAGCTTTTTTCTCCATATTTTTCCCTCTATATATTTTTTTCCTCAAACTTATTTTTTTTATTCCAATTTCTTTTTTCACTGAAATATTTATTCATTCAAAATCCAAAAATTCTGATATAAGGGCTCGAAAATTGTCAATATCTTTTTTCACCGGAACTAACATTATAAAGTACCAGCAAAGTTATTCCCATTTTATTGTTTAAATTATTCATTGAAATATTATTTTATAAAAAACTTAAATGTCCACAAGTAAATAAAACAAAGGGGATTTTTTTTTTGAAATCGATAGATAGGGGATTTTTTTGAAATCGATAGAGTTATTCTGATCTTTCTATTATCCGGTATTCAATACAACCGGTAACGAAGTACCGGGATGGTAAGCTAGTTAACACATAAATGAACAATGAAAATCAAATAATTGTTTTTTCAGACGTCGCATAAAAATAGTAACAAGTTTTATAGAAATAAAAAAAAAATAAAAAAAAATAATTTTTAACGTGCTGGGCCATTTTGACCCCATGTTCATTTATGGGTTAATTAAAAAAATCAAATAATTAGTTTTCTGACCTCGCACATAATCATAACAAGTTTTATAAAAATCGAAAGAAAATATAAAAATCTATATAAAGAAATTTTAATGTGCTGGGCCATTTCGACCCCATGTTCATTTATGGGTTAATTTTAAAAAAATTAAATAATTATTTTTCTGAGCTCGTACAATAATTATACCAAGTTTTATAAAAAATCGCAATAAACATTTCATATTTAGATGCCTTTTTCCAAAAAAAATCCAAATATCCCTAAATTTGACTTTTGACCCGAATAAAAACCGGGTTAATATTATTCTATTTTCCTAAAACGTTTAGGGTTAATGTCTAAAATAGTTTTTAATAATTTATGGCCCTGACTTTGTCCAATTTTAAAATATTTACCAAATTTTTTCCATATTGAATAAATTGTGGGCAAAAAAGGCATTTTCCTTGAAATCCGCTGAGTTTAAATCGATGCCCCCGCCAAACTATCCGAGGGATATCCCCCAAAATTTTTTTTTTTTATATGTAAACATATATTTTATAAGATTCTGTGGTTTTTTCAGCATTTTTCCTTATTTTGTTTAAGAAAATTTTGAAAAAACCAAAATATCAGTTTTGAGAACCACGCCAAATAAAATGCATATTTTTGGCCTTACCGTGAAACGGGTGAATGACATCCTAGAAAGACAGTATTTCATATCTGAGTATTTATGATAGAGTTGAATATAAATATGGGTTTACATTGGTTTATTTCAATAAATTTAGAAAATTGGGGCTGATTTTCTTGTTTTAGGGTCATTTTGTGAAAATTGGGTCATTTTGTCAAAATTTTTTAATTTATCTTCTTATACTTAAAACAACTAGTGTACCACTTTTTAACAATATATTCAAAAAACAACACCATTTATTTAATGTTTTTCATCAAAATATGGCTATTTTCGTGTGTTTGACCTTTGACCTCGATGCGCCTCGTGTTAACGTTGTCCGATTTGGCTGAAATTTTTAGCATAGCATTTTTAGACCAAATGTAATAAAAATTAGGGGTGCACTGCTTCAAATTCGAAGTTTTGCAAAATAGCTGCCACCCTAATGTCCATATATGCTCCACATATGGACATTAGACCGACTCACCTTATATGGGAAAAAAAAGTGTTAAAGTTGTACCCCCATAAAAATTAACTTTGACATGTTTTATGAAGATTCCCAAAATATTTGGGCTCTAGCGATAATCTCCCGTGAGCTAAACCGCGTCAAAAAATGGTCCAAAAATAGTATTTTTCATGAATAAAAAATTCAGTAAATTTTTTTTTGTCCAATGAATGACCAAATATAATAGATATTTAGGAATTCTTTGATTCTGCATTAAAACATTTTAAAAATCTAACCACAGACTCGAGATAACGAGATGTTTATGTCAGTTTTTCGATGCTTTTCAATTCGAATTTACTGAAAACTTAAATAACTTTGGTATTTTTTGTCCGATTTTCACTTCTAATACATCGTTAGAATGGTGTTGACCACCGCTTGGAATTTTAGTCAAAAATTAACCCTTAACTGCACTGTCATACTTTTTTATAAAATTTACTTCGACATCAATAAAAACCATTATATAACCAAAAAAAGCATATCTTTGTGCAGGAAACACGTTTAATTAATATATTTGGCCACAATTAATTTAACCCATGCATGATCAAAATATTATGGCAACCTTTTTTAAAAAAGTTTTTGCAGAAATTATTGAAAGCTAATTGTAATACTTTAAAAAAATAAAATAAATAAGGTTTTTGTTTAAATAGACGTGCTTATTAATATCAAATAATTATTACGTGTAACACTTTCCCGGCCAAATTTTTTTTTCGAAATTTGTATGTGCAAATAAATTTTAGAAATAAAATATAACCCAATTTTCTCTTAATCGCATATATTCGTGCAAAAACGTCTCTAATAAATAGATCTTAATAATTTTTATTTAACCCATTCATGACCAATTAAAAAAAAAAATATGGAAAAAATTTTAGTCCAGTTGCAATACTTAAAAAAAAATAATATAATTGATATTTTTTGACACATTTGCTTATTTAAAATATTAGATGCGTTTTTTGCACGAATATATGCGATTAAGACAAAATTTGTTTATATTTTATTTATAAAATTAATTTGCACATAGAAATTCCGAAAAAAATTGACCGGAAAAGTGTGACCCGTAATAATTATTTGATATTAATAAGCAAGATAAACAAAAACCTTATTTTTTTATTTTTTTAAGGTATTACAACTAGCTTTAAATAATTTCCGCGAAAACTTTTTCAAAAATGTTTGCCAAAATATTTAGATCATGCATGGGTTAAATTAAGTGTGGCCAAATATATAAATTAAACGTGTTTCCTGCACAAAAATATGCTTTTTGTGGTTATAAAATGGTTTTTTAATGATGTCGAAATAATTTTTTTTAAAAAGTAAAACAGTGCAGTTAAGGGTTAATTTATGACTAAAATCCCAAGCGGTGGTCAACACCTTTCTAACGATGTATTTTAAGTGAAAATCGGACAAAAAATACCAAAGTTATTTAAGTTTTCAGTAAATCCGAATTGAAAAGCATCAAAAAACTGACATAAACATCTCGTTATCTCCAGTCTGTGGTTAGATTTTTAAAATGTTTTAATGCAGAATCAATGAATTCCTAAATATCTATTATATTTAGTCATTCATTGGACAAAAAAAAAATTTACTGAATTTTTTATTCATGAAAAATACCATTTTTGGACCATTTTTTGTCGCGGTTTAGCTCACGGGAGATTATCGCTAGAGCTTAAATATTTTGGGAATCTTCATAAAACATGTCAAAGTTAATTTTGAGGGGGGTACATCATGAACTTTTTTTTTTTTGAGTCACTCTAATGGACATACATATGAGTCATTCCACACCAACTGTTCCACTACAGAAAAACCATGGTGGTTTCAATAGGATATCATTTGCAAAGTATTCGCCCTTAGGGCACTATTAAATAACAAAAATAAAATTTAAGATTTCTCAAAAAGTGGGCCTTGGAGTCATGGTCAAAAATTGAATATTTCAGCATTTTTTGCCTAAGTATCTTTATTTCAATATTTATGCCAATGAAATGAAACACAGTGATGTCTTTAGAATAAAAGTTTTTTATAGATTTTTGTATGGGCTATCGATTAAAAAAATAAAAATTGGAAAATTTTCAGAAGAAGTTCTGAATATTTTAAATTTAAATTTAAACTTTATTTATCAAAAAACATGCCACAATTTTATTTCTTTTTTAAATGTTCAAAAATTAGTTAAGGTGTATATCTATCTGTTCTGAAATTTTCAGAGATGCATTTTTCCTTGTTTTCGAGAAAAAGAATGTTGAACATTGCACTATGCTTATAATTTACAATAATGGGGTATATTTAGAGAATGTATCCCGGGATTTCCCGTCCCGGGATTCCCGGGAAATTCGTCATTTTTTATTTCCCGCATTCCCGGGAAATTCGTGCGGGATTCCCGGGAATTTTGAAAAATGTATATAAATAAATAAATTTTTAAATATAAGGGCTCCTAATTTCATGCACTACAAAATTGAAAATATGTGCTTAAAAATCAAAAATATGCACTAAAAATTCAAAAATATTTACTAAAAACGTAAAAAGTATTAAAAAAATTTTTCATAAGAATAGCAAAACATATGAACTTTGTGACTTTATACCGACACAGAAGTTGATGATTTTGTATTTTAATTTCAAAAAATTAAATAATTAAAAAAATATTTTTTATTTGTGAACAGAAAAAAACAAATTGCCAATGAACGACATTCATAGTATTTATGAACAAGTTCTTAAAAATGTATAAGCCTTTCATAAAATTTTTGAACCTTTTTATTCATCAAAAAATTATTATGTTTTTCAATTTCACATATTAAACATTTTTCATAAATACTATGAAAAAGTTCATAAATATGAAGAATTTAATAAACTCTTAAAAATTAGTTCATAAATACTATGAATTAATTTGTGTATAACACAAATATTTTTTAAATATAAATTATCCCACTATTAAACTTCTTTTCACTGACTTTTAATTTAGTTTAAATTTGTGTAATATTTTCAGTTTTGTTATTTATGACAAAATAAGAAAAAATATCCATTTTCGTAAAAATCTGCATAAATATGCAAAAACAATTTTTTTTCTTAGTAAAATGTGTATGCCAAAAACAGCAAATTGTATTAATTTTTTAAATTATTTTATTTTTTTTTAAATATAACAGGACATGGTTTAATTTATTTTTTAAATGCAGTTCTTAGCTCAATTTCTTATTTATGGTTTATAACACTGAATTATTATTTTATTTTGCATGTATCTTATGTATATGCCTTGATAGAATTCCCATTTTTTCAAAAAAAAAAATGTTAAAAACTAAAAAAAAAAATATTAATGGTTTTTAGTGCGGGATCCCGGGAATCCCGGGAAATTCAAAATTTTTTCCCGCTTTCCCGGGAAATTCAAAAGTGCGGGAAATTGCGATCCCTAGGTATATTACGTATGCGAATGAGTAATATTAACTCTTAAAAATCATTTAAAATAGAGATGTTTTTGTGGGTGAGTTTTTTTGACGATCACGCACGCTCACGAAGAAAAAGTTTTAATCACGCACGATTTTTCATTTTCCTCACGTTCACGTACGCTCACGTGAGTTGAAAAAAATTTTGTCACGTGCACGATACTCACGTGAGCGTGACTGAGCGTGAGAAAAATAAATGAGCATGCGTGATTAAAATAATTTCCTTGGTGAGAGAGCGTGATGGTAAAAAAACAACGTACCCACGATCACATCTCTATTTTAAATGTTTTTTAAGAGTTAATATTACTCATTCGCATACGTAATGTACCCCATTATTACAAATTAAAGGCATAGTGCAATGTTCAACATTTTTTTTCTCGAAAACAAGGAAAAATGCATCTCTGAAAATTTCAGAACAGATAGATATACAGCTTAACTAATTTTTGAACATTTAAAAAAGAAATAAAATTGTGGCATGTTTTTTGATAAATAAAGTTTAAATTTAAATTTAAAATATTCAGAACTTCTTCTGAAAATTTTCCAATTTTTATTTTTTTAATCGATAGCCCATACAAAAATCTATAAAAAACTTTTATTTTAAAGACATCACTGTGTTTCATTTCATTAGCATAAATATTGAAATAAAGATACTTAGGCAAAAAATTCTGAAATTTTAAATTTTTGACCATGCCTCCAAGGCCCACTTTTTGAAAAAACTGAAATTTTATTTTTGTTATGTAATAGTTACCTAAGGGCGAATACTCTGCAATTGATTTCATATTGACACGACATCACTTTTTTTTTGCTGAACATTTGGTGTGGAATGCCTCATATATGAAACTGTATGAAGGCATATACATTAGGGTGGAGCAAATATAGCTTTTTTTGAATTTCGAAAACTTCGGGGTCGGAAAAGTTGCCTTTTGGGGTCGATATTAACACACAAAAATATTGGACCTGTAGGGCAATGGCTTTAAGTTCCTTTTTTGACTTGAAAATCGAAAAGTCCCTAATAAAGTGAAAAAAAAAAATTCGAACTTTTTTTTGTTTAAAATATTAGTTTATCTTTGGACATTACTAAAAATGTGCTTTTATGGATTTTTTGGTCTGTAAAATTTTTTTTGTTTCTTGTTTTGCAAAAAAAATATTTTTAATTAGTTTTAAACTGAAAATATACCGGTATATTAACTCAGTATTTAAAAGATGTATATTTTTAATTATTGTATTATATTGTTGGTCTTTTTACCGCTATTTGAAAATAATAATTTTTTTTAAGTTATTTTTAAAGAAAATTTCAAAAAAAAATTATGGACCAAAAAAAAAATTGTTTACCATAAAAACACTTTTTTAGTAATGTCTTAATATAAACTAATATTTTAAGCAAAAAAAAAGAAAAATGTTCGAAATTTTTTTTTTTCACTTTGTTTGGGACTTTTCGATTTTCAAGTCAAAAAAGGAACCCAAAACCATTGCCCTACAGCACAGTGGGCCAAAGTACCATTTTGGTGTTTAAAAAATTATATCTCCTAAACTATTTGTCTGATCAATAAAAGTTCAATTGAGAAAACATAGTTGAGGATGTAGGTTTTCTGAAAATTATAACTTGAAACACCCTGTTTCACAACAGAGTTACCCAAATGAGTGCCAAAGAGCAATGCCATATCGTCATATATAAAATCGTGTGTGCAATTGTTACTATGAGATCTATCCAACTAAGAATTACACCATAGATACGGTTTAAGCTTTTATGCTTTTTTATTTAAATTTGCTACCGGTAGATGGCGCTGGTTTTAAGCTTTTAAACAAACTCTTATATTAATTACGATTGGACAGCAGTTTAGATTATATGTATGTTTCGTCAAAAAAAAAAAAAATATTTGTGAATGGACCCGATAGGTGGCGCTGGGGTGGAGTTATTTGAAATATTAATCTATACGATGCAAATTTATTAAAACCCAAAACGTAACATTCACTTAACAAATAAAACAAAAACAATATGTATTTTTAAAAAATTGGTTTATTGATTTTTTTTTAATTGCCGAATAGAAAATTTTTGGAATAGATATTAGGATATTAGAAGGTATGGACAAGAATAATGTTCTCTTTGTAATTAAATAGTAGCAGAGTAATATATATATTTGTTTATTGTTGAAAAAGCGCTGGCACTTTAACTAAAACAACATTTTCTTTGAATTAAATCAGAGAAGGGCTTATATAGTTTATTATAGCTCTAAAAAAAATATTTACACTAGTAGAAACTCTCATTATTTTCAGTCATATGCTTTCAATGTTTATTTTTCTTTCTTTTTTTATTTTTGGGTTTTACATTTTTTCATACTGTTTAGTCATTCAATATTTGCATGCTTTATACAGTAATATGTTATTTTTAGGGGCTTTTAATTATTAATTTTTTGGTTCCTTTCAAAGAATTCAAAAAAAAAAAAAAGTACCAATAAAAGTATAAAAGTACCAAAAAAAGTACAAAAAAGTACCAAAAAAGTACCAGAAATAAAAACCAAAAAAAATGGGCCAAAAAATACCCTTCCAATGGTGCCTCATATGTAGGTTAGGTTATGAAGGATGACACTGGTATAAACCAGCGCCCATAGAGGCCGTGATGTGGCCCATTATGATTCCTTTGAAACTTTGATCCTTTCTCTTCTTCTACTGTGTTGCCCAAAGTGGTTTTCCTTTATGCGTCCCATTTAGATGCCTTTATAAATCCCAGTAGGGTCCAAGGATTCGTGCCTCGTAATTCGGATAAATTCTGAAAAATATAAGAACCAAAAATTTTTAATCTTCTAAATGACAGTGCTGGGCATTCGCATAAGAAATGATAGGTATCTTCTACGGATTCTCTGCACCATCTACATGTATTATCATTTCTAATTCCAATTGTTACCATGTGTTTACCCAATGTGTTGTGACCAGTAATGAGGTTAACTGTAGCTCTAAGTTGCTTCCTGTCCATATCTAGAAGAATTTTGCAGTGTTTTGCCAAGCTTTCATCCCATAATAATTTTGTATGTATACACCTGTCAGAGTTTGACCATTTATCCAACCAACTCGCCCTTGTGTCCAATCTTATTCTCTGACAAATAATAGACAGTGGAAGGAAAACTTCAGATTCTGCTGTCTCCTGTGCGAGTTCCGCTCCCCGTCGTGCAAGCTCATCGGCTTTCTCGTTTCCCAAAATATCTTTGTGTCCAGGTACCCAGCACAGAGTAATATTATGCTGCTCGCTGAGAACCTTAAGCTCTCTGTGGCAGCGGCTGACCACCTTAGATCTGATATTATCACTTTCCAAAGCCATTAAAGCAGCTTGACTATCAATGAAGAATCCAATATCACACCTGTATATTGGTCGCGAATACTTCGGCTTGGAAGATACTACAATCGTTGTCAAGACGGAAAGACTCATTCAGGTTTAGTTCCACGCAGTGAAAGCCACCACCTGTGCCCTCCAGCATTTTGGAACCATCCGTAAAAACGTTAATTTGCTGAAATTCTACTCTGTTGTTAAGCCAATCATCCAGTGAAGGAATCACAATTTTAAATCTTCCATCAGTTACGTTATAAGGGATATCATAATCAGTCCTTATGCTCCGTTCAGAACTACCAATAATCTTCGTATGTCGAACCTGTCTGTTTTTCAGAGATCCCGTTTGGAATAGTATGTAGGAGTAGGATCATTTAAAAGTACCATTAAAAAGTACCAAAACATATAAAAATCATGAGCAATTACAGCAACTTAACATCGGCATATTTTATAAAAAAAAATTGTGTAAGCCGCACGGGCAGACTAGGGCAGCCAATTTTTTATTTTAGGGTACTTTATTAGTTGTATTTTAAAATAAAATTAGTTTTGAGGGTGACATTTGCTGAGCACTTTTCTAATCTCTTTGAATATTCAAAGGTATGTGCTAAAATGAGGTTTATCCAACTTAACTGCCGGGGCGACCCCTCAGAGGAAGGTAACATCAATGAATGGTTTTTATTACAAACTTGGGTCCTTCCTTCATCAAAAAAAATTAATAAGTTAAACCTACCGGCAATACTATTAATATAACGTGACAACAAATTTGCAGCTTCAAAAAGGTGCGTTTGCACATTTTTTTTAATTTCCAATGTTCGACAAAAAAAAAAACTATATTTGCTTCACCCTAATATACATGTATCATTTTTCGATGGGTAAGGTAACAAATTAATAGAAGTTTTGATTGCGAAAACGGTTTACTATGTTTGTGGGGTGACAATATTACTTAATTCCACCCAGACTACCAAATTTGTCATAATACTTTCATGGTAAAACTTTCATTATCTAGATACCCAAGTAAAAATGTGAAGGATCAGCACTGATCCGAAAAATGGATCGCTAAGATTAGATCAGTTTTAATCGGACGGATACAATTTCATCCAAAAAATGGGTTTATCTAATTATATAAACCCATTTTTCGGATGACATTGTATCCGTCCGATTAAAAATGATCTAATCTTAGCGATCCATTTTTCGGATCAGTACTGATCTTTCAAATTTCGGATCAGTACTGATCCGAGTAAGATCTTTTAAATCTCGGATAAGACGTGATATATAAAAATATATCTAAACATTTTTACTCGGGTAATCATGTTTCTATATTTTTACAATATACAGTAGAATCTCGCAAATTAGAACCACTTTGTTCCTCGGGTAGTTCTAATTTCTGAAAAGTTCTAATTTCTGGACATTTTTTTTTCAAAGAAAATGATAAAATAATAATAAAAATAGTTACGACTGCTTTATTTTAACATAAAACTATCTTTTTGTTAATATTAAATTACTATAACACATTAAATTTGTAAAAAAAACACTTTTAAGGGCTTTGAAATGAGAAATAACAGGCGTTACATCGATTATATCATCGTCACTGCTATTTGATCCGTCATTAAACTAATCGTCATTCCATTTTTTTGATTTCTCTTACACTTATGGAATTGTGAAAATAAAAACAAAAAAAAAAAGTCCAGAAATTAGAACCACTGGTTCTAATTTTAGAGCGTTAACTACATACAATTCGGGTTTTCCCCTATTTAGTTAAAAAAAAACTATAAAAAAAATATTGTGTAGTGTAAATAAAAACAAAAAAAAAAAAAACTTCCAGAAATTAGAACCACAGGTTCTAATTTTAGAGCGTCCAATACATTAAAATAGCCGGTTCTAATTTCTGGACAGTTCTAATTTGTGAGAGTTCTAATTTGTGAGATTCTACTGTAATTTGATTTTATATAAATGTAAAATAAAAATTTTCAAATATTAAAAAAAAAACAAGTACTAACACAAAAAGAAACAATTTCAAACACTTATCACAAATATGAGTCCTTTACACCTCTTTGTATACAAAATATTTAGCTGATTTTTTTCGAACGTATATTTATAACTGCTGCCACAAAAAAAAAAGTCCTCAGAAATTCAAATCAAATTGGTGTACTTTTTTTTTTGAAATACTTCAACTGAAAAAAATTTTGGGCCAACAAAAAAATTCGTCCTTGCTTTGTTGCAGTTTCTTTTTAGCCATGGTCGAATGTCGTTGTATTCTAAAAATAAAAGAAGAAAGAAATTCCAGAATAATATTTTTGTATGAGATGTTGTTTTTTGTGTTCAGTTTCACAACAACACACACACAGACAAACTTTAAACCAAAATGCAAATGTGGGTCTATCATGGGAAGCTAAAGGGAGTATTTTGTTGTTGTTGTTGTGATAAAAGCAAATGGTTTATCTTTTTGTCGGTGTCGCACAGTTGTTGATGGTCGATGATGAAGTGATGCAGTGCGGTGCCGGTGATACACTCACAAATATTAGGCGCCCAGATATTTTAAATGAAAATATTCGAGTGGAAAATGTGTTGAGAATTTGGGTATGGGGTCTTTTGTGTTGTACGATTGGGAAGTTTGTTTCGTTTTTTCTGTATTGCATACAGTGCAGCATACAGGTTTTGAATTTTTTTTGTTGAATCAAGTGTATTTTTCTTATGGTGAAGTTTGGGTTGTATGGATTGTGTTGGTTTCATTCTTATTGTGAACATTTTTTTTTGGGAAAACTTTTAATGCTTTTCTTTGTGTATGAAAATGGAACATACATACGAGTATATGAATATTTTTTGTATGTCTGTGCTACGGTATATGCATGGACTCATCAATTGCAGATTTTTTTTGGTTTATTTTTAAGAAATGTGTTGTTTTTTCAGCAGTTTTGTTAAGTTGTATAAAATGTTTAACTTTTACATTATTTTTTTTCAGTTCGTGGTGTATGTAGAGATATGGCCGGTATTCCATATAAACGTTGATTTTTCTATTTTGTGGCATTTAATCATGTTGAGAGTACTTTTGACACGAGTTTTGAAAACATATCTTTTTTTGTGGTCATCCTGTTTAAAGTTTGATATGGAATTGCTTTCAATTTAGGCATCATTGAATTAAATTAGAGATGGTTTGCAAAGTTTTTGGGATCTATACACTTAGAAAAAAAATTAACGAAAAATTTAAAATATTAAGTAACTTGAAGGAAAATTGATAATGATTAAATTCCATTGCCATTAGGGCGTCCCGTCCAATTCAAATTTTCGAATTTCATAACGTAATACCAGCCAAACAATGGCCATGTTACAGCTGATTGCGGGAAAATTTATGAAAAAAATTTTCACGGTCATCTTCAATCAGCAACTGTCAAAGTTGAAAAAAATTACGTATTTTGACCAAAATTCATGTCCGAATTTTTTGACCAAGTGATCATTTGACCATTGTGGAAAAATTTTTGAAAAAATTTTGAAAGGTCATCTTCAGTCGGCAACCAGCGTTCAAAGTTGGAAAAAAAATTACGTATTTTGACCAAAATTCATGACCGAGTTTTTCGACCAAATCCGGCCTACAAATTCGGAAATTTGCCGCACTTCATTGGAAAATATATAAAAAAATACATATCCGCGATTTTGGTGATGCTGAGTTTTAAACATGAAAATTATTTTTTATCCAAATTGATCTCAAAAGTTGGAAAATGTCAAGTGTGTTATCTAAAAAATATAAAAAAAAAAAAAACGATTTTGGTCCAAAAATGCTGATCTACAATTTTGGTCCACAGATGCTGATCAGCATTTTGGGACCAAAATCGTGTTTTTATATTTTTTTTAATATTTTTTAGATAACACACTTAACATTTTTAACTGTTGCGACCAATTTGGATAAAAAATTATTTTTATGTTTAAAAACCAGCAGCTGTGGACCAAAATCGGGGATTTTTAACATCCGGATCATAAGTTTTTTCAAATTATGGTTCGTTTTGGTCTAAAAACTATATTTTTAAATTTTTAGCCAAATTGGAGAAAATTAACCCGTGACTTTGGGGGAAAAGTTTTGCCCCAAAATTTTTTTTTTCTCATACAAACCAAAAAATATTTTTTCGATTTTTTAATTTGTTTTTTAAAAAAAATATTTTTCGATTTTTTAATTTGTTTTTTATTTGTTTTTTAATTATTATTTCACTTGATTAGCTTATTAACCACTAAAAATTCCATTTTGGTGGGATAAACCCTTCTGCTTCAAAAATAACGATGAAAAAAGATTTAGGGCCGTTGGGATCCTATTCTAAAATTTTTTTTTGTGGATATGTATCATTAAAAGCAACATCTCAGCTAAAATCCTTTCAAGCCAAAACTAAAAAAAATTTTTAAAAAATTTTAGAGTAGGACCCTAACGACCCTAATTTTTTTTTTCGAACTCAATTTTGAAGTGGAAGATGAAATATTTAGTTGTTAATAAGCTAATCGAGTAAAATAAAAATTAAACAAAAAATATAAAAAAATTGAAAAAAAAAAAAAAATGTTGGTTTGTATGAGGAAAAAATTTTGGGGGAAAATTTTAAACCCCGGTTAATTTGTTCGATTTGGCTAAAAACTTAAACATAGAGTTTTTAGACCAAAACGAACCATAATTTTCCCAGCGATCGATGAAATTCTAAAAAAAAGGCATTATTCTTAGAAATGAACCGCCATTAAATTTCACTGAAGACACTTACTAACGTCATTTAGCTTAGAAGCTAATTTATAACATGTTTTCGACTTATTTCACACGACTTTGGTAAAAAACATTTTAATCCACGGGAGGAAAAATAGGAATATAGGAAAATCTGAGAACTTTGATAATTTTTCTCTCGAAAAAATCTGAGGCTATGGCTAAAAAGAAAAGAGAAAAAGAAATTATGTGAGAATGTTTTTATATAAAACAAGTATTTAAGTTAAATTCGACTTGACCGAATCTTTATCTCGCAAATTCTTGAAAAACCTTTGCCGAAATTCTCTTTTGCTTATAACTTTGGAACCACTTGACCGATTACGCTGGATTGCAATACCAACCTGACCAGGTAAATGCCCAACATATATGCCAAACTTCAGGAGCCTCTGTAAAGTCTTTCAAAAGTTAGCGTTTCAACAGCCAGACAGACGGACGGACATCGCTAGATCGTCTTAAAATCGATCGAGGAACATATACTTTATGGGGTCCCAGACCGATATTTTTAGGTGTTACAAACGGAATGACATACTTATATGGACATTTCCATTTAACTTTTCATTTCTTTGAAATTTTGGTTTTTTGGCAAAAACTTTTTTTATTTGGATTCAAATGTCTGTCTACTGATAGAAATGCATAAAGGACTTCTAATGGAATTAGCTTACAAACACTTAAGGCCAAAAATCTTAATTTGCGGTAGTTAGCGACAATCAAACTTCCGAAATGTGGAAAAGTCAATTGAAATTTCATAAAAATTATGTACTCTTCGGCCTATAGTACTTGCGCCGTCCAACGTATTCTCCGAAGATTTAAAATATATTCTCCCTAAAGTTATTTGGTGGTAACTGTTTAAAGTTAAAAATTCTTCATTATCAATTTTTCGTCGTTTTTTTATCAGAAAATTTGCGTCGCTTCATACAATTCAAAAGCTAATACGAAGAATGATAGCTGTCGTAATTCCCCACAGTTTAAAATCGGTCTCATGAATGTGCCCTCAATAGGAGCGGAGTACTAACTAGACAAAAGTTGAGAGACAAAACGTGAAAGTCATCAAAAATCCACTTTTTTGCGAGGCACATTCGCAATATTTCTTAAAAGTGGCCAGCACATCGCGTGATCGAAATATTTTTTGATTTTTTATAATAAAATCGATATAGCGTGTTAAAATTTTGATTAGCAACAATTTTGCAAAAATCTGACATTTCACGATTTTAAACTTTTGCTTGTATTTTCACGCGAAAAGACTTTAGATTTAAAATATACCCGTCAGACGATTGCTTGTAATGCGTATTATGGATCGTGTGCAAAAATTTGGACTTAATGTAACTGTATGCTGAAAACGCGCCAAATTTGTCTCCAGATAAACCGCCAGGGCACACGCAAACCGCTAATAGAAATTAATTTCTATAAATGGCAATTGCTGGTACTTATAAAGCTTTATCCCAAAACTGGGCGGCATTAATGAATTTTGAAGATTGTGGATTTTATTCATCTTTCAAAATTTCATTAATCAGAAATTGCATCACTTTTAAAAATTCACAATTTTGCATAATGCACATGTTTCTTAACTAATTCGAGGGTGCTAAATTCGAATATGACCTTTAATTTGGTACATCGTCATTATATTTCGCGTAAATTGCATATCAATTATTAATAAAGCAACTTTTTAAAACAAACTTTTAACGTTAAAATCTGATTGTATATCCACGTTAATGGACATAATTTATCCGGTTTTTATTGGGGATAGTATAAAAGGTTAATTAACGTTGATTTTGTTAAATTCTAACAATAATTGTAATTTTGAGATTTTTGTTTTCAATTAAAATCTTTAAATCGCTATAACTTTCGCATGTTTATACGCGTACTAAACAATTTTGATGTGCCTTCAAAAAAAAATTTAATATTTTTTAAATCTTAAAATCAAAAGTTAAATGGATATATACTGGAGGGAGGGTAAAAAAACACTAAAATGACCCCTAAAAATGGGAAATAGAGGGTTAAAGTGTTTTAAGAAAAGAACGGCCATTAAATTTCAGTGAAAATACCTCTCATTTAACTTGGAATTAGATATTTTTTTTTTTCAAATAATGTCTTTGAAAGCTTCAGTAGACCAATAAAAAAAAGAACTCGACCAAGTTTTGTTAGTATACTGTATTTGTTTTTTTTTGTCCCATCCAAGATACAAAATCGTGTTGCACAGTGTTATTGATCCAGGGCATAATTTTTGGCAAACTGTGTAAGACCTTGAAAAAGAAAATGTTGATACTAGATATGGGCGGGTGAACGATTTTTACTTAGACTTGCTCACGCTCACAACAGAAATTTTTGAATCACGAACACTTCTTCATGGGCTTATTCTTTCTACTCACACCCACTTACAATCACTTGAGTAAATTTAATACAACTCAAGCTTCACTCACACTCACGGTGACTCACACTAACGAAACTCTTATTTATACAAAAAAAATCAAAAACTAAAATTTCAAAAATCTTACAAAATTATAAGCAAAATTTAAAGATCAGCGAAATTTAAAAATTTTTTTTTTGCCATTTTCGGATGAAATCCTAAGTTAAGCCAAATTTTAAAGCTTTTTTTGTTACTTTTTTTTGGTGCGAAAGCAAATTTGAAGAGAAAATTAATCACACAAAAAAATCAACTTACGCACACTTACCCACGCAAAAATCTTACTCACGCAATTTTTTTCCACACTCACAATCACGTGAGTAAAATTCAGTCAAACTCACACGCTCTAATCTGCTCATGTGCCCATCTCTAGTTCATCCATTGAAATTTTTTTAAATTGGTATTTTACTTTTTTAGCTCAAGAAATTTCAATTTGGTAGACTTTCGGTTTCTAAACTAAATTTTGGTTTTTAACAGACTTTGAAAAATAAATTTAGTACTGGTGGGGTTTAGTCTAAAAAAAAAATATTAAAAAAATAAAATTTTGTTACATATTCATAAAAATATTTATCTGTGGCATCTACTTATATCCTTTTTTTGTTTCGGGAATATCTCTGAGTCCATCGGATTAATATCAATTTCTATATACCCTTTACCCTAGAGTGGTGTACTAAAAATAGCATAAAACTTTTCCAACCTCCCATATGATACTACCAGTTATATAATCAATGTTAGAATAAGCAACATAAGTATTGACATTTATTTGGTTTCTTTAATCATTTTTTTCGGATTTAACAGATTTGTAGGCAGTCATTCCGATGATGGTGATGAGAATGACCACGATGATGTCAAATAAAAAAAAAAAAAAACTCAAGTGCTGAAGGCATTTAACGCTTTTTTTCACAACCGTGTAGATTCTTTTTGCAAAGGAGGGGCTTGCAAAGAAAGGGTTTAAAGTACCATACATGTGTGTAGTGCAGAAATGTTATGAATCCTGTATTTGATTTTTTTATGTTGGTGGCATTTATTATGAATTTTAAACATCAAGTACGATGGATGGATTTGTAGTAGTTTTTTGTTGTTATTTTGACGATGTAAACTGACGTTCATTGTAGCTTATAAATTGGATTATTGCTGGGGTTTTAAACATTTTAACAGATTTTTGTTATTTCAACAATATACATAAATAGTTGTTTTTTTCCATAGGAGTTTACAATACAATTTTTCTTTTTTTATTAGAAATTATGTATTTTTTTGTTTGTTAGGCCACAATGTAGTAAAAATTATATATTTATGCTATAAAAACAAAAAAAAAAGAGACTTTCTGTTGAAACCACTACACCATTTACATATGTAATTCGGAATAGATGGGCAGTTTCGTAATACCCTGTGTTGATGGGCAGTTTCGTAATACCCCGACCTTTTTCTCACTTCGCATCCAGACAAATACGAAGTCGAGATCCTTGCGTCTCTCGGAAACTCGGATCATAACATCATTTCTGCATCCTTTTGAATTTCTGACCTTCGTAGTGCTTCAAAACCAGCAACGAAGCGCTCTACTTTTGTATATGAAAAGGCTCGTTGGGCTGAGCTTAACGAGTTCTTCCAGCATTTCAATTGGAAACTTTGTTTTCTTGATGACAATGTTAACGCTGCGGCAGAAATGATAGTAAATGTGATAATGCTTGGAATGAAATTATTCATTCCATCGAAGTAAATTTTGACTAAACCAAAAGATAAGTGCTGGTTTAATCAGACGTGCCGGAATGCAGTCAGATCCAGAGAGGATGCGTTCAGTAATTGGCGTAACGACAAAAACTCAGTTACTGACACGTTGCGTAAACAGGCGAGAAATGAATGTGCCAGAGTACTCAGACCCGAAAAGCTATAATGAATGACCAAATATTCACAGACCCGGTTGATAAAGCCAACCTTTTTGCTGACATGTTTGCAAGAAATGCATTCTTGCCGGAAAGCAATCAACCAACGCCCGTGCTCGAAAGGGTATCCTTTACTATGTCCAAGATATTTTGTCGAGCGCGTGCAGTTAAAAAGGTCTTTGAGGATCTCAACATAAACAAGTCTCCGGGGCCGGATGGTATTACTGCTGTGGTCCTGAAACGGTGTGCTTTGTCTTTGTCTCGTCCTTTGGCAACATTATTTAGCTACTCGTACCGGGTAGGAGTTTTTCCCTCTTGCTGGAAGGTGGCCAACGTCCAGCCAATCCCAAAAAAGGGAGAGGCTACAAACCCAGAAAACTACCGCCCAATAGCAATTTGTTCTACGCTCTCGAAAGTCATGGAGAGCATGATGAATCACCACCTGGTAAATTATTTGGAATCAAATTCACTTTTGTGCGATCGACAGTATGGCTTTCGTAGAGGTCGTTCTACGAGAGACCTGTTAGCGTTTCTTTCGGACCGCTGCACATTGGGTTCGATGGTACCCAAAATGGCGATTAATTCAGATATGCAGTAGTTTTAGAATATTATATTTTTTTATTAATGAACTAATATAAACTTGTAAAAATACACATTTTGGAAAAAAAAAATTGGAAAAATTCTTTTTTTTTAACCTGTTAGGCGTTTTTTTGTTTTTCGCAAAAAAGGGTTATATTTCACAATTTTTGCTGTAACTTTGGAATGAAATGCGATAAATTAATAAAAAAAATTGGAAATTAAAGTGTACATAATGTGCTATTTAAGTAATTAAAGAAAGAATGCATAATATGTATTTATATTATTATAAATTTTATTTTAAATCCAATTTTTGTTTTTCACAAAATATCATAAATGTACAAATTTATCTGAAAAAAGTGATTTAAGGAAATATAATAGTTTTTTATTTACGAATTATCATAAATACATAAAAATACAGCATTTCAGAAAAAAAAGAATTCAACAAAAAAATTTTTTTTAATCTTTTAATCGTTTTTTTTTTTGTTTTTGGAAAAAACACGAAACCCTTGAACATGTATTAAAGCTACAAAAAACAAATGGAGGGGACTTTTTTTTTTGGCTTAGGGGGGAGGGTTTACCAGGAGACTATGGGGGACACCTTCCCCTCGCGATAAACGTTGCCAAAAAAATAGATGTCAGTTTTTTCACCTAATTAATAAAAATGTGTCATTATTTAAATTATTTTTTCTATACACGCCCCCAAAAAGGGGCGGACCGAAAAAATTCGCTTTCCTGATCCCCCTTGGTTCAAATTCAGGTCGATGAACTTCATATGGCATTAAAATGTTTCATTTATTGAACAAATTTACAAATAATACTTGTAAAAAAAATATTTTTCTGGAGTAGTTTTAGTTCTTAAAGGGGAAACTTTTTCCCCCCTGGTCCGATTTTGCTCGTTCAAGAACTTAACCAGCATATGACCATTATACATATTTGTGACAAACTTTAGGATTCTAGCTCTTGTTTTATGTACTTTATGGTGTGCTCAACAACAGACGGACGGACGGACACACGGTTAGTCACAGAATGTCTTAGAATCGATCAGTGATCAATAATATACACTTTTTGGGGTCCTACACCCATATTTCGATGCGTTACATATGGAATGACAAAGTGAGTGTAAGCCCATACTGTAGTTGAAGGGTATAAACACACATATAATTGTCGTGTATAATAAATGATACCCAGACTTTTTACACAAAAATGGGAATAAAAAAAAGGGCCGGGCATTGTCCGGACTTTTTTTTCCTTTAAATAAAAGCTGATATCCTATACTTTTTTAAAATCCACAAAACTAAATCCAACTATTACTAACTTAATATTTGTGGCCCATTAAATGTGGAAAATATCCCAATTTCGGACCCTTTTTAAAAAAAATATTAAAAATGTTAAGACACAATTTTTATAAACAAGAACAATTTTACAATTTAGTATAATACCTGATGTTGAAGATTCCACTATAAAAGATTTTCTTTTAAAAGATTTAATACTACTAATAATCGCTTGAATTGTAAAAAATTCCAATTTTTTCAGTTTTTTCAAAGACTGCAATAATTTGCTAACTTTGACAGCTCACCGAATAAAAAGTAAACAACTTAGTTGATTGATTTTGATAATTAATGGTGCAAAATTTTATCTACTGTTACCCCATACCAAATTTTATACCAAAAACTTCATTTATAAATTTCAATTAATCGCCACTTTGGTACCATTTGAACCCAATGTGCGCTGGAGTCGTTCTATTCACCAATTTGGTGAAAGCAAGGTGGTTGCTTTAGATATTTCCAAGGCGTTTGATCGTGTGTGGCACGCTGCACTCGTTTCGAAGCTTATTGCGTTTGGTGTCGGTAGTGATTTCTCTCGATTTATATCGACCTTTCTTAGAGACCGCTCTATACGTGTTGTTATAGATGGGTTCTCATCGGATGAGTTTCATCTGAATTCAGGGGTACCGCAAGGTTCTGTTCTTTCTCCTACACTTTTTCTTATTTTTCTTAACGACCTTCTGGGTCTAACTTTCAATCCTATCTATTCTTTTGCAGATGACAGCAACATTTGTCATTAATTTTCCTTTAATCATAGACCAAGCCTTATTGAGGTTGATGCTATGAGGCAGAACATGAATGACACACTCAATCATGACCTTACGAAAATCTCCGAGTGGGGTCTTGCGAATCAGGTCGATTTTAATGCTCGTAAAACCCAATGTTGTATGCTGACCCACAGACGTCTTGTGGAATCAGCGTCATCTGTATCCATGGGCGGTATAGCTATTGAGGAATCAGACACTCTTGATGTTCTAGGCATGAAAATCCAATGTGATGTTCGATGGAACCAACGTGTTTTTCAAGTGTCGAAAGAAGCATTCAAGTGTCTTGTTTTTTTAAAACGGTGCAAGAATTACTTAACCCCGTCTGATCTTCTCACTATTTATACCGCCTATATCCGACCGAAAATGGAATACAACTCCCATATCTGGGCAGGTGCCTCAAGGTCTATCTTGAAGCTTCTGGATCGGGTGCAAAGGAGTGCGTTGAAGCTCATCAATGACAGTAGGGTATCCAGCTCTATTGATTCATTGGAGCATCGTCGGAATGTGGGTTGTGTGTCATTGTTCTATCGATATTACCACGGTAAGTGCTCAGCTGAGATGGGTGAACTCATCCCTGAGACGCGGGTGCATACCCGTAGTACTCGCCTTTCCAGCAACTCACATCCGTTTGTTGTCGACTGTCCAATGTATCGCACAACGCATTACAGAGAAAATTCGTTTCTCGGTCGAACTAGCCGTATGTGGAACAAACTCCCCGCAGAAATCTTTCCAGTAGGCTATAATTTAGAAAAGTTAAAATTAAATGTCCACAAACACTACTCCCTCTTTCCTTCTCCTCATAACCTATTTTCCTAATACCAACACAATGCATTGCATTAGTAGGGGGCATCCCCTGAGTGTTGGCTCAAAGTAAAAAAAAAAAAAAAAAAATTTTACTTGTAATTTGAAGATTTTCGTAGTAATTCGGATATTCCATTTTCAAAAAATATCAATTCTTATTTGAAAAAGATCAATTGTTTTTGTTAAAATATCAATCAATAGGTGAAATGTAATTCGAAAAAATCAATCTTTAAACTACAAATAAAATCTGCGTATTACAATTGATCTTTTTCGAATTCCATTTGTAAATGGTGTAGTAAATATATTTTGTATGATTTAGTTTAATAAAATACTAGAAAACAGTTATAAAGTTATATAAATACGTTAAATATATTTTGATGCCGATTTGATATGTTGTTTTTAGTTTAGTTAAAATAAATGACTAAAAAAATACCCCAACTCAACAGGATATAAAACCAAGTGGCCTCTCAACTTTCCAACTAACTGACCATAGAAAAAGTGTTCAGTGTTTTGCATGATGAGAGTTGTACTCCACGGTATAGTAACATTTTTTTATTTTTGCATGTTTATACCACAAAGTGTTTATACTTGTGAAATAATGAAACATTTATTTAAAATGTTTCTTTATTTTTTTTTTGTTTTTTAAATTTCCTCATGGTTTAACAAAAAATTGTTAAAGTTGCTTTAAATCAGCCTCCACTAAATTCTCGTCCCTCGGTCATAGTTTTGTTTTTTTTTAACATTTGATGTAATTTCTTTGTAATTTTGTTGTTGTTTATAAAATTTTCGTATTTTTAATGTTAATAAAAATTTAATTTAATGCTTTGTGCATATTTATTCTTTAATTTTATTTTATTTTTTTTTTATAATTTTATATACGAATGTAAAAAATAAAAAAAAATATACATATAATTTAATTGATTTTAAAAATGCATAAACGTTACGTTACAATATTTAAATATTTGTTTGGTTGATGTACAATAGACCGGGTCGAAAAAAAAAGTTCCCATTGTGCGGGCTTAATTTTAAAGCTTACCTCGAAAAAGTTCCATAGCCAAAATATAAGATTTTTAGGTCGCGATTTGGTACCGCCGAAATCGTTATTTGTTCATATCTTTGTCATTTGATGTCCGATCGTTTTAAAAAAAAATCTGTTTGAAAGTCCTCCGCGAGTACTAAATTTGACCCATATCTGGTTTTGACCTCTGAGCTCATCTTCGTGTCATGAGTGTTAGTTTCTCAGCTTTCTACCCACCTAAATGATTTTTATTTTTCCATTAAATTATAGCATTAAAAAATTCATGAAATTCTTCCCTTAGAAGTACCCTCTTAAATTAATTAACAAAAAAGTTACATTCAATTTTAAATTTCCATAGAAAAAGATTTAAAACACTTGTTCGTATGTATTTAAATACAAACTAAAAAAATTAAATATAGTTTAAAGGCATAATAACAAGTGTTTTTTCTAATTTTCTTTATATTGTATATGAAAATCTTAAATCAAATGTAACTTTTTTGTTAATAAATTTAACTGGATACTTCCAAGGGAAGAATTTCATGAATTTTTTAGTGCTATAATTTAATGGAAAAATAAAAATCATTTAAGTGGGTAGAAAGATGAGAAACTAACAATCATAACAAGAAGATGACCTCTGAGGTTAAAACCAGATATGAGTCAACTTTAGTACTCGCTGAGGACTTTCTAACAATTTTTTTTTTTAAAACGATCGGACATCAACTGACAAAGCTATGAACAAAAAATGATTTCGGCGGTACCAAATCGCGACCTAAAAATCTAATTTTTTGGCTATGGAACTTTTTCGAGGTAAGCTTTAAAATTAAGCCCGCACAATGGGAACTTTTTTTTTCTCCTTTATGGTCGACCCAGTCTAATGTACAACTTTTAATTAGTTTTAACTAAAAAAAAAGTAGATTGTAAATTATTTGTTGAATTTTTTTTTTTTCATTTCGTTAACGATTTTTTTTACGTTTTTTAAAGGGATTTTTTAATTTTGTTGTCCATCATTAATATTTGAGGATGACGTATTTGCGTTCATTTGCATTGAAATTGCATTCCAAAGGCTTGTCATCATGATTGCTACTTACACCGTCAGCAATTTTTTTATAAACATTTTCTTATATTAGGTACATTGACATTTATTTTTACAGCTATAGAATTCAGTCTCTATTAAAGGAATTATTTTTTAAGCCGTAGTGTAAAATTCGGCATTTAAAATAATAACTTGCACTCAAAAAAAAAAAAAAAAACCCTCTTGTAAAATTACAAGAAAAAGTCTCCTAATCCCATTTTACCAATATTTGAGAGTTTCTTTGTTTTTCCACAAATATTTTTTTTTGTAGTTTTACAGTTTTTCTTGTAATTTTACAAATTTTCCAGGTTTTTTCCAAAAAAAATCTAGTAAATTTACAAGAATTTCCCCTTAATTTTATTTCGCCAAAAAAGTTGTAAAACTTACAAATTTATTGTTAAAACTCTTGTAAAATTACAAAAAAGCTCGTAGTTTTTACGAGCTAAAGCAAAAAATCTAGTAAAGTCACAAAACCTCCTTATAAGTTTTATCGCTTCAAGAAAAATGTAAATTTACAATTTTTTTGGTAAAATTTTTTTAAAATAACTAAGTTATTGGTAAAAAGCTTGTAAAAAACAAGGAATTCATGTCAAATTAGAGGTAACAAAAAAAAGTTATAAACTTTTCTAGAAATTTTACAAGGTTTTTTTTTGAGAGTAGAAAAATTAAAAAAAAAACCTGAAAAAATAAGAAAAATTAATTTTCGGAAAAATGTAAAAAAATGTATTACAAAGTAGAATAATTTAGGATCCACGCCCAAAAAAGGGGGCGTGCCGAAAAAAATAAATTAACTATGCAGGACTATGAATAGCTAGCTATCCCCCTTCACACTTTGTAGTGCAAATGCCAGGGCCGCTTTAAGGTATGGCGAGGCCATTGGCACACAAGAATTTGGGGCCGCGCTTGAAATAAAAAAAAAAACATTGTGTTTGGTACAAATTAAACTGTTTTAAGACAAAGAAACTAAAAAAAAGATTTTTAGTAGGGATATTCTAGCTCGCGGTTATTTTTCTTTACTTATTAAAACTATGATATTTGTGTAGAACAATTTGGTTTTAATGAGACCTTTTCTATTTCTGTTACGAAAAATGTCTTAGAAAGTAAAACTTTTGCTATACGTAAAATGTCTCAGAATCTCAAACTTTTTCGATATGAAAAATACCTCAGAATCAAATTTTTTTTTTAACCGAAAAATGTCTCAAAATCTCTGACGTTTTCTTTACGAATTTTTTTTTAGAATCTGAGAATATTTTTGTACTCGGTATTAAAGATTTTTTTATTATACGAAAAACGTTTCAGAACTGAGACTTCTGCAATACGAAAAATGTATCAGAATCTGAGATTTTATGTACACGAAAACTGTATCAGAATCGAAGACTTTTTCTATACGAAAAATGGCTCAGAACCTAAGACTTTTTCTATACGAAAAATGTCTCTGAATTTAAGACTTTTTCTATATGAAAAATGTGTCAGAATCTGAGACTTTTTTATACGAAAAATGTCTCAGCATCTGAGACGTTTTCTATACGAAACATGTTTTAGAATCTAAGGCTTTTTCTAAGCGAAAAATGTCTCAGAATCTGAGACTTTTTTCTAATGAAAAATGTCTCAGAATCTCAGCATCTGAGACTTTTTCTATACAAAACATGTTTTAGAATTTAAGGCTTTTTCTAAGCGAAAAATGTCAGAATCTGAGACTTTTTCTATATGAAAAATGTCTCAGAATCTGAGACTTTTTCTATATGAAAAATGTTTCAGAATCTGAGACTTTTTTCTATATGAAAAATGTCTCATAATCTGAGACTTTTTCTTACGAAAAATTTTTCATAATCTGAGACTTTCTATACGAAAAATGTCTAATTGTAAGAATCTGAGATTTTTTCTATATGAAAAATATCTCAGAATCTTAGATTTTTTCTATATGAAAAATGATTCAGAGTGTGAGATTTTTCTATAAAAAAAAAAATTTTATGTAACACATTACCAACTAATGTATATCCCTTATTTGTAGCATTATTTAAGGATGTCTTACCAAACTTTTGTTCAACAACATATAATTTCAATTTGAAAAATAATGTTTTACTAATAACTGGTTACGTAATGCTTGATTACTGCAAAAAATGTATTTCATATTTATTATTTTTAAACATTAAATCATAGGTGACTTATATTTGGTTACATTATATATTATTTCAAAATTTCAAATAAGGCATTACCTGTAATTGAATACATAATGCATTATAATATCATAAAAATTAAATGTTTTTTATATTGTGTAGACTTCTAAAATCTCAGAATCTGAAAATTTTTCTGTACGAAAAATATTTTACAATCTGTGTCTTTTTATATAGAAAAAATTTCTATGAATTTGAGACTTTTGGTATAGCACAAATTTCTCTTTTAACCCTTTGAAGACCCTTCATTTTCTCCCGAAGCGATTTTGAGTTTCTGTTCATGGTTAATATAATTATAGTTATGAAAAAAAAAAATTGGACCCCTAACCCCTCTCCTTACCCTATACTTATATGTGGTCGTCAAAGGGTTAAAAAAAGTCACAGTGTCTGTTAGATTCTTAGAATTTTTTTGTAAGATAATGTGAAATTTTCTTTAAAAAACGAATTAAAATGTTGCTTCATTTTCGTATGAGCGAATTTATTGACATTTCAGGGCCCCTTAGTTCGGGGGCGCTGGGCAGTGCCCAGTGTGCCATAATAGTTAAAACGGTAATATCCCAGCAAAACTTAGATTACCAAATAAGGTATAAAATAAGGTATAGGATCTCTTATTTTATACATTGCAGCATTGATGATTTTAACAGGCGATGAGACTCAAAGTAATGCACCCACATTATCACAAAGAATCCCAGTAAGGTATAAAATAAGTCATAAATTTATAACGATGAATACGAGTAAGGTGTAAAATATATGATACTAGCTGGCCCGGTCCGCGTTGCTGGCCCAAATATAAGATCAGTGTTATATTTCGTTTCGCTTCAAATATATAGCCCTGCAAAAAAGGGTAATGAATATCTTGGCTTAGAAAAAATTGTAGGCGTGGTTTTAAAAACCGGATTAGGGAGAGTATCATCTTCAAATTATATTTTAGGAACTAAAAATAACAATAACCATGTCTTCGACTTTGCGTACTGTACAAATTAAAAACTTCTTTAATATCATTACGAACAACACAAAAATAAATTACGCATATTCCTCGTTCTTATCGTGAGCTATTGTCTTGAGTTCAAACAAAACCTATAATCAACTTAAAAAAATCAGTCCGGTCATTAGTAGTCGACATATTTAGGCAAAAGTGGGCGTTAAAATTTCTGTGGTAAGTTAAAAATGTACATATGGTAAAAATCCCAAAGGATTTAAAGTCATTTTTACCAAGTTTAAGCGTAATATATTGAGAAATATTTTTTTTTAATAGATCGAATTAGAGTAAAAACGAATTTTAAATGTATCGAAAAAAGTGGCCGACGACAAATTTTTTTTTCTAAACAATTATATGGAACATTACAAACATTTAAAACAATTAGCCACATCAGCCCCGGCGTTCTCAAGTGTTGCAAATTTTAAGGATGTTGAAAAATGTGGGCTTTTAAGTGGGGAGGCAAATAATTATTTCAAAATTCTTACTTGGACTATAACGATCATTAAAGAAAAAATTTAACAAATCTGGCAAGTCTTTCTTCGATGTGGGAGTGGACAATTTATCTTTCCGTAAAAACCTTAGTTGTACTATCACGAACGTCAACAAATACTACTAATAGCCAAATCAGCCCTGCCGTTCTACTATTTTAGATATATCGAAATAAAAGTGGCGTGAACAAATTTTATTTCCGTTTTAACCTAAATTGGACTATGACGAAAATTTAAAAAAAAAAAAAGTTAAGTCCAGCCGTTCACCGATTTCAGATATACCGAAAAAAGGAGGCGTAAAAGTGGGCGAGATTAATTTGTTTTCCGAAAAAAAAACCAAAGAAAAACATTAAAAAAAATAAGACGAACTTAAAGAAAAATATTATCCAAATCGGTCAGTTCTCAAGTGATGCGATTACCAACGAACTACATATGATTTTTATTTATATTTTATTATTCTATATTTTATTTTTCTATGGAGTAAATTTTATATATATCGAAAAAAAGGAGAGGGTGGACAACTTATCTTACCGTAAAACCTTATTTGAATTTAACCAACTCGGTCCATCCATTCAAAAGTGGTCATAGAAGTGGAAAATTGTTCTTTCCGAAAACCTTTGTTGGACTATGACGAACATTAAAAACAAAATTAGATAAATTTATCCACCCATTCCATGATATATATCGTTAAAAGTGAGCAGTGTGCACAATTTTTCTTTCCTTAAAAATCTTTTGCGGACTATAACCAAATCGGTCTAGCCGCCTTAGTTCTTTCGATACATAGCAAAAAGTGGGCGTGGAAAATTCTACTGCCCATAAAAACCTTAGTTGAACTATGACGAACATTTTAAACAAAAGTAAGCCAAAGTGGCAGTGGAAAATATTTTTTTTGTAAAAAGCAAAGTTGGAATATGATGAAAAAGCATTAAAAAAAAAATTTCAAATTGGCCCAGCCATTCTCAGATTTTAGATAAATTGAAAAAGTGGGCGTAAAAGTTGGCATGGTCGATTTTCCTTTCAGTACAAACTTAAATTGGATTATTATGAACATTTAAATAAAAAATTACGCAAATCGGTGCAGCCGATTTCCGATTTTAGATAAATCGAAAAAAGTGGGCGTAAAAGTGGGCGTGGTCAATTTTTCTTTACGTAAAAACCTAAGTTGGGCTATGACGAACATTTCAATAAAAGAATTGTGCAAATCGGTCCAGCCGTTCTCAACTGATGCTGTTACCAACGAACGACAATTGATTTTTATTTATATAGATTTTATAGGTTACGAGTAAGGTATATAATAAAGCATACCAGAACGTAATATGAGGCATTCCACACCAAATGTCCCGCTACAGAAAAACATGTGTCCCGTAAATTTCTGAATAGGTTGTTTGGATAGCCCTATATATAACTAAGAAAATTGCGTTTTTGGTTTTTCAAATTTTCGAAACCTGGGCTTAGGAGGCGTGGTCAAATATTGGAAAAATTTTAAAATTTGTGGCGAGTTGCCTTGATTAAATATTTATCACATTAATACGGAATGCACCACAATGTCAAAAACTTACGCTCTTATATAGTTTTATATGGGCTTTCGATTAAAATTTTTTGTTTTGGAAAATTTTCAGAATCCGTTCTGAAATTTTCCATTTTTTAAAAAAGTAAATTTATCAAAAATCCGGCCACTTTTTTTTTTCTTTTTTAATTATTTTTTTAAAAGTTTAGATGTTTGTCCATCCACACAAAAAAAAATCAGAAACACGTTCATCTTTTTTTTCGAGAAAATCGCATTTGAACTTTAAATTTCATAACAATTTTGTTATTTGCTTGTATTTCTTTGTTTTAAAGTTGCAAATGAGTAATATTAATTGCATAAATATTCGTCATACGCTCTGTTGACACAAGAAAATACAAGCAAATTACAAAATTGTTATGAAATTTAAAATTCAAATGCGATTTTCTCGAAAAAAACGAAAAATACATTTCTGATTTTTTTTGTGTGGATGGACAAACATCTAAACTTAAAAAAAAAAATTTAAAAAAAAGAAAAAAAAGTGGCCGGATTTTTGATAAATTGACTTTTTTAAAAAATGGAAAATTTCAGAACGGGTTCTGAAAATTTTTCTTGGAAAAAAATTTTATTCGATAGCCCATACGAAACTATATAAGAATGTAAATTTTTAAGATTGTGGTGCATTTCGTTTTGATGTGATAAATATTTAATCAAGGCAACTCGCCACAAATTTGACCATTTTTCCAATATTTGACCACGCCTCCTAAGCCCAGTTTTTGAAAAATTGAAAAACCGAAAACGCAATTTTCTAAGTTCCATATAGGGCTATCCATACAAGCTATTAAGAAGTTTATGGTACACGTGTTTTTTTCGCTGGACATTTGGTGTGGAATGCCTCATATATAAGGTGTTACGAGTAGTGAAAAAGTAATTTTGTATTAAATTTACTCACGTGATTGTAAGTGAGTATAAGTAGATAAAATATGCTCGTGAGTGTGTGTCGTTAGAAATTTCCTGTCGTGAGCCCATCTCTAGTTTAAACTTATGGATTTTTTATAAAATAATTATTTTTTATGTTATTGTAATGCATTATGCCTCCAATTATAAATAATGCATTATTTCAAACTTTCAAATAATACATAATGTAACCAAATATAAGTCATCCATGATTTAATGTTTAGAAATAATAAATATGAAATACATTTTATTAAATAATCATGCATTACGTAGCAAATTATTAGTAATACATTATTTTTCACTTGAAAATAATACGTTGTGGAACAAATGTTTGGTAAGACATCCTAAAATAATGCTACAAATAAGGTATATACATTACCTGGTAATGTGTTATATAATCACTACCCATTACCAAAGTTTTGCTGGGATCTATAGATAATCAAAAAATTTTAAAATCGTTCGCACGGTTTTCGAGGAATCGCTATTTGAAATTTAAAAAATGACGATTTTTTCGTATGTTCAAGAATTAAAAAAAAATTTAATTTCTTTCCTATTAGTATTTTTTCTGTAAGTACAGATCGAGCTCTTGCTCTAATTATATTTGTTATAAGCAGAGACTGGAATTTCATGCAAATGCATGTTTTTTCTCGTTAGTCTGAGAACATTGTTAATGAGATATCTTTTCGAATCAACAATTTTGCATTAAAATGGCATTGATTTGTTCGTGCATATTTTTGCATATTTGGTAAAAATGCATATATTTGCATATTTTTGCAATATTGGCATTATTTAAGGCCGTTTGTCACGATTATACTGAGTCGTATGATTTTGTTAAACCAAAATAAAATGAAATTTGGTCTGACTGTCAAAAAATCAAACCAAAAAATATTTTCGATACATTGCTCTTTGCAACTATCACATTTCAAATAATATGAAAACAGCTGTTTAGAAAAATAAATGCTGAAAAAGATAATTTGTTGCGTATTTTTAAAAAAAATCATTAAAATAAGAGACTGATAAATTAAGAACCTTAACTTTCTATCTTTAGTTTTTTGTTTTTATGTTTTTGGCAATAAATTACAAAAAAAAAAATACATCCCTGATAAAATGAAAAGTCTCAGCTTTTAGAAATATTTCTAAAAGTGACGAGTATTATGCGACTGTCAAAATTTCTTGCGTATTACCGTCCGTGTCATTACATTTCGCATGTAAACGATAACATTTTTAAATTCTATACGATTTTTTGACAGATCATTTTACTGAGTCTTATCGTGACAAACGGCCTTTAGTGATATTTTGTAATATTTAAGTAAAAATTCAAGTTTTGTAAAAATTTTTGTTAAATTTTTTCGCAGTTGTTTTTAAATAAGTACATTTTTTGAATTTCATTTTTAAAATGATGCCATTTTGAAGCAGGATTATCCCGATTTATGTCAACGTTACCCGCGTCCCGCGCCGGATTCCAAATTTCCACTTTTGAAGGCGTGAGAAAGATAGACGTTCGAAATTAAGCAAATGTTTTTGAAAAAAAAAAAAAAAAATTTTAATTTTTAAAAAAAAAATACAATCACTAGGTTTTTTTTTCATAAATTAAATGCACGTTAGATGTTAAAATTGTTCACCTAAAGTCAGCAGATTTTTCTGCTGAACTCAGCTGATTTTTGTGGTAAAATTAGCAAATTTTTCAGCTTTAATCAGCACATTTTTCAGCTAAAACCAGCAGATTATTTTCAGCAGATTTTACGCATACGTATTTACTGCAGAACTTAGACAAGGTCTTACAGTAAATGTTATTTTATCAATGAAAATTTCAGAAGATAGGGACCAAATCATTGATAAATTCATTATTTTGTCCCCCCAAAAATATTCGAAAAAACCTTTAAATCTTTATCTCTTTACATAAAAAATATTGTTATTCAAACTGCATATAAACTAATTGTTTTTGTCCCACCAAAAATTTTAAAATCCCATAATTTTCCTAATTTTTTTTTTTTTGGAAAAAAAATTCTAGCGCATAGGGCTAAAATTCATTTGTTCTTGTTAAAATTTTATACAATTGATGTTGCTCCGGTTCAAAATTATTGTTTTTCTTATATTAATTTATATTTTTCCAGTACTTTAACAAAAGTAAATGATTAAATATATTAGAAAATTTCTATTCCAAAAAATTATTATTTTATTCTCCCATATGTTTCCAAACACTTCATGTTTACAATAAAATTCACGTAGAAACTATAAAACGTAAATTTTTATCTTTTCAAAAAAATAAAATAAAGGTTTATTGCATATATTTTATTTTCGCATAATTCAAAATCTAAAATTACAAAAACCCACAGAAGTTGAGAGTAAGAAGGGAGGGGTGGTTTTTTCACAAATCCATAAACTATAAATTGTCCAAATGTTTTATTATACATTTATTGCATTTTAATGTTAAATAGTAAATCATATTGGCTCAAAGGAAATTAAACAAAAACAGAAAAATCCTAGATTACAACCCTTACCTTAAGAAATTGTTAGGCCTTCTCCAAGCAAATCTCCCATAACCACCACTAACCAACAATACCTTTGACTATTTACTTCATAGTACTCCACTCCAACACCGACTCCATCCATATTCATGCAAAATTAATACCACTTTCAGGGCCGTAGTAAATTGTGTAGTAAAAACTTTTTACTACTTCACCTAAAACATTTCAAGTAAAAATTTTTCGATTAAAAATAAAAAGAAATAAAGAAGAAATACATAATATAATATTGTACGAAGCCAGCGAAATGAAGAAAAAAAAAAACTCATCTAAACAGTTTATGTCATGACGTAAAAATAAAATCAAAATACTTAAAAACTGCAACAATAAATTTTCGTATTTTACAGGGCTAGTATGAACTTTTCAAAGAGGCACAGAAAGGCAGGAATGTTATATAGCTGACTAAGGGCAGAAGGAGGGGGTGGTTGAAAAAAAAAGAAAACACATCTTATTTTACAGTTTACAACTATGTGAACATAAATTTAGAAAAAAAATATATGCAATAAAAAAATAAGTAATATATATCAAGACATTTAATCAAAAAAAAAAAAATGAAAATCAACATGAATTAAAAATGAATTAAATAGAAAACCAAACCGACTACATAAAGTACTACATTCAAATGAAACGAAGCACATGCAGCAGAACCTTGGATTTGGTAAAGCCTTGAATGCATAGGCAAAAAAAAAAACGGCAAAATATTCGTTAGTTTTTTCTACAAGAAAATGCTTCATTATATTTATAAAAACTCTCATAAATATAATGAAAATCTTCATTAAAGTTCGTCCTATGTAACAGTTTCATAAATATAATGAAGCAGTTTCATAAATGTTCATAGGGCCAATATTTATGAAATATTTCATTATATTTATGGAAGTTTTCATAAATATAATGAAGTTTTCATAAATATAATAAAACATTTTATAAAGTTTTATGAAATTTTTCATAAATATAATGAAATATTTTTTAAATACTATAAAAAATTTCATAGAAAAATTTCTTAAAAACTTCATCACTTGAAACTATTTAATAGTGTTAATGAAATTATTCATAAATACTACACTCAAAAAATTATGTAGGTAAATTCCAGTGAATATTCACTTAAAACAAATGAAATTTTATTTAAATACCATTCCACTATTTTTTCATCTATATCTATACTCTATACTTAATTACTTAATAATATTATAAAGAGGTAATGTTTGTATGTTTTTTTTGTTTGTTTGTTTGTTTGTTTGTTTGTTTGTTTGTAGAAAGTAATCTCCGGAACTACTCATCCGATTTCAAAAAAGTTTTTAGCAATATTTAAAGTGTTCCTCCCGGACGGACATAGGCTAGGTTTCATCGACCTCGCCCACTTCTACGCCCACTTTTTGCCAAAAAACGTAAAATTTAAAATTCTCAAAAACTACTAAACCGATTTCAAAAATGTTTCTACCAATACATATTTACTTGGAATGGTCCTTCATGATGGACATATGCTTGGTTTCATCGACCACGCCCACTTCTACGCCCACTTTTGATATAAAACTTAAAATTTAAATATCTTTGAAACTACTCATCTGATTTTAAAAATAATAAGACGATGTGTGTCTTTTGAGTTTTAAAAGTTTTCTTCTTTATTTTATTTAAAATATTTCAAATTACAAACAAAATTAAAACCAAAGAAAAGTTGTTATTTCAAAATTTAAATATTCTTAAACAAATATCATATAATTTTACAGAGATGGGACTTCATAAATACAGGAGTCCCACATACTCCGCTATTATCAATATTTACAGTGTTCCTCCAGGGTGGATATAGTCTAGGATTTATCGACCACGCCCACTTCTACGCCCACTTTTGGCAAAAAAGCTTAAATTTGAAAATCTCCAAAATTTTTCATCCGATTTCCAAAATTTTTTCACCAATACTTGGTTCTTCAGAATGGAAGTATTCTAGATTTTATTGACCACGCCCATTTCTACGCCCACCTTTGGCAAGAAAAACGTAAAATTTAAATTTGATCAAACTACTCATACGATTTAAAAAATGCTATCACCAATATATATTAAAAATGGTCTTTCAGGGTGGACATGGGTTAGCCCTCATCGACCACACCCACTTCAACGTCCAATTTTGGCCAAAAAACGTAAAATTTCGAAATATCTGAAACTATTCATTTAAAAAATGTTTTCTCCAATATTAAGAATGGTCCTTCCGGTTAGACATAGGCTTTGGTTCATCTACGTAAAATTTGTAAATATAAGAAACTTATTATAAGGTTTCAAAAATGTTTTCACCAATATTTAGAATTTTCTTTCAGGGCGAGTTAGGGTAGGTTTCATTGACCAAACCCATTTTAAAGATTACTACTCATCCAATTTCAAAACATTCAGGAAAATGTCCTTTTTGGGAATTCCTATTTTACTGCAGCAAATACGTGCAAAGTTGGTCATAGTAACTTGAAATGTGGGATCCTCCAGCCCAAAAAATCATTCTGAAAAAGTACCTTCTGGAAATTTTGATTTTAATAAGGTTATAAGGGTAAATTATTGTACTGTGGTACTTTTTTTTTTTTTGAAGAATGAAGCCCACATGGAACGAAATGAATTGGAATTCAGAACAAAATGGAATAAAGTGGGGAACAAATGAACAGAAAAGGAAACGAAATGGAAGAGAACGGGGAACGAAATGAAGTGAAACAGGGAATGAAATGGTTTCAATAATTACGATATAAGGGTACGAAAATTTTCAAAAATATTATTTCCCAAAACGAACATGATTCCAAGCTAAACGGGGCTGTTTTAATTTTATTGTTTGTTCTAAATACACTCAAAAAATTATGTAGGTAAATTCCAGTGAATATTCACTTAAAATAAATGAAATTTTATTTAAAAACCATTCCACTGTTTTTTCATTTAAAATAAAAACACATTACAGTCAATTTTAAATGTTAATTTAATGACTAACCAAAACATTAAAAAACTACTAAATATTCACTTATTTTATGTTGAAAAACAGTAAAACTATAGAAGAAATTTTTTACTGCCGAAAATAAATGTAACAGAAAATTCATTTTTAAGACAGTAAATTATATTTTTTAAACTACAGAAATAGTAAAAAAATTAAATCCTTTATAAAATAAGTGATTTTTCTTTTAAAATAACTTTACTGATTACTTTTTAAAATAACCTACAAACAGTTAATGACATAATTTTCTTAGTGTAGTTTTTATGAAAGACTTCAACGATAAAAATTAAATTAAATAAGAATTCTGTAGGCGAGAATTTTAGAAATGGAGACTCTAATCCTGATCCTTCTTTAATCCGGTATTAAATATTACCGGTAGCGAAGATAAGGGCGGGCCTGCTAGTTTAAAATAAAAACATATAACAGTCAATTTTTAATGTTAATTTAATGACTATCCAAAACATTAAAAAACTAAAGAATATTCACTTATTTTGTATTGAAAAACAGTAAAACTATAGAAGAATTTTTTTACTGCCAAAATTGAATGTTACAGAAAATTCTGTTTTAAGACTGTAAAATATTTTGTTTAAACTACAGAAACAGTAGAAAACAAAAAATCCATAATAAAATTAATGATTTTTCTTTTAAAATAACTTTACTGAATAATTTTTAAAATAACCTACAAACAGTTAATGACATAATTTTCTTAGTGTACAATATATTTTCTAAAATTTATGAAATGATTCATTACATTTATGAAAACCTTTCACTATGTAAATATAAAATTTAATAGTATTTATGAAGCACTTAATTGATACTACTAAATAATTCCATATATATAATGAAATACTCGCAGTCAAAAAATTATGTCATTAACTGTTTGTAGTTTATTTAAAAAGTTTTACGTTTAGTCGTTTTTAAAAGAAAAAAAAAATTGTTTGATGTTCAGTTTTTATTAATGATTACTTCTGTCCTTTATTTCAAAAATAACACACTAAAAAATAAAGACTTTCATTAGCATTCAATTTTTAAAGTCATTTATTTTTGTTCTGTAAGTAAAAATAAGTAAATTTTCTTTAATTTTTAATGATTTGAGTACGTTATTTTTTTTTAATTATTGGCATTTTTTAAAGAGAAGTCATTAGTTTTTACCTACTTGTGCTGGTTATATTTTTGTAGACAAAAAATTCAAAAAATTATTTATAAGAATATAAAAACATGTTTTTATACCCTCCACTCTAGTGATAGAGGGTATATATAAGTTTGTCATTCCGTTTGTAACACATCGAAATATTGGTCTAGGACCCCATAAAGTATATATATTCATGATCCTTGATCAATTTTAAGTCGATCTAGCGATGTCCGTCCGTCCGTCCGTCCGTCCGTCTGTCTGTCTGTCCGTTGAAAACACGCTAACTTTTGAAAGACTTTACGGAGGCTCCTGAAGTTTGACATATATGTTGGCCATTTACCGGGTCAGGTTGGTATTGCAATCCAGCAAAATCGGTCCAGTGGTTCAAAAGTTATGAGCAAAAGAGTAAATTTCGGCAAGAGTATTTTGCGAATTTACGAGATTTAAACCCCTCTAACTTTCGAAAGACAATTCTGAGGGTGCTGAAGCTTAGCATATATATTTATCGTTCCCCAAGTCTGTTTGGTTTTGAATTTCAGCAAAATCGGTTCAGTGGTTCAAAAGTTATAAGCAAGGCTCTGAATTTCGGATTTGTTTCACCTTAAACTGTTGAAAACTCGTTAAACAAGTTTTATAAGCATGGTGAAATACCAGTTTTTTTAGAACTTGTTGTTGTTTGTTTTCCTGCCGTGGGGTGCAGTTTAGTTGTTAGACAACTAAATATTTGTTATTGTTTTGTTATTGTTAGTGTAACTGTATGTAACGGTGTAAAGTAAGTATTTTTGGAAAAAAATCAAATAAAGTATGGGTATGATTGAATGTTAGTTTGTTTTTGGTTTTTAAAGAAGAGTTAAAATAAAGAAGAGGTAAAATAAAAAAAGAGGGAAATTTGTGAAATATTTTTTTTTTTGTATTACATAGGTATATGTAGGTATCAAACAACTAAAATATTTTACAAAGTAATTTTGTTACTCAAAGAAATTGTACACTAAAAAATATTTACACTCAAAAAAAATGTTACACTCAAAAAAAAATGTACACATTAATTTTTTTTTTTAATGAAATATCACACTCAAAAAAATGTTGACAGTCAAAAAAAATTTTACACTCAAAAAAATTTGATTGATTAAAAAAAAGTTTTACTCAAAATAATATATTTATTATAAAAAATTTGTAATGCAATTTTTTTACATTTTTTTTAGAAAATTACTATCAGATAACATTGTGGAGGGTATTCGCAGATTCGACCAAGTCGAATTTAATTTTTCTACTTGTTATCAAGTGACTTTGGCACGATGGGTAGAGTGTCTGGCCAGAATGTAGTTGATTTCGGGATCGATTCCCTAAAAATTTTATTAAAAATTTTTTTAAATAAAATTCAATAGAAAAATTGTAAAAATAACATACGAAATCATTAATTTTTAATGTTTTCGTAGGTAATTTTATTTTGAATTTGTTGGTAAAAAAACACAACAATCATTAATTTTTAATGTTTTCGTTGGTTGTTTTTTCGAATTTGTTGGTAAAAAAATGAAAGTGAAATTATTTTTTAATGTTCAATGTTATTTATTTTAGAAAATTTTATAAACAGTAAAAAATAAATGTTGATGTTTGTTAAAACAAATGAATAATTACTGGGATGGTTTTCAAATGTTTTATCACTTGTTGTAAATATGTTTTTCATTTGTTTTTGCCTACAAGATATTTTGAGTGTACTGTATCCTACATATATACTTAATGAGAATTTTAAAAACTAAGAGATTAAAAAAAATAAAACAAACTATTAAATTCTTATTAAATCATTTACTTAAATTTAAAAAAAAGAAAAACTTTTAGTAAATTTTTATTATGTCATATAAAAAATAACTAAATTTTTTTTTGGAAATTTAAACAAATGATTACTGAATTCACCAGGTAAAATTTTCCAATTTTTAAGCTGAATAATTTCTTTGTACCACAACCGTATGTAGCGTACTACAATGGCATGTGAAATTATTTATTTAATTTTTATTTTTAATGTTAGAAAGAAAGTATCATGTCTTTATGACTGCAAAAAGTAGCAAGCGTAAACAGTAGAAGAAGATATGATGAACTTGATTAGCCATTAATTTTTTAACAGGCGGTGGTGGTTGTTGTTTTGGTATGTTCTCTGAAGGATAACGCAGCTCTTAAAATAAAAACTTTTTTTTTTTTTAGCATTTTCCTATTAATCGAATTTCGAAATATTTTGCGTAGAAAGCAAATCATTTTTATTATTTATTTTAAGTTTATGACTTGAACAAAGAAGTCTTCAAGATTATCCAGCCAGTAACAACCATTCATTCATTTCTTCCTTCCCAGAACAAATATGCAATGCAGTTTTTTTTTCTTTTAAGTTTATTTCTATTTTTTTCTGAGAGTCATGAAAAAAAGAGGCAAATCATAAAAAAATATGTACAAATATAAAATAAACATTATGTAGGGTAATAAGAATAAGAAAATTACAACAATGTAATGGATTTAGGAAAAGTTCAAAATACACTTCAACACACATATTCCTTAAGGAAGACTGACTCTACCTTCCTTCAGCTGCTCATGTAAGAACCATTAAAAAGTGCTGATTATGACCATACTAGTATTACAATATAGATGAATGACTGTAGTAAATGAATGTTACATGGTAGGATTATAAAGATTTTGGTTACTGCTGCTGTTGTTGTTGCTGATTTTTTTTTTATTAACATTAACATTGCCGCTGTTCTAGTTATGATTCTGCAGTAGTCAAAAAGAGATATACTTGTCTTTTTATATATTTTCTTTTTTTTTGATTTTAAGATAACTGCTGCCATTACAAAGTTTCTAAACTTTACGATTTTATATAAAAATTTTACAAAAATATAAAGAGAAGTTAAAACGCCCATGATATTAAAAAATGCTCAGCACCGCAATAAGTTGTTATGCTGTAACTGTGGTTTTTATGACATGCACCGTACACACAATCAACAAATAGGTTCATGATCGGCTTCATTAAGTATTGAAAACGTTAGATAGTGGCAAAAAAATTTGTCACTTTCAAGCACGTCGGGAACTTCAATATTGAATACAAGAAGGTCCAGGATTAGAGTTCCCATTTCTTAAACTCTTTCCCTACTTCTTGTGAACCAAGAAGTCTCTCACACAGAAAATAATATCGTATATTTTATATTAATTAAAATTTTAATTGTTTTTTAATTTAATATCAATTAAATTTTTAATTAATATAATTAATTGTTTAATCAAATTTTTAACTTTTTAACATGATAATGTTTTTAGGCTGGTGTCTAATTTTAAACAAGTTGGAGGACGCCACCTCAATTTGTCTATACATACACTCAAAATAATACATTAGTAGATTTACTATTTTTTTTTTTGCTAATGCTGGTTAGCTAACTTTTATCAAATTTTTAGTTGAGATTAGCATGTTAGCAAAAATATATTGTAAACCAATGGTTCCCAACCTTTGATTCTCGCCCCACTGGGGGGCAATTTGAATGCTTCGGGGGGGGGGGGGCAACGAGCAAATTCTTAAGATTTTTTTTTGTTTACGAGATTCGAATTACGAGATCCTAAAAGTAGACCTTAATTTCAAATAGTTTAGAAGCCTAAAAGTATGCAAATTTTGTTGATAATATTAATACCCTTTACTTAACGACCGGGGTATTTATAAGTTTTTTATTTGGTTTGTAGCACCTCCAATAAAGTATTCAATAGAGCAGGGCTTCTCACTGACTTTTGCTTTATGTAGCCTTTTTAATATTCCAAATTACTAGGGACCCCCAACATTAAAAAAAAACATTAACGTTTGCACTCAGTTTTCTCAAAAGCTGAAGTGATGGAAAAATTTGAAAATTAAATTCGGAAACTGCAGTAATCGAACAAGTGTGGTCAAATCCCAGACGCATAGAAAAATTTCACTAAAAACCTCTCAAAATTCATCTAGAAGTTAATTGAAAAAAGTTAATTTTGAAAATTTCACATGAACACACGATTTTGTGAACTTCGACCTTAATTATTTAAAAAACTAGATATTAGAGCGTCCCGTCAGATCTAAACTTTCGGATTTCATGTTGTAATACCTGCCGAATGATGGCCACGGAATAGCTGATTGTGTGAACATTTATATAATCATTATGCAAGAGGATCTTCAGTCGGCAACCAGCGGTCAAAGTTTGAAAAAAATCAGTTTTTCGACAAAAATGCATGTCAAAATTTTTTAACCAAATCCAGCTCAAAAATTATTTTTTTTTGCGTACTTTAGGAAAAAATATTTAAACATAAAAATTATTTTTTAACCAAATTGGTCTTAAAAGTTGGAAAATGTTGAGTACTAGAAGCAAAATCTTTGTTTAAAAGATGATTTTAACAAATAATTTAAAAACAAATTTGAAAAATTTACACATTTTTGTTAAGTGTAGGGGGGACATTTTGGTTTTTTTAACTTAAAAGTGGGGCATGGCCCAAAAAAGGTTGGGAACCATTGTTGTAAACGTTATTTAGCGCATTAGCAATTTAAACAAAATTTGAACAAATTTTTTTTGCTAAATTTAAAATTGAGTTGACCAAATTTTTACAAGCGTTTTTGCTAATATTATCAAAAATAAATGGTAAATTATTTTTTTTTTTTTTTAGAAAACTTAAAATGGCGCTATCTCGGAAACTAAGCCAGATAGAGCAAAATGGAGGCCATTTTTGGTTCTCGGGCTTTCCATAGTATCGCCGGTCCTCTTCACATGTGTGGACCCTAATGGGTCCTGACTTTGGATTCAAAAAAGTTAGCATTCCCGAAAATTTTAAAATGCTCATATCTCGGTAAATATTGCCGACACAACAAATAGTCCAAAAGCATTTTTGTAGCTCTCAACACGTAGAACACAAAATAATCAAAAGCTCTCCGAGTAATATTTTTGAATTTATCGAGTTTTGTAATTCTCAAAACCCCGGTGCACATTGGATCCTAGACGTGCATTTGAGAGACAAACAAATATTAAGTTATTTACAATAAATGCTCGTATTCGCTAAGTAGACACCCTAGGAGAAAGAAAACCGTTCGTAGAAAGAAAATCCATCGCTTAGTTTAGTCAGGACATAAATTCAAAGTAAGGACTTTTAGCACAAATTTTAAAAAAATAATTTTTTTTTAAGACTTTTTTTATTTTATTTTTTAAAACTACTTCTAATAATGCGACTTCCTGGAGATTGTAGCTATAACTAGTACCTTTGTTGCCCATTTTATGGTTTTTAATATTACTCTTTGTAAGTATGAAATACAGGCCATCAAAAAGTGTCAATTTTTGAAAAATTAGAAAAAAACAGTTTATATTTTGGATTGCAACTTTTGTGGGGAACGAAAGGGAATGGCGATTCTTTTTGTACAATAAACTAGAAGTATTTCTTAATACTCCTGGGGTAGAAACTTGTGCAGCCAGTTGCAGCTGTGCCCTGAAATGAGGTTTAAAGTGGGGTCTATTAACGAAAAATAAATATTTTTAAAGTGATTATTTTTTAAAATAATTTACTGTTAATCGTTTTATTACACAATTTTACTTCAATTATGTTTATTGTTAACAGATAATCGCGGTTTCCCATAATTACTGATTTTGATACCCTACCTCACTTTATTCAGGCAATATGAGTTTCACCTAATGCTTGTAACTAAAAGGCTTTTTTGGCTGCAGTTACGGGAAAAATAACTGCAATAGAAGAAAATATTATAAAACGGGTTGATATAATACTTCTGTGTATTAATTCAGTTAAATTTAGAAAATACATTCATGGAACTGAAAAATTATTAGTTGAAAAGTATGGTTGGTGAACCATGAGTACCACTATGCATACAATTCTAACTCATGAGATTATTTATACAAGAATTGTGATTGCCCGTTGGTTTTAAAATTATCCTTAACTAATTAAGTAAAATTTAAAAAATATATACCTTCTTTTATGACAATTATTGGAGCAGGCTCTGAAAAGATCACATAGGTATTTAAAAAGCTATAAAAGAAACTTTAACAGAGAAAACTCAAAAACAATCAACCTGCAAGATGTTTTTAGTATGTTTATGATTGAGTCCGATCCAAATATATCCCTAATAAGACATAAAAAAGTTGTAAGTACTGATTATAGAGTAATGTTTTTTTAATATTTTTTTTTACCAAAAACCTTAACAATTATTGCAAGTAATGCTTATTTACCGTGTGTTGCTTCTATGTTTGATATTTTTCCGCATTATTTTTGTTTAAAAAATCGAAAATGACAATAGATAAATAACAGTTTATTTTACAGGTTATTTTGGTGTAGGGTGTAGACTGCACTAAAATATGAAAGAAACACTTCGTATTGAATGGTAAACTGTTATATTGTCACTTAAAATCTAAAAGTTTTTAAATAATTGACCTCCATTTTATTTTTTTTTTATATGAATAAATTAACCAACTTTGCCTTAAATTTACAAGTAGGGTACAAATGCGAAAAATGTCAAATCCACATGTGTGAGTTCCTTAAGGTCTCCAGTTTGTATAATGGTAAAGAATGTCGTGAAATTCCTATCCGTTCAAGAGTTATAAGAAAAAAACTTCGATGCGCGCCTTTTTCACACAAAGTTCCCAATGTGCGGTGGTCCCCTAAAATCACGTATCTCAAAAACTAAGCAAGGTAGAGCGAAACGGACACTAATTCTGGATCAAAAACTATGACAATTTTTAAGGAAGTAGGTCTAGGCCCATCGGGGTCTGGACCTATCGGGTCCGAACCCAATGGGGTCCTCAAATGTGTATGAACTAAGTTGAAATAAAAAAAATTTCAGTTAACTAATTTTTAGCAAAACGTTTTTGCTAACTTTAGCAAAAAAATTGTGGGTTCAAAATCAGCAAATTTTCTTGTAGGTTTACAAGCTTTTTTTTGCTAACTTTACAGTTTTTTTTTTTGAGTGTAGAGGGTATATATATGTATGTTTGTCATTCCGTTTGTAACTAATCGAAATATCAGTCTAGGACCCCATAAAGTATATGACTGGTTCCATTTAAAATAGCATAGGCAATCAGCTGATGGTGTTTCAATTTATCCAAAAATTAATATATCCATTCTTCTGATTTTTATTGAATTTCGGTTTTTGTTATGTAGTCGAAATTGTGAATGGTTCGCGTATTATCGCTGTTCAAAGTTGGTATTTTGCCACAATTTTAGGAGAAATACATAATGTTTAAATGATCGTATCTTTGGAACGCATCATCCGATTATCACGAAATAAAGCGCAAAATAATGGTTATGTCCTGTACTTAAAATAGAATTTTTAAAAAGGATAGGATGCTTAGCAAAAAGGATATTGAAATTAAAAAAATGTCCTTAATTTGCAAATATCTCAAAATGCGTATCTTTAATTTTCCTATATTTTTTTGCACATATAGCCCAAAATGTACTTAACAACATATGCAAATCCCAAGTTGGGGTGATAAGCGGTTTAATTGTAAACGTGGTTTCATAAAACGCCTTATTGACTTTTGTTAATAACTCTCGTTTACAAATGAAAAACAATTTCTGCGCACTAACCGCGAATAATTTTTTTATATGTATTTTTGATCGCTAAACTCAAAAATTTCATTAAAACAACATTTCGCGAATACATTTTTGTTAAATGAATTTTTTAGCGTTTTTTGGAGGTATTTTAACTATTTTGCTTATATCTTAAGTTCTGTTTATCTGATCTTCTCGCAATAAAAACCAAACTAAAGATAATCAAATTTCAACAAATCCTACATTCATCATTTTTTCATCAGTTCATAGCTTTACGCGCAAATAAATTTTTTAGCGTTATTTGGAGGTATTTTGACTATTTTTCTTATATCTTGAGTTCCGTTTATCTGATCTTTTCGCAATAAGAACCAAATTAAAGACAATCAAATTTCCAACAAATCCTTCATTCATTATTTTTATATCAGTTCATAACTTTACGCGCAATAGGCAAACAAGGAAAAACTATTTTTTATTAACAAAGCCCATTTTTTAAAAATTTTAAAAACAGAAATTGTAAAAAATTACCAATTTTTTTTTGTATTTTATCATGTATATTCATATAATTTGTGATAACTTCGGAGTAAACCTTTAGATTTTCATCAAATCAACTTTATTATATTTCTAAATGTTCAGGCTTTGCAGATAAATAAAAAGATGTAATTAATTGCAAAGATTTCTATTTCTTAAACTTTTTTTTAAATGATTTGTTAATCAAAAAACTTATTTTAGTCATATGTTTGCCTATTGAACGGAAAGCTTTGAACTGATAAATGATGAATGGAGGATTTGTTTGAAATTTGATTGTCTTTAATTTGGTTCTTATTTCGGAAGGATCAGATAAACGAAACTCAAGATATAAGAAAAATAGTCAAAATACCTCCAAATAACGCTAAAAAATTTGTTTGTAAAGCTATGAACTGATGAAAAAATGATGAATGTAGGATTTGTTTGAAATTTGATTGTCTTTAGTTTGGTTTTTATTGCGAGAAGATCAGATAAACAGAACTTAAGATATAAGCAAAATAGTAAAAATACCTCCAAAAAACGCTAAAAAATTAATTAAACGAAAATGTATTCGCGAAATGTCGTTTTAATGAAATTTTTGAGTTTAACGATCTAAAATACATATAAAAAAATTATTCGCGGTTAGTGCGCAGAAATTGTTTTTCATTTGTAAACGAGAGTTATTAACAAATATCAATAAGGCGTTTCATGAAACCGCGTTTACAATTAAACCGCTTATCACCCCAATTTGGGATTTGCATATGTTGTTAAGTACATTTCGGGCTATATGTGCAAAAAAATATAGGAAAATTAAAGATACGCATTTTGAGATATTTGCAAATTAAGGACATTTTTTTAAATTCAATATCCTTTTTGAAAAGCATCCTATCCTTTTTCAAAATTCTGTTTTAAGTACAGGACATAACCATTATTTTGCGCTTTATTTCGTGGCAATCGGATGATGCGTTCCAAAGATATGATCATTTAAACATTGTGTATTTATCATACAGTTGTTGCAAAATACCAACTTTGAACAGCGATAAAACGCGAACTATTCACAATTTTGACTAAATAACAAAAACCGAAATTCAACAAAAATCAGGAGAACATATATACCAATTTTTAAGACAATTAAAATAGGTAAGGCCGAAAAAGTGTTTTTTTGTAGTCAAAAATTTTGGAATTCTTCATATATATAATTGATCAGTGATCGATTTTAAGACATTCTAGCAATGTCCGTCTGTCCGTCTATCCGTCTGTCCGTCTGTCTGTCTGTGGAAATGGTGATCACGGCCACAATATTACATGGAGATGACGGAAACTTAACATATTTATTGGAAGTTCTCCCGAGCAGTTTGGTATTGCATTTGAGCGATATCGGTTTAGCGGTTTAAAAGTTATGAACGAAAATGTAAGGACACCTCGAAAATTTTGGTACATTCAACATAACCTAAAAATACAAAATGCTTTAATTCGGCTGCTGATATAAATATGTGAACAAAATTGAACACCGAATGGTATTTAAACAAATACGAACATATTTCTTGCCAAAAAAATAAAAAAAATCGCAGAAAATTTTTTTCGCGAAAATTTTTTTTCAAAAAAAAAAATTTTTTTTTCAAAGTGATTTCCTTTTAATTAAAGTTTTTTGCAATAATCTTTCTGAAATTGTGGAGGGTATCAATACAGTCGGCAAAGGCCGAATCTAACTTTTTTACTTGTTTAATTTAATATCAATTAAATTTTTAATTAATATAATTAATTGTTTAATCAAATTTTTAACACTTTTTAATTAACATTTTAATTGTTTTTCTAAATTAATATTAATCAAATATTCAATTAATATATTTAATTGTTTTATAAAATTTTTAGCCTTACTTATTTTTCGTTTTCCGTGTGTGCGAGTATGTGTTTTTCTCTTGCATTGTTTTACTTACAAGAACAAATACAAAAGTATACACAGTGTGTTGAAAGTTTTTTATATTTCATATAGATTTTTGAATTCTCATTTTGTTTATAATTTTATGTGTATGTATATAAAAGGTTTATAATTAACTTTATAAAATTGTCTCACTGGCTTTGTCTTAACGGCATAAATATATTTGGTAAAGTTTGAAGAAATATTTTTTTAAACCTTTTTATTTAAAAAAAAAAAGTTTTTTTAAATTATTTATTTTTTAAAAAATTAATTATTTTAATTTTTTTAATTTATACAATTAAAATTTTAATTTGTTTCCAATTTTTTTTTTTTAATTAAATTTTTTAATTTATAGTATTAAGTTTTTAATCAACTAAATATCCATTTGTTTTTAATTAACGATATACAAATATTTTTTATTTATATGCGCATTTTTTTGATTGGTCCGGATTTAATTATTTTTTTAATTAAATCTACGAATTTTTTAATTAAATTAAAAATTATGTAAATTAAAAGAAAATGTAAATTTTTGCTGGGACATCTCTAGCTCTACTATGCTCAGCTCTGAAAAAGTTGTAAAACGCGTTACATTTTTAATTTCCGTAATTTGAACGTTAAAAAAAGTTGTATATAAAAAAGTCTTAAAAAAATAAAAGAAATATCGAAATTTATAGACATTTTGTAAACCAACTAAGAAAAAATGAAGAAATAACTGCATGCAGTTACATCCATCTTTTAGTACATAGTAATACATTAAAAGTAACAACAACATAACATAAAATAAAACAAACACATACAAATAGTAGCAACAACAATATGTGCCAACATTTTAGAAGCTAACGGTTATAAGATGCCGCAAGTATTAAAAATGATACAACCCACATATTTAAACGCAACTACTTTTACAACGTTTCCAATTTTTTTTTGGAAGGTTTTATGATCATATCATAAATTAGTAAAAGTAGATTTTAACTCCGAATTTCAGATAGTATTCTGAAAATATTTCATAGACCAATAGACCATTGTCGAAGTACTCATAGACTCTGAGTTGCGTTGTGATCGTCGGAGTAAAAAGAGTGATAAGAGATGTCATTACAAAATTAATAAAAATTGGGGTCTTATAAATAGATTTTGGAAATTTCTCTTTTTCGAAAAAATTCGAAACAATAAACTGCAGGGAATGGAACTATTCTTGTAACCGGAATTTAACTGCCGATTCCCAGCTTGAGTTGAACTTTTCATTTCAGCTTCAGAGACAATTTTTCTTTAGAAAAAGTCTCAAATTCTGAGTCTCAGACATTTTCCTACAGAGAAAGTTTTAGATTCTGACAGATTTTCTCAGATTCTAGGATATTTTTCTAGAAGTCACTGAGTTCTAAGCATTTTTTTCTGTAGAAAAGGTCTGAGATTCTAAGTTTTTTTTCATATAGAAAAAGTCCCGGAGTCTTCTCACATAATTTCCTTTTCTTTTTCTCTTTCCTATTTACCCCACTTCTTCTCAGATTTTTTCCAAAGAAGAATTATCAGATTTTATCTAATAAAAAATTCTTAGATTTTTCTATAATAATTTCTCAGATCTATCATATAGAAAAAAATTGTAGATTTTCCTATAAAAAAATCGTCAGATTATTCCTACAGAAAATTGTCATATTTTTCCTAAATATTTCTAAGAAAAATTCACAAACGGAATAGAAAATGTCTTAAATTTTTCCTATACAAAAATTCTAAAATTTGTTTGTCTTTCCGAAACTTTTCGTCTAGAGAAAAATTCTCGTATTTTTCCAAAGAAAAATTTTTAGCGGGTCAAAGAGGTGGGGGAAAACGGAACTTTTTTCTTATTTATCCTAGTGGTATTTATGCAAATAAAAAAATATATATTTCCTCCGACGTTTCGTTGGATATTCCCAACATCTTCAGGGGTATTTTTATTAAAATCTGGCAACATTACAAAGAAAACAAGTAAAAAAGTTAAATTCGGCCTGAACGAATGTTGTGATACCCACCACAATTTCTAAAAGATTATTGCAAAAAACTTTATTTAAAAGGAAATTACTTTTAAAAATTTTTTTTTTTTTTTTTTGAAAAAAATTTCCGCAAAAAAAAAAAAATTTGGTAAAAAAAAAAATCCGCGATTTTTTTCTTTTTTTGTCAAAAAATATGTTCGTACTTGTTAAAATACCATTTAGTGTTCAATTATGTTGACATATGACAACCAGCAGCCGAATTAAAGCATTTTGTAATTTTAGGTTATGTTGAATGTACTAAAATTTTTGAGGTGTCCTTACATTATCGTTTATAACTTTTGAACCGTTGAACCGATATTGCTCAAATACAATTCCAAACTTTTCGGGAGAACTGCCAATAAATATGTTAGGTTTCAGTCATCTCCGTGTAATATTTAGGGCGTGATCACCATTTCCACAGACAGACACACGGAAATCGCTAGAATGCCTTAAAATCGATCGGGGATTATGAATATATATGAATATATATGGGGTCCAAGACCGATATTTAGATGAGTTACAAACGGAATGACAAACTTATATATACCCTCTATCACTAGAGTGGAGGGTATTAAAAAAAATTTTCTTTGTAATAATTTTTCCCATTTTTTCAAAACAAACTATATGAACATTTAATACAAACTCGGCTTCCTTAAGTTCGTTATTGTCAAAAATCTATAAACATAAGGATAGAGGATAATGCGGTGTTAGTCAGTCATCTGTCAGTCATCAGTCAGCCATCAGTCAGTCATCAGTCAGTCAGTCATCAGTTAGTCACCAGTCAGTCATCAGTCAGTCATCAGTCATTCATCAGTCAGTCATTCATCTGTCAGTCATTTGTCTCAGAATCTGATACATTTTTATAGAAAATTGGCTTAGAATCTAAGACCTAATGGTTTGTAGTAATTAAAGTGATGGGTAAGGCTAGAGTTATATGAATAGACAGGGGACCCTAAAGAAAAACCTCATTATTCCGTGACCAGAAATTTCTTCCAGATCGTTTTTAATTCATTAGTATTGTCGACTACAGAATCGGTCGATTAGCACTGTGGGACATATTAAAAAAATAAATAAAAAATTTGTTTTAAATTCTGGAAATGGTTTAGTTTTTACACTTTGTCGGTGAAACATAGTAGGTACTACTTGTCGTTATAACGGCAAAAGAGCATCACGTTAAGCGGAAAAAAAAAACATACACACACATATACACAGAAATATAAGCTACTAACACAAATAAAAAACAACAAAATTTAATGACAATACTAAAAAGTTTAAGCGTTATTATTTTCTTGGTTAAAAAATTATGCGCTAAGGATGACGATGTTGTTCTCTTTTAGCTGTTGGCTTCCCCCTACACAAAAAAAAATGTAAACACTAAAGGAAATGTTTATAAGATTGTTAAAATGGTAAATTCATGACCCAAACAGCATAACCTTTCAAACTCAAATTGCAAAATAAAAAATATAGCCCAAAAAAATGTAACTCAAACCTAAAACCATAAACAATAAACAACTTTGCTTTCATCAGTCAAACATGTATCTTAGCAGAGTTCAGCTTTTAGAGGGAGTCACCATGGCTGGAACTCTCTGCTGAATGGAAAGTTGTAGCAGTGTTTTGTCGTTTGTAATAACATTGGTTGTTATTACCTTTATATTGCTTTTAGTAAACGCAAAATAACGCACATAACTCAATATTCGACAAACTACAATGGTTGTTGGTTACAAATTTATTTTTTCTTGCTGTTGTTTTTATAGCCTTTAGTGCATTTTTTTAGCATTTTTCTTGTGCTATGCTAAAGGTTTATAATACAAAATAGTTGTTTTAAGAAATAATTTTTAACAACTTTGTTGCTTTACAAGCACTTACTTAGTTTACTCATAGTTTGATGAAGTTTTTTTTTTTTCCAAAACCAAAACAAACTGCCATTTTAGGATAGCTAAACTAGTAATAGGGATTTTATACCCAACACCACTCTTTTGATCGAGAGTGTATTAAGACTGTGTTTCTGTTTGTAACTACCCCTGTAGGTTAGTTGGTAGATTTTGAACCCAGGTGTCGTGGGTTCGATTCCCACTAGAACCCTTGAAATTCAAAAAAATCATTTGTAACTACCTGAAACTCTGGTTCTAGATCCAGATTCAAGGGTATTGATCGTCACCAAAAATGTTAAAACTTATCAATTAAACATTTTAATGAAATCAAAAGTTTATCGTGTTGTAATTGGAACATTTGGGTAGAAATGTTAATTTTTCGATTACCAGTTGTTGTAATAAAATAATGTGAAAATGGCGGTTTTTCTGTTTTTTTATTTTTATTTTTTATTTATTTTAACTTTTCTGATTTTTTTTTAATTTTTCTGAATTTTTCAAATTATTTAGATTTTTATACTCTATATTTTTACGAAGGTCATATTAATGATCTTCGGTCTTGAAGACAATCCGGCGATGCCCGTTCTCATAGTTTTCTTGCGAAAGCCAACTTGGAGGCAACTGAAACTTGGCATAATTAAAAGAACTTGGAATTAGTATCAGTTTGGTATTGAGTCTTAGCGAACTTTCTCCAGGGGCTAAGAAGGTTTAAACAAAAACTTGAATTTGTATTTGGTTATATTTGGTACGTTCTGATGCTTAAGTATCTTAAATTGCTTCGGAAGTAGCAAATATTCTAACATTAATCTTGGCAAATAAGAGCTTCAGGCCCTATAATCCCTTCGAGCTGATCGTATAATCTCGGCTGAGATGCAGCACGTGTCGGACTATATAGCCCCTTGGCTGTATAATTTCTGCAAAGCATGCATTACCTGTTCTTATATTCCCTTAAAATGGAGGGTTACCAGAGTCGTCTTTATCCCGAAGGGGGGAAAAATTCCCACACAGCTCCGCAGGATTTTAAACCAATTAGTCTGTCTTCATTTTTGTTAAAGACAATGGAACGAATCCGAGGTTGCTTGCGACTAGGCCACTTGCATACAGAAATGGTAGATCAACGAAAACTGCTCTTCATGTCCTCGTTGGAACCATCTAGTAATCTCTTTCGGTCGGTAAAGAGTTTACTATGGTAGCCTTTCTTGATATAGAGGGGGGCTTTTGATAATGTCATACTAGTTAGTTTAGTAGTTTAGTTTGAAAATCTACTTGCCAATAGATGTATAACTTTTAAATTGTCATATTTCGATTTGTCAATAGGTGCACTCCACATGGAGGTGTTCTTTCGCCACTTCTTTGGAACCTGGCACTGAATTCAATGCTGCTCTCTCTAGAAGCACATTGTGGTCATTTTGTCGCATATGCTGACGATGTTGCGATAGCGGTAAAAGGAAAGCACCTTGAGAGACATTCTTCAGTGTTCTCTAAAAGACCTATCTAAATAGACTGTGGTCTGGAAGTTAATCCAAGTAAAACAGAGCTTGTCTTGTTTAAAAGGAAAAAAAGGATTTCTGATTTTGATCCTATTTCTCTGGACGGCACTGAAATCGCCTTTTCAGATGGAGCCAAGTCTTCTAGAGTATTTCTTGATAGGAACTTGAATTTCAGGAGTAATATTGATGAACGGATGAGAAAAACAACGATAGCTTTATATTCCCGTAAAAAGCCCATTAGAAAACGAAGGCGTTTTAGCTCTAAATTTGTTCATTGGATTTATACAGCAGGGGTGCGTCCAATTCTGCTTCAAAGAATCATTATCTGGTGGCATGCTATAGGGACAAAATGAAACTGTGTCTTTATCAAGAAGGTACAAGTGGGCTTTGTTACTTAAATGTGTTATAATAATTGAATCGGATGGTGTCCCTGATATTACAGTATTATCTTAAGAAATCATCCCTTTTTAGATTTCTTATGTTTATTATATCTTTATTTGCAATTTAACATCTTTATCACTTCCCTTAGATAAACCTTTATCCTTTTATTTTTTCACCTTCTTCTTGTCAGACAATCTAGGCATCTCTTTCCTTAGAATACTTTTTTTTCGCCTTCAGCTGTTGTTTTGGTCATGAGTTGTAAAAATGCGTTTTAATGGTTCAATAAAACAGAAAAAATTCAAGAAATATTGTTGTCCGTTGTAAAAACTTGCAACAAAACAACAACAGAAAATAATGTAATGTTTATGTGAGTACATACCAAGTTTACATTAAACTCTCTGAAAAACAATTAGCGTAAAAAAGCAGTTTTAAACAAATTTTAGTTGTTTTTTCTTTATGGCCTTTTCTTGCATACATGCGTTTTTGTTAGTTGTTTTGTTTGGACTTAAAGAAAAAAGAAATATGTTTTGGATTTATGACGACCTTAAAGAAGTTCTTTAGTTCTTTACTAAGTTTTTACATTGTTTGAAAGAAATAATAAACAAAAAATGTTATTACCCAATATGTTGTTTGAGGATATTTTGTTGTTGTTTTAATGATATGAAATTGTAACAAAATGATGTTGATTTTTTTGTTACTTTTAATGTTCAATATATTTAAAAGATAAACATTGTTGAATTTAAAGAGAGCTATTAAGAAAAAGAAAAAAAAAAACGCAAATAATATTTTTATATCCTCCTCAATTTTTCATTTCATTATTCAATTGATAATACCGTCCGAAAAAATTAAAAAAATGTCGTTGAGCACGAACTGTATAATATACGTTTGGAACTAGAGACAAAATGTAGTAAAATAGCATTTATAGTTTTTTATTTCGTGATCCTGTTTACTTTTAAAAGGACTTCAAAGTTTTAGAGAACTAAATTTTATAAAATATTTTTTTTGATATTTGTACTGGTCCTAGGATGCTACTATTGACAGCAAATGAAAGACGAGGATCTCCCCTAATTTTTGTATTTTATTATTTTTACACATCAGGAAAATGGGGGTTAGGTACGTCCTTTCAAAAATGTATCCTTTAATATTATTCAACATTTTGAACAAAATATTTTGATAAAGTTTTCAAATGAAAAAAATCGTTAAACACGAACTGGATAAAATACGTCCCAGCAAAAACTGACATTACTAGTAATGGGTTTTGTAATCCGAAACAAATGTTTATCACTACTTACTTATTGAATGAAACACTAATTATTTTAACAAGGGCGTGAGACAAAAATAACTAGTGAAGAGTATGGAGATAAATAAGTAGTTACTGCCTCGGATTACAAATAAGGAGTAAAAACCCATTACCAATAAGAAGTAAAACAATTAGTTAATTAAAACTTTTAAAATTTAACTTGTTTTTACTAACACTTAAAAATTCCGTAATTTTTATTAAGTTTTTAAGTACTTTTTAAGTTAATTAAATTGTAAAGGTTAAAAACTGCAAGTGCAAGAAGATATTATTACTTAGAGGTGCTTTTATAACATATTACTGAGAAGTAGTTACTTTTGGGCTTAAAATAATGTTAATGGTAATGGGTACTCATTATAAATAATGTACTTGGTAATGATTACTTTTCACAACTCATTACCATGTTTTTGCTGGGGTTTGAAACTAGAGACTAAATGTAGTTAAACTGCATTTACAGTTTTTCTTTTCGTGATCCTGTTTCCTTTTAATATTTGTACTTGTCGTAGGCTAACATCCTAATATGGCAAAATAGAAAAATGGATAAATTAGGGAGATCCTCCTTTATTTTATTATACCCTACACCACTATGTCGTACAGGTTATATTGAGTTTGTGCTGATGTTTGTAACTACCCGAAATATTGGCCGTAGACATCCCTTCAAGTATACCGATCGACTCAGAATTATTTTTTGAGTCGATTTAGCGATGTCCGTTTGTCCGTCCGTCCGTCTGTCCATCTATCGGTTTAAGCACGATACAGGTCGCAATTTTCAATCACTTGACTTGAAATTTGAAACTTAAGCATCTTTTAGCCCAAGGACGAAGCCTATTGAAATTGGAGAACATCGGTCAATGTTAATATATTTCGGACATGCTGAGTCGAATGGCGTACTCCGTTTTTCGATGTATGGTACAGTTTTCTTGTAAAATGTCATTAAAGATAGGCTGATTTTAAGTTGCTTTTTTAACAAAAAAAATTCCAAAGCTAATGATTTTTAAATTTTATGGCATGGAAAACAAATATATAACTTGTAGCAATATTTCTAATATAAATTTGGTTTAAAGCTTTTCATCATAAGCCCTTAAATTCGCGGATTTCTTCAGTTTTTTAAGTTTTCGCGAAATTATCCGCTAAATTGAACTCTGATAAAAAACTTGCATTTTGTGGATCATAAAGGCGTCCATGACACTACGAATAGTGGACAAAAAACATATATGTTATATGAAAATAGCGAAAAACCGTTTTTTTGTATATGGCAGCATCACTTTAGGAGATGATTTGAGGCTTCATCTTTTAGTATATAATGTGGGAACCTTAAACAATGAACTGACCGAAAATTTGTCCAAAAAGTTTTCATTTGCAAAAGTTATCTTAACAAAAACTATAATTATTGTATCGCAAACACTGAAATAATAGTTTTTGTTAAGATGACTTTTGCAAATGAAAACTTTTTTGGCCGAATTTTTTCTCAGTTAGTTGTTTAAGGTTCCCACATTATGTACTAAAAGATGGAACCTTAAATCATCTCGTAAAGTGATGCTGGCATATACAAAAAAAAGGGTTTTCGCGATTTTCATCATGATGGTCCATATAACATAGCTGTTTTTTGTCCACTATTCTTATTGTTAGAGATGCGTTTTTGGTTCATTAAAAGCAAGTTTTTTATCAAAACCAATTTGGCTGTTAATTTCGCGAAAACCTTAAAAAATTAAGAAATTCGCGAATTTAAGGGCTTAAATTGAAAAGCTTTAAGCAAAATTTTCATAAGAAATGTTGCTTCAAGTCATATCTTTGTTTTCCATGCCATAAAATTTATAAACCATTTACTTTGCATTTTTTTTTTTTTAAAACTGGCTCGAAATCAGCCATACATCGAAAAACGGAGTACGCCAATCGAATCAGTAACTCTTGTTTATTTTTTAGTGTTCCGCAGTGTTATTTAACAAAACGTTAGTAAGTCATTATAATTCATTTTGAAATAATATATTATTAAACCGGTGTTTGGAAATTACCTGCACTAAGAAAATTATGTCATTAACTGTTTGTAGGTTATTTTAAAAAGTAATCAGTAAAGTCATTTTAAAAGAAAAATCACTTATTTTATAAAGGATTTATTTTTTTTACTGTTTCTCTAGTTTAAAAAAAATAATTTACTGTATTAAAAACGAATTTTCCGTTACATTTAATTTCGGCAGTAAAAAATTTCTTCTATAGTTTTACTGTTTTTCAATACAAAATAACTGAATATTCACTAGTTTTTTAATGTTTTGATTAGTCATTAAATTAACATTTAAAATTGACTGTAATGTGTTTTTATTTTAAATGAAAAAACAGTGGAATGGTTTTTAAATAAAATTTCATTTATTTTAAGTGAATATTCACTGGAATTTACCTACATAATTCGTTGAGTGTGGTAATGTGTTATATAATCACCACCAATTAACAAAGTTTTGCTGGGTAGATTTTTCAGTTGAATAGGAATTTGTTTACTGATTCGACTGACATTATTATCAACATAAAAAATTAAGCAAATCCCTCCTTCTTAAATATGCAGATTTTCGTCGAACATTTTTGCATACTCTATGCGAGTCTGTCAATTTATTTGTATTTCCTATTGTCAAAATATATTTATATATAAAAAACACTTGTATGATTTAAAATGATATACTTATTTATAAAAATACATCGATGTCTGGGCCTTGCAAATCTGTTCATAATTATGATCATTATACGGTTGCATTTGTTCTTGTACATGAAAACATGCTGCATATTATATCAACATTTAAATATGAGACAATATTTTGAAACCGCGCCGCTAAAGAAAAACATGTTAGATAATAATTTTAAATTAATTAGTTTTTTTTTTTAATTTAAAAAAATGAAAATGTAAGTTTCTCATTCATATATTTTGTTCTTAACAAAAAGTTCACCAACGTAAAAACAACAAAATTATATTAAAATTAAACAAAATTATATTATACATTTTTGATAAATGATTATATCCTAATCTTATAACAAAATTTCTAGTATAATTCAAAATGACATAATATCAATGTTTCGAAAGCCTGTGCAGATATAATTTTTTTTAAGAAACACGACATTTTTCTTTGCTTCTAAAACTAATTCTTTTTGTATGTTTCAAAAGCAATAGTTTTGAAAAGTTTTTTTTTTTTAATTTTGGCTAGCAAAGAACATATTCTAAAGCACTTATATCAACATCCTAGCAACTTTCCCTATAAATAATTTACAACATTATTTTCAAATGTTTTTTGTTGTTATTTTTAACAATTTATTTTATTTTTATTTTATTACTTACAAAACAAAATGAACAAAAAATATACAAAAAAGGACATTTCTAAAAACAAATTTTTGTGACTTTGAAGTGGGTGACTTTTTTTTTCTCTTAACGAAGCGCAACAGCAGCTAAAAATGATGTTAAATAAAATTCTAGCCTTAAGATAACCCAAAATGTTGCGTGTTGAGGTGTTTTAGTTGTTGTTGTTGTTGAAGATGTTGTTAAATAATCATGTCTTTTACGCTTAAATAGATAAAAAAAACAACAAGTAATGGCTAAATGCTTAGAAGCATTTACGGTGAACAATGCCGGGGCCGGATTCATCGTATTCCTGTTTGGAGATCCACATCTGTTGGAAGGTAGACAAGGAAGCCAAGATAGAACCACCGATCCATACGGAGTATTTTCTTTCAGGTGGAGCAATGATCTTGATCTTAATGGTAGAGGGAGCCAAGGCAGTGATTTCCTTTTGCATACGATCAGCAATACCTGAAATGGGAGAGAGAGAAAACAAACGAGGATTAATTAAATGACAAAGGAAAGAAATGTTAAATTTAATGAAATATAATAAACAACTTAAGCAAGTTTCATTAAAATTATGAAAATGATTTATATGAAATCCAATCTCAATTAAAAATTATTAAAATGTCTACTAAAGACCATCGAAAACATTAATTACTTGAGAATATAATATTGTTCATAAAAATATATTTTTTTTTCATAATATCAATAAAAGTTTCATTGAATTTACTAATTTTCTCATGAAATAACTAAAATTTTTTGCTTTTAATAAAACATTTTCATTAAATTATTTAAAAATTTCAATATATTGATGAAACTGTTCATAAATCTTATAAATCTTAGTAAAAAACTTTGCATTGATTTTTGTTCTAAGATTAATAAATTTTTAAATAAAATTATGAAAAACTTTATTATAGAAATAAAAATGTTCATGTATTTAGTGAAAAAATCTCTAAACACGAAAATTCATAAAGTTTTTTTAACTTTTTAAGAATACAATGAAATGTTTCATAAATTTAAGGGAAAGCTTCTTTATCTCACAGAATTTTGAATTGATTTTTGTTTTAAGATAAATGAATTTTTAAATAAAATTATGAAAAACTGTATTTAGTGAAAAATCTCTAAACACGAAAATTCATAAAGTTTTTAAACTTTTTATGAATACAGTGAAATGTTTCATAAATTTAAGGGAAAGCTTCTTTATCTCACAAAAATATGAATATTTTTATAACATTAAAAAAAAAAAATATTATAAACGCAATAAAAATCATATATGTATGTAGTAACCAACATATATCTTTAATGCAAAAAAGGTCTCACTTTAAAATAATAATTCATTGATTTTATGAAATTATTCTTAAGCAACTCTTTTAGAGTGAAATTGAAAAACTTAATATAAAAATTTTATAAAATTTTTTCTGTCTGACATTAAAAATTCATGAAATTAAATAAAATTTAGTAAACATATTAAATTTTCATAATTTTTTTAAAATTTTTCATAATTTGTATGAAAATGTATGGAACATTTTAAGAAAATTTTCATAATTTACACGAAAGTCTTAATTTTATGAAAAAATTTCATAAATTTTTTTTAAATTATTTCGTTATTTTTTTATTTTTTATAAAAAAAAAAAAATAGTTTTGCAAACACATTTCGTTGTTAAAAACATGTGTGGAAGACATGTTATAGATTTTATGAAAAACATTTGTTTAAATAAAAAATAAAATTCATAGAATTTTTACAAAATTTTAAAATTCAAAATTAAATTTTTGCCCAAAAAATTTAAAGAATTTGTACAATATGAAAAAATTTCATAGATTTTATGAAAATTTCATTAATAGAAAAAAAAATTGTCAAAAAAAGTCTGTTAAGCTTTCCAAAAACTTTTGTGCAGAAAATGGTAGTTTCTGAAAAAATGTAATGAAAAAATTTCTTTGCGCTTATGTGAAAAATTGGTTAAACAACTTAATTCAATTTGAACAATTTTATGAACAAATTCTCAAATAAAATAAAAATTTTGTTTTTATGAAAAAAAAGTTTCATATATTTTTGAAGCTTCATAACAAGGTAAATTTGAAAATTTGTGGAAAATTTTTTATTGGTAAAAAAATTCATAAAGAAATTTCATAGATTTTTTGAGAAAATTTCTTGAACAATTTCATAATTATTATCTAAATAATTCATCAATCTCTTAAATCTTAAATTTTAAAATCAAATTTCTTTAATTTCACACATTCATAAATTTTTTTATTAAGTATATTTTTTCCATAAAGCAATTTTTTTCATGAAATTTATGAAATGGCTTCATCACATGTTTTCACAGTTTTTTTTTTATTTATGAAATTAAGAAACTAAAAAAATTTAAAATTGTTTTTTTCATAAAACATTTTTTTCTAAATTTCATAATAAAAAAAAATTGTGAAAACATGTGATGTCACCTCATAAATTTTTTGAAAATAAAAAAATGGTCTTCATATACTTAATAAAAACAAAAATTGTAGAATTTGTATAAAATAAAAAAAATTTAAGTTTAATGAAAATTTCATAAATAGAAAAAAAAATTAATTTTTGTCAAAAAATTCATAGAATTTGTACAAAATGAAAAAATTTCATAAATTTTATGAAAATTTCATTAAAAAAAAAAATAACAGAGGAAAATTTTTTAATAAAAAAATTGCATTGCGCTTATGAGAAAAAATAGTTAAACAACTTAATTTAATAAAATTTTTTAGCCATTTCATTGTTTTTATGAAAAAATTTCATACATTTTTTTATATTTTGTAAAAAAGCTTAATAATTTATTTAGAAATTACTCAAACTTAATGAAGTTTGGAAAAAATAATTTGTAAAGAAAATTCTTTGTAAAGAAAATCATGAAGAAATTTTATCACAGAATTTCATTAATTTTATGAAACAAAATTCATAAATTTTTTAAATTTTGAAAAAAAAAAATCACAAATGTTAAAAAAATTTTTTAAACACAATGAAAAATTCAACACGCAGAAAAAAATATTAATTTTAGTCAAAAATTGTTGTACTGAATGGAGTTTTTGAAAAAAATTTTATATTTTCAAAAAAAAAAAAAATTAAAAATTCTCAAATTTCAAAAAAATATAATTTTTATAGAAAAATATTTCATATAATTAAATGTTATAGACTATATAAAGAATTTTATTATACAATTTCATAAATTTTATGAAAAAAATTTATCAATTTTTAAAATTTATCAATTTTTTAAATTTTTAAAAAAGTTTAAAAAATTATTAAAATGTTTCATAAACTTAAGGAAGCTTAAAAAACATTGAAGAAATTTCGTTTGAAAATGAAAATTATAATGAAATTTTGCTGTAGCATTCTAAACGTTTTTTTTTTTAAATTTTTAAGCAAAAAAAAATCACAACTTTTTGGAGTTTATGACAAATTTTGTAAAATAATTTCATAATTTTATAAAAAACAAGTAAGAAAATTATAGTCGGTCAAGACCGACCACATAATACCCTACACCAGAGTTTCCCGGAAAATAAATGGGTCCCAGAAAATGGGTCCAATGGACCAATTACATGTGTATTTTGTCACAAATCAAATTTGAGTGAAATAGGCTTCTATATGTTGACAATAAACCGCTTTAACTGAATATCGGGCGAAATTTTCACATGGGGCCTAAGTCGAAACTGGTCCGATTATAATCAGATTTGATAAGGTTATTAAAGTACGCGTTTAACATACACAAACAAAATTTTAAATAAATATTTTCTATTTTCATAAAATTGGGGAGATTTATGTGAAAATCGGGAAGGTGAATTGTATGGGGTCTACAAGAAGAACTGGCCCGATTTCTTTTAAATTCAGAATGGCGATTTGTGAAGATAAAACACATTTACTTGCCAAATTTTGAAAAGATACCTATCATAATACGGCTATTAGAGTCATTTGAGCCAAAACTAAAGAGGACCTTTGTATGGGGGATTGGTCTAAATATGGACCAATTTTTTCCAATTTCAATAGGCTTAGTCCTTAAGCCAAGGGAGGCTTAAGTTTCAAATTTAAAGTCAATTGATTAAAAATTGCGACCTGTATCGTGTTTACAACGTTTACATGGACAGACAGCTAGACGGACGGACATCGCTAAATCGGCTCAAAAAGTGATTCCAATATTTCGGTTAGTTACAAACATTAGCACAAACTCATTAGACCCTGTACCACAGTGTGGTGTAGGGTATAAAAATCAGAAAAAATTAAAAAAAAATTTTTTTTTTAAAAATTGACAAAATTTAAAGAATTTTTTTATGTAAAAATAAAATTCTTGTAAAATTTTACAAATTTCATTAAAAAATTCATCAATATTTTAAATTTTGTTAACAAATTTCATAAATTCGTATTATTATAGAGCTTATGACAAGTTTTTGTAAAATAATTTCATAAATTTTATAAAAAAAAATTAGAAATTTTAAAAAAATTTCTTAATTTAAAAAAAAAATCATAAATTTTATGAAAAAAATTAAGTGTTTAAAATTAAAAAAAATTATAAAATTTAAAGAAATTTGTTTTGAAAAACAAAAATTCATGAAAAATTTTTATTGAAGAATTTCATAAATATCATTAAAAAATTCATCAATTTATTTAATTTTGTAAAAAAATTTTATAAGTTTTTCATTAAGAAATTTCATTAACTTAAAGAAAAATTGTATACACAGTAAAATAAAATGTTCGTTTTTGAAAAATATCATAAACAAATTTTATAAAGCTGATGACAAATTTTGTTAAACAGTTTCTCAGATTTTATAAAAAAAAAAATGTATAAATTTTAAAAATTTTATGAAAAACATTTCATTAATTTTATGAAAAATTTAATAAATATTGTGAAAAAAATTTAAAAAATTTTCTGTTTTTTAAAAAATTTATAAAATTTTGGTTGACAGTTTCTCAAATTTTATAAAATTCATAAATTTTAAAAATTTTATGAAAAAAATTTCATTAATTTTATGAAAAATTTCATAAATATTATGAAAAAAATTTAAAAATTGTTCTGTCTGTTAAAAAATTAAACAAAATTAATAAAGTTTAACAAAAACTTTTCATAAGTTTCTTAAAACTTTTTTTTTTTTAATTTAATAAAATGTTATGAAAGAAATTTAAAAATTTTTCAGTCTTTTAAAAATTTTAATAAAATTTATGAAGTTTCATAAAAACTGTTAATAAGTTTCTTAAAACCTTTTTTAAAATTTTATCAAAAACAATTTTATTAATTTAATGAAAAATTTCATAAATAATATGAAAAAAATTTAAAAAATTTTCAGTCTTTTAAAAAATTTAATAAAGTTTTGGTTGACAGTTTCTCAAATTTTATAAAATTCATAAATTTTAAAAATTTTATGAAAAAAATTGCATAAATTTTATGAAAAATTTCATAAATATTATGAAAAAAACTTAAAAATTTTTCAGTCTTTTAAAAAATTTAACAAAATTTATAAAGTTTCATAAAAAATGTTCATAAGTTTCTTAAAACTTTTTAAAAATTTTATCAACAATCAATTCGCTTTCTCCTCACTTATCTTTTCACTTCCTAATTTAAATTATCAACTTACCAGGATACATGGTGGTACCACCAGACAATACATTGTTGGCATACAAGTCCTTTCTGATATCAACATCGCACTTCATGATGGATTGATAGACAGTCTCGTGAATACCGCAAGATTCCATACCCAAGAATGAAGGTTGGAACAATGATTCGGGGGCACGGAAACGTTCATTACCAATGGTAATAACTTGACCATCAGGCAATTCATAGGATTTCTCCAATGAGGTGGAAGCGGAGGCAGTAGCCATTTCTTGCTCAAAGTCCAAAGCAACATAGCACAATTTTTCCTTAATATCACGTACAATTTCACGTTCAGCAGTGGTAGTGAAGGAATAACCTCTTTCGGTCAAGATCTTCATCAAATAGTCAGTCAAGTCACGACCAGCCAAATCCAAACGGAGAATGGCATGTGGCAAAGCATAACCTTCATAGATGGGTACAGTGTGAGAGACACCATCACCAGAGTCCAAGACAATACCGGTGGTACGACCAGAGGCATACAGGGACAATACAGCTTGGATGGCAACATACATGGCGGGTGAGTTGAAGGTTTCAAACATAATTTGAGTCATCTTCTCGCGATTGGCTTTAGGGTTCAAAGGAGCCTCAGTCAACAAAACGGGATGTTCTTCAGGGGCTACACGCAATTCATTGTAGAAGGTATGATGCCATACTTTTTCCATATCATCCCAGTTGGTAATGATACCGTGTTCAATGGGGTATTTCAAAGTGAGAATACCACGTTTGCTTTGGGCTTCATCACCGACATAGCAATCCTTTTGACCCATACCAACCATCACACCTTGATGACGGGGACGGCCAACAATGGATGGGAAGACAGCACGTGGAGCATCATCACCAGCGAAACCAGCCTTGCACATGCCAGATCCATTGTCTACGACAAGAGCAGAGGGATCATCATCACACATTTTGAAGTTTGTTTAGAATTCTACAAGGATTGACAAACAAAAAAAAATCCACGTCAATTTAATACACAAAGGATTTGAAATTTAACAATCAATATTTAAATTTTTCAAATTATTAATCCAATTTAGCACTATGTGGGTACGTTTGTTCGTATACACCTGACACTTACACTGTACTGACACTTGATAGAAAAATGAACCACGGACAACCGGATGGTATGTTTATGCAAATGTGGCAGCGACTAGAATGATTCTAGATTATAAAAATCAACGTCTTTTTAAATCAACATGATTCCCTTCATATGTCACTCACTTACACTCACTCACACTGTGAAACACGCAAACTAACACATCGACAACATATTAATACAAATCACTCAAAAGTACCAAAAAGAAATATTTTTAAATTTTTAAATAATTTCTTTTCATTTCAAAATCGAGAGATTGTTGCACAAATGAAATATATGAAAAAACTTTAAAGAGATGCCACAACAAAAATAAAGTAATGACAAGAGTAATTGTGACTTGTCTGCGATCATCATTATGATGGTGGGAGGGACGTTTGGTAGGGTTCTTAAGGGAAAGAGATCATAAAACTGTAGGCGCAGGACAACATACAAATGAAAATTTAAAAATAATAAATATTCTAAATTTATAGTTACAATAATAATACAAATGGTTCTTTTGTCTTTTTAAAAATTCAAAACAAAAACAAAGAAAATTTCAACAACAATGATGTCGATGTTACAAAACAGCAAATAATTTGCAAAATTACCAAAGATGGTATGCTTTAAAGTTTTTAGTATGTTTTGTTTTGTTAGCAATTTATGTGATGAAGAGAGTGGGCACCTGCTGTATAAAAATTTTCTTTATGGGGTTTTTTATGCCCTCTACTTAGTGAATCAAGATCCTCGATATATTAAAGGTCGATCGAACTGTGTCCGCATGTCTGTTCAATTGTTTTTTTCTTAGAGAAACAACCCCAGTTGATATACTGCTTACACTCCCTTTATAAAATTGCTGACATATTAATACAATTTTTCCAAATGCCTCCAATGACAAGTCATCAGTTGGTCAGCGGTTGTCTTAAAGTACTGTTGGTGTCCACCGATGCTAGTGGACACTCCTTTCCAACTGCTGACTTGTCATTGGGGACATTTGAAAAAAATGTATAAAGATGTCAGCAATTTCATAAAGGGAGAGACGGCAGTATGTCAGCGGTGATTTTTTTTGCCGACTGTTACGATATCTGGGGTGCCGGGATGATGTGAATTTTCAAATAGCTATCATAGACCTAGGTTAGGTTAGGTTAGGTTAGAGGTGGCGGAGTCAAAGACTCCTCACATAGACCGGATGGTCCATAGCGAAACCACAATAATTCCTCAGCGACGCTGATAGAACGCGTTTGTCCTCATCGCGAATTGTACTATTTGCCTTAGGTCGACATTCGAAACCATTTCCAAGCTCTCGAAGTCATGTCTGCCTAAAATGTGCAGTCGGGTTCTGGCCAAAGCAGGACATTGGCAAAGAATATGTTCGACCGTTTCTTCAGTGTTAGGTTCATTGCATCTTCTACAGTTTGCATCAGAAATAAGTCCCATCTTCTTTCTATGATAACCTATTACGCAGTGCCCGGTGATCACTCCAGTAAGTACACGGCAGTTGCATCTAGTGAGTGAGAGTAAGTATTCAGTTTTTCTCAGATTGTAGCACGCCCACAAACTTCTACTGATCGCACTTGTTGTTAGCTCTCTCCACTTTCTATTAGCTATTGCAGTGTTTTGAATGTGGCGTAGCGATCTGAAGTGCTGGATTGGTGGATCAATATGCACAGAAATACCAATACCATCAGCACCTTGTTTCGCGAACTCGTCCGCTCTCTCGTTTCCTTGAATACCTATGTGACCTGGTACCCATATTAGTTTCACCTTGTTCATACTCCCTAAACTTTGTAAGTTCTCGAAGCATTCGAAAACTACTTTCAACTTGATGTAAAAGCTTTTAAGAGCTTTTAGAGCAGCTTGGCTGTCAACGTAAATGTTAAATTCTCTGTTTGTCTCATCACCGAACAGTAAAGCTGCCCTGCTTATGGCAACTATTTCGGCCTGGAAAATGCTAGAGTCCAATGGAAGGATAAAAGTCTTCTCTAAATCTCGCAAACTCGTTGAAAAACCTGCACCGACTCCCATGGATTGTTTGGAGCCGTCTGTGAATATGTTAATAGCGTTCATTGGGGGGTTTTGCCAGTTTGACCAAAATTCTCGAGTCGGAAATTCTACGTCGTATTTCCGGTCGAAAATAAGTTTGGGCACTCTGTAATCGGTGGCAATATCATTTAAATTGTCCATGTTACTGTGTCCAAAATTGCGTTGCCTGAATAAATTTGACTCTTTGAGAAGAAGGCAGGACTTATAAGCCTCCACCTTTGCAAAGATGTCAATTGGTATCAGGTGCAGTAGCGTGTCAATAGATTCAGCTGATGTTGTTCTCAGAGCGCCTGTGATGCATAAACCCATGAGACGTTGAATTCTCTGAAGTTTTAAGTGAGTCACATTACGCTCCAGTGCGTTATACCAGACCATAACACCATACAGTAAGATTGGTCTTACTACATAGACCTAAGTTTTGTACACTAAAAAAAGAACTAACTAAAGTTTAGGAAAAATTTGCTCCAAGATAGTTCATAATTTTTCTCAAAGTTTAAAAAAGCTTTACCAAAAGTTTGGAAATGTTCCTAATATTAAGGTAAAACCGTTTGCAGTGTTTTCAACATCCCGTGTAAAATTCTAAAAATGGTTTATTTGCCAATCATCGCCTGAACTGCTCACTGAGCAGGTCTCAATGATAATTCGTAAGAGATCAATTATATTTTAAACAAGTAAGAGTTTTAAATTAATTTGTCAGCAGGGTCTACTTTTTTTGTTGGGGGGGGGGACCACTTTCGCTTGGGAAAGTCGGGGACACCAATCCCCTAGCGTTAAAGGTTGAATTTTCAATGAAAGTAATATGTTTTTCTTCAAAACTGGGGTGTTCAAGTAAGGTTGCTTTATCCACGAAAGGATTCAAAACACTAAGCCCTGAAAATTTAATTATTTTATGAGTTTTAGCAATTTCTAAACGATTGTGTTTTTGGCTTTTTGTGAAAGTGTGCAAAATTTCCTTGCAGGACTTTAACTTAACTGGTTACCACCTTCTCTCGCTTTCTATCTTTCATAGGTGCCTTGTGGTATATGTTAGGAATAGGGTTGCCAGATTCTAGCAGTCAAATAACTGGACAATGGGAAATTTTAAGCTGGATTTTGAAAAAGTAACTGGACCCATGCATAATTTCTTTTAAATAATTTGAAAAAAAATCAACCGATTTTCATATGTGAGATACATATTTTTATTTTGGACTAAATGGCTGGACTATTTGCCACCGCAAAATGTGCCTTAAGCATTTCTATTACTTTTTCGTAATTGGCCTGAGAATTGTTAGAGTATATTTTTCTTTTTAAATAACCCCACAAAATTAAGTCCAGAGTTGTCAAATCTGGAAATTTAGGAGAACAGTTAAAATTTCCCGGACGTGCGAAGACAAAAAAGGGCGACAACAACTGCCATCATTTGCAGATCTGACCCATCCAGACATATTTTTGTGGGGTTATTTTAATAGTAAAATTTACGCCAAGATACCTTAAATCATCGATGAGCTCAAGGAAAACATTCGTACCGAAATCAACGCTAGACTGGCCGAGATGAACGAAAAAGTTGTAAAAAAATTAGTAAAAATGCATCAAAAAAGAGCACATATATTTATGATTAATGTTGTATTCAAAAAGTAGTTCCAAAAAATTGTAATAAATATTTAATAAAAAAAATAATTGTTAAAATTAAAGAAATCCTTTTTCAACTGGACAAATTATGTTTTAACTGGAAACTGGACCAGACCTTAAATAACTGGAAAATCCAGGTCATTCCAGGGCGTCTGGCAACCCTAGTTAGGAATGATGTTGTGTATCAGTGCCAGGGACGATTGGGTACCAGTGGTCCCAAATTTAGCTGCTTATGGTTTAAGTTTGGGATGATACCACATATTTTATATTTCGGATTTCTTTACAGGATTCCAAATACAGCAGAGGAGGATTCCTTTAATGGTTTAGACACCCTGTCTAATATTATCACTGATATCCTTGCGAGATGTCCGAGCTTTGGGGACTTCATCGTTCACAACTCCTCTTGGATTTATAGCGATACCACTCCCAAGGTCCAATACATTGAGATTTTCGCAGCGCACAACCATCTGGAGCAGCTAGTGAACAAATGGGAACAACAAAACACTCTCGACCTTGTGAGGTACCCTAAAAAGTATGAATTAAAAGTACTTGAATCTCGTGGCAATTCGGATCATAGCATTATTTCTGCATCCTTTTCGTACTCGGCTCTTTAAAGAGCTTGGTTAATATTTACGAAAAGGCTCGTTGGCTAGAACTCAACGATTTTTCCGTGAATTCAACTGAAAACTTTGTCGCCTTGATATAGTAACGTCGATGCCGCCGCAGAAATGATGGGTAGTATGATTGGGCTTAGAATGAAGAGTTTTTTTCCTTCAAAGATGGTTTCAGTTAAGCCAAATAATATATGGATTTAATCAGACTTGCAAGACTGTTGTCAGATCCAGAGAGGAAGCATTTAGAAATTTGCGGGATGACAATAACGACAATCCTGATATGCTGCGCAAGCAGGTGAGAACCAATTGTGGCAAGGTACTGAGATGCGAGAAGTTTCTTTACGAACTGTCCCCACGAACTGTTCTAGTCTCTCGGAGTAGTAAGAGCTTTTAGTCATTCGTAAAGAGAGTAAGGGTCAATTCTAGTTCATCTATTCTGAACTTTTTTCTCCTTTTTGTTACATAAGGGTATCTAAATTTCTGGAAGGTGGCTAACGTTCAACCAATCCCTGAAAAGGGTGCGAATTCGAAACCAGAGAACTACCCCCAATATCAATTTGTTCTACTCTCGCCAAGGTGATGGAGAGCATGGCAAATCATCATCTTGTTGACTGCCAGGAGTCAAACTCTCTTTTCAGTGACTGACAGTATGGCTTGCGTAAACATCGTTCTATAGGAGAACTGATGGCGTTCCTTTCGGAACGTTGGACTCGTTCCATTCACCAATTTGGTGAAAGTAAGGTGGTTGTTTTGAATATTTCCAAGGCATCGATCAAGTGTGACACGACGCATTTGTATCTAAACGTATTGATTTGGTGAAAGCAATGATTTCCCTTGATTCAAATCGAGTTTTCTCAGAGACCGAAGTGTGGTTTCGATAGGTTTCAACCCAACTCCGAAGTACGCAAGGTTCTGTTCTTTCTTTCTCTTTCTTTATTTCTTATCTTTATTAATGACCTTCTCACAATTAGTGGGGTCTGGCGAATAAGTTCGATTTTAATGCACGCAAGACCCAATGTTGAATGTTGACCCGCAGACGAGTTGTGGAATTAACATTGTCGGCTGTATCTATGGGTGGTATTGGTATTGAGAAATCGTATAATCTTGATGTTCTGGGCATAAAAATCCAGTGTGATGTCCGTTGGAATAAACATGTTTTTTAAGTGTCGAAAGAAGCATTCAAGTGTCTTGATTTCTTAAAACGGTACAAGAATCACTTCACTACTTCCGATCTCCTAAATATTTATAACACTTATATCAGGCCAGAGTCTATTTTGAAGTTTCTGGGTATTGAAGCTAATCAATGACAGTACACCCAAAAAAAACGTGGGTATTCAATACTAAAAAACTAACTAAATTTTAGTCCAAAAGGACCTAGCGCAGGAATTGGTAACCAATACTAAAATTTTTTACTAATATTATTCAAATCCAGTAAAAATTACTAATTTTAGTATCTTGAAGTTACTAAAATAGTAACTAATTAGTAGATTTTGGTACAAAATCACTTACACTCAAAAAAAAGTGAACTAAAATCTGGGAAAATTAACTCAATTTTGAGAAAAAGAGGGAATGATTTGGCTCCAAAGATTTTTTTTCTTGGTTTTAGTTCATAATTTTCCCAAAAATAAGGAAAACAAAGTTATTTAATTTTAAGCCAATTTTAACTAGAAAATGGGAAAAAGTATACTTCACATTTTAGAAAAAGATTGGGTCTAGACCCTGGACCCATTAGTTCGGACCCCATTTAACTCGAGACCCCGTTGGGTCCTTTAAGGGTCCCCATAGATTTTGAACCAAAACTTGTGTCCGTTTCGATCTAACTTGCTTAGTTTTTGAGATACGGTAATAAGGGGCCTGATAGGGTCTTGAGAATCTTAAAAACCGGATAACTCAAAACTATTAATCGGAGGGCTTTCGGGTATCTTTCGGAAGTATTCTACGAGTTAAGAGCTACAAAAATGCCGTTAGACCTTTTCTCGTGTTGGCAGTATTTACCGAGATATGTGCATTAGAGTGGCACTTAAAAATTAAATTTCCGAATTTCAAAATGCGCGGGTCGGAATATTGTGTAATTGCGTCTAAGAATAATTGTGTAAAAATTTCAGGAAAATCGAATAACTTTAACCCGTGCCGCTTTGAGGTCAAAGTTTCGGGTTTTTGGGGAAAAAGGACGATGATTTGAAAAAAAAAAAAAAAAAAAATGGTTTTATGAAATTAACTAAAATAATTTTTTTTATTTAGCTTTTACTCAAAACTACTTGAAAAAAATTATGCCAACTTTGTATGAAATCTTTAACCCGTTCAAAATTTTAAGCTAAAAATTACCATGAATTTAGGGGGGTACTTCAAATGAGTATTTTCGATTTTTTAAAAATTTTATTAAACAAAATTTTTAAATTCAACATTTCTATACAAGTCACTTATAAAAAACATCCTAAAGATTAAATATTAAAAAAATTGGGGATATACACCGACTCAATTTTTTTTTTGGAGCCGTTTGATTTTTGTGGATTTCAAGGAAATTAGAATTTTGTGTAATTTTTTTTTTTATGAAAATCGATTTTCGAATAAACTGACCAAATTTAAATTTTTTGTTGCTTCTTTTAATCAAATTAATTCAGTTAAGAACTATTAACTTTATTAGACATCGTTAACCCATATTGGCAGGGGGCAAATGTGACCCAAGCAGCAAATTTAAAGCTTGTTTCTAGAATTTTAAGAATTTTATTGTTTCAAAATCATTTTGGTGGTCTATTACATACTAATTTATAGTGTCCGACCGAATATTTGGCTTCGGCATTGGCCAAAGAGCAGCACTCGGCCAGTATTCGGCTTCGGCTACATTTTTGGCCAAATATGGCCTTATACCGAATAATTATATAAAACTTGTACGAACGTGTTAAAAAATGTTTTTGTGGGAAAAACAAACACTAAAAAAAGTCTTGCACTCAAAAAAAAAATTTTTACTCAAAACAGGTTTCACACTCGAAAAAATGTGCACTCAAAAAAAAATTATTTTTACAAAAATTACTAAAAAAAAAACATTTATGGATTCGGTCAAAATATGTTTAAATAGTAAAAACAAATAAAAAAGTTAAATTTGACCGAATCCATAAATGTTTTTTTTTAGTAATTTTTGTAAAAATATTTTTTTTCAGTGCACATTTTTTCGAGTGTAAAACCTGTTTTGAGTAAAATTTTTTTTTTGAGTGCAAGACTTTTTTTAGTGTCTGTTTTTTCCACAAAAACATTTTTTAATACGTTCGTACAAGTCTTATATAATTATTCGGTATAAGGCCAAAAATGTAGCCGAAGCCGAAAACTGGCCGAGTGCTGCTCTTTGGCCAATGCCGAAGCCAAATATTCGGTCGGACACTATAATTTAGTATGTAATAGACCACCAAAATGATTTTGAAACAATAAAATTCTTAAAATTCTAGAAACAAGCTTTAAATTTGCTGCTTGGGTCACATTTGCCCCCTGCCAATATGGGTTAACGATGTCTAATAAAGTTAATAGTTCTTAACTGAATTAATTTGATTAAAAGAAGCAACAAAAAATTTAAATTTGGTCAGTTTATTCGAAAATCGATTTTCATAAAAAAAAATTACACAAAATTCTAATTTCCTTGAAATCCACAAAAATCAAACGGCTCCAAAAAAAAAATTGAGTCGGTGTATATCCCCAATTTTTTTAATATTTAATTTTTAGGATGTTTTTTATAAGTGACTTGTATAGAAATGTTGAATTTAAAAATTTTGTTTAATAAAATTTTTAAAAAATCGAAAATACTCATTTGAAGTACCCCCCTAAATTCATGGTAATTTTTAGCTTAAAATTTTGAACGGGTTAAAGATTTCATACAAAGTTGGCATAATTTTTTTCAAGTAGTTTTGAGTAAAAGCTAAATAAAAAAATTTATTTTAGTTAATTTCATAAAACCATTTTTTTTTTTTTCAAATCATCGTCCTTTTTCCCCAAAAACCCGAAACTTTGACCTCAAAGCGGCACGGGTTAAAGTTATTCGATTTTCCTGAAATTTTTACACAATCATTCTTAGACGCAATTACACAATATTCCGACTCGCGTATTTTGAAATTCGAAAATTTAATTTTTAAGTGCCACTCTAATGTGCATATATAAAATCTCGGGATTTTCAAATTTTAGATCTAAAATTAGGGTCTTGAGACCCCAACAGATATGCAGTGCTAGCCTATTCCATATTTTTCTTTGTAGTCTTTTCGTCCGTTTCGCTCTATCTCGCTTAGTTTTCGAGATATCGCCGTTTTGAATTTTTAACTAAATTCTAAGAAGTAATTTACTAAATTCTCAGAAGTCATTACCTAAATTCTAAGAAGTACACTTCCTCAATTCAAAGAAGAGAAATACGATTATGTTTTTTTTAGTAAATTTTAACTTAACTTGAACTAAATAGTTTTTTAAGAAATATGTCTTAAAAATAAAGATACGATTCTTAGATTTGTGGAAAATTTCTTTGGCAGTAAGAATTTTTTTCCTAATATTAAAAAAATCTGTTTAAGGAAAACTATGAACTAATTATAAGAAAATGAACTAAAATTTTTTCCTCATAGTTAAGAAAATTTCTCGTTTTTAAGTTAAATTTAACTTAATTTTAGGAAAATTCATGATAAATTTTCAAAGACATTTTTTCCTTAATTTTAGTAATGTCTTTTTTTTCAGTGTACTAAACCTTTTACTGTAGAATTATTTTGAGTGTAGGGTATTTAACTCTATTGACTCTTTGGACCATTGTCGGAATGTGGGTTGGCTAACACTTTTCTATCGACATTACCATGGTAAGTACTCTGCTTAGATATGCAAACTGATCACTGAGCCCGTGTTTTTGTTCATTCATTTGTTGGCCATTGCCCAGTGTATCGCACAATGCATTACAAAGAAAATTCATTCATAAGTCGAACAATTCTTATGTGGAATATACTTCCCACAAAAGTCTTCGTTGTCAATTACAATTAGAAAAATTCAAATCCAATTTCCACAAACGCTACTCCCGCTTTCCTCCTTATTATAACTTATTTTTCTAATTACCAACACAATGTACTGAATTTATAGGTGTAGTGGAATGTTGGTTAAGAAAAAAAGATCATTTGAAAATCGAAAATAGTTGATATTTGTCGAATTACAATTGATCTTTTTGGAATAACAAACAATTGATCTTTTACGAATTACAATTGATTTTTTTCAAACAACAATTGATTTATTAGAACTACAATTGATCTTCAGCGAATTACAATTAATATTTTTAAAATTACAAATGTAATATTCGAATTACAAGTAGAATCTTCGAATTACAAATAAAATTTACGAATTTCAAATGGAATCTTTAAATTACAAAAGGAATTGTCGAACTATTACTATTTTTCAAATTACATCTGTAAATGTTCTAGGTTTAAAATTTTAATTTTGTATCACTCAATATATCAGATTACAATAAGCTTAGACTACTAATATAGTTTAAACTGGATCAGATAACCAGTATAAACTGGCAATAAGTCACATTTTTGCCTTGGCTTTAGAAATTGTACGGTCTTTACAAATATTCTAATAGTCCTCTTGAACACTTAACGGGTTAATCCACACTAAATTTAACATTGCTGCATTATGTGAATCATTCATGTTATATTGTTGCTATCATCAATCATATTTTTTACCTCATTATCAAATTGTTAGCGGTGTTAGGAAAATTCTTAAACACACATTATAGAATATGGAACATTTGCAGCTGCAATGTAAAGTGTAGTAGAAAAATACAATATTTTCTTACATTAGCATAATGATCTTTTAGTTTAGTGCAATTATGAACAGGACAGAGACCACACAATTTTAATGTAAATGTGTGGAATTATTATTATTTTTTAAACAACTTCGTTAAAAAAATTTGTAAAATTTATATAATTACTTTTTTTTTATTTTTTTTTTTAAGAAGCAACACTCAGGCAATTCTGCCTATTATACTTCAGTATATCAACACTGTAATTGCACGTGTAGTTATTTTTGAAAACAGTTGACAAAATAACAACCCAAACAATGGACTGCACCTGGTGGAAGTGCACCAAAGAAGGCCAACACAGTACAATCGGCTGGAAAGGTCATGGCAACGGTTATTTGTTTGTTCGGAATATTGTTGTAACCTTTTGAATCAATTTGAATTTGAAAATTCGAGAAAAACGAACTGGTTTGGAACACAAAAACTAAATTTTTTTATCAAGACAACGGACTACAGGAGTGTCTTAACAATGAAAAAATCTAATGAAGATGCAATGGCAGCTGTAACGTTAATTTTTGAAAGCTTTATACAAAATTAATCAGGGTATAGAATTTCTTGAAAAACGTTGGACTAACAAGAAAAGCATCTCAACCCTATGAACCGATTTGCCTGAAACTTAAAATATATATTAGAGTGTCCCTTATTTTGGAAATGTTGGAAATGTTGAGACGCTACCCCCTCATTTTTTTTCTTTTGACTAAAAAATAACTCAGGAAAAATTTTACGCCCCTACGACCACGCCTTCCCTACGCGACGGGGCCGTAAAGAGCGGGGCCTTAAAAATCATTTTTCCATACAAAGCAAAAACATTTTTTTTTGATTTTTAATTTTTTTGTTATTAATTATAATATTACTTGATTAGCTTATTCACGACAAAAAATTTGATTTTGGTGGGATGAGGCTTTCAGTTCTAAAAAAATTTTCGAAAAAAAAAATTTAGAGCTTTTGGGGTCCTACAGTAAAAATTTTTTAAAAAATATTTTTTTTTAGTTTTGACAAGCAACCGTTTTAGTTGAATTGTTGCTTTTAATGATATATTTTCATAAAAAAATATTATTCCTATCTGTGACATCTTTATCGTGATCTAAAAAAGGGTAAAAAATGCATTTTTGATGTTTTTCGATACACGATCAAGATGTCACAGATATGAATAATATTTTTTTATGAATATATACCATTAAAAGCAACATTACAACTAAAACCGTTGCTTGTCAAAACTAAAAAAAAAAAAATTTTAAAAAATTTTTACTGTAGGACCCCAAAAGCTCTAATTTTTTTTTTTCGAAAAATTTTTTAGAACTGAAAGCCTCATCCCACCAAAATCATTTTTTGTCATGAATAAGCTAACCAAGTAATATTATAATTAATAACAAAAAAATTAAAAATAAAAAATTTTTTTTTTGGTTTGTATGGAAAAATTATTTTTAAGGCCCCGTTCTTTAAGGCCCCGTCGCGTAGGGAAGGCGTGGTCGTAGGGGCTTAAAATTTTTCCTGAGTTATTTTTTAGTCAAAAGGAAAAAAATGAGGGGGTACCGTCTCAACATTTCCAACATTTCCAAAATAAGGGACGCTCTAATATATATGTATAAAAGAGACGATGTTAAGGTTAGGGTGCCTCGGCTTATCGGCCATATCAGTGTTTAAAAATTTCGTTGTCCTCTTATGAAACAATATGCACCTTCAGGAAAATTTCGATAACTCCCGAACTAACAGGATTATCATCTAGTGCAAAAATGCGTATCGACTTAAATTTAATAAAGATTATTTCGTATTTATATGGATATCGTAGGTATATGCCTTCACATAAAAACCCCAAAAATGTACACATTTTCATGAGACAAATATTTACCGAAGACGTATTTTTACAAGTTTATATATATCTGAATCAAAGAAATAACATATGGAAAATTTAAATGGTATTAGAGTCGTGAACATTTTCTAACTGAATCTTATACTTTTCTTATAATTTTCTAAGGGAAAAGCATTGTCTCCTATATTTTTTTTAGAAAAATGGCTCAAAATTCCAGACTTTATATCTGGAAAATATTTTGATACCCATTAGACTCTAAATGTAAGTTCGAATTTTTTTAATGGAAAATTATCTTAAAATTTAATAATTTTTCTGTTTAAAAATCTTATACATAACTTTTCAATCGAGAAACCTTCAGCAACAGAGAATTATTACACAGAAAATTTTTTCAGATTCTACCAAGAATTTTCTGAAAAAAATCTCAGTATCGGATAACTTTACTACAGAAAAACCAGTTATGAATATTTTTGTAATGGAAAAATTTTTATGACACATGAGAATTTTTCTATAGGAAATATTTTCAAAATCTACACTGAACGCTTCATACCACTAATGAATGGAATTTATTAACTTTGTTTCATTACAACAATGAAATATTTCGTATGCTGAATGAAATTTCATACATATTGTGCAAGATTTTCATTAATTTTGATTCATTAGACTTCGTAGTTTCATTAAAAAATTTCATTAAGTTTTGTTTATAAAATTTGCTGTTTTTTTGACACCTGTCGTGTCACGTCTGTTTAGTTTTTTTTTTTTTTTATACGAAATTTAAAATGAAATGTTATTGATTAATTATAAGTATTTATTAAACTCGCGTTGTTTTATATTATTTCGTTGTTTTACTTATGAATTAAAAGGAAATGTTATAGTAAAATTTTGTGTGAGAAAACTGAGTGAAATCTATAGATTGAATACAAAAATATGTGAAAGTGTTTATTTAACTTGGTTATTTTGCGATTTTTTCAGACTTTTTTTATAAAATTTGAAATAAAAAGTAAATTACTAATTTTAAATCAGGGTTGGCAACCGAAAGGAATAACGGTATTGGTAACGGTATTGGTATTACATATTTTTTATATCGGTAACGGTATTCTAGATTATTTAGGTAACGGTTAACCGTTACCGAAACAACGATACCGGTACGTACCGTAATTATGAATTAAATTTTCCAAACATGTTAAAAAGTCACAAATTTGTTAAAAAAACGTAAAAAATCAAAAAAATTTTTAATAAAATTAAAAAAACTGATAAATTTGGTGCATTTTCAACATATATAGACTATTAATTCACTCAGAATTTAATTAAAATATTCACGCAATATTGTAATTCAACAAATAAATTATTGATTTTTACGTGTTTATAAGATGTCTGTCCAATGAGAAGAAATATCTGCATTTTGAGCCATTTAAGAAATCTGCAGATTTTTGCTGACGCGGTTTGCTAAATTTCTGTCTGGATAAACCAGGTAGAGTTTGAAGAAAAATCTGTCAAGACCGTAGATAAATCAGCTGATTAAGATGAAAAATCTTTTGATTACAGATAAACAGCCTGAACATTGAAATTGTATTTTTTTTAAGTAAAAAATACTTTTTTTGCTAAAAATGTTATAAAAGAAGCGAAGTTTTTCAATAAACTTAAAAAAAAAAAATATTATAATTTTTTTTAATTTTTTTTCAAGAAAATTTTCTTACAAACAGGTCAATTTCTATAAAATTATTAAATTAGTCAGCTGATTTTTTCATATTTGAGCAATTTTTAGTTTTAGTCGTTTAAATTAGACAAAAAATTTTTGTAAAATTACAAAATAGTCTGCTAAAATTTGAAGAAAAATATTTTAAAAATCAGCATTTTTTTAAAGTTTAATGACAGAGAAGAGTTTTTCTTTAGACTGTACAACTTGGGCTCATTATGATTTAATTCCAGAGAACCACCTCTTCACGCTTACCTTACGTGTCACTCACTTTCCTCTTCAGAAATTTTTAGGTAAATTGCGAATGTGATCATTGGTTGTACCGATTTCCACATAATTTAGTAAATTGCAAATGTGATCATTGGTTGGACAGATTTTTTCATTTCAATAATTTTTTTTATTTTACGTACATCAAAAATATTTTACTTTGTTTTTTATCTGCAAAAAATTTAAAATAAGTAATATTAAGACAACCGAAACAAAACCGATATAATACCGGTAAAAATCCGAATAAAGGTAATGGTTTTTTATCGGTAACGGTATTTAAATTTTTTTATTTCAGTATTGGTGACGGTAACGGTAGTCAATATTAAAGGGTTTTTAATCGGTAACGGTATTGAAAGGGTAACGGTAGCCAACACTGTTTTAAATTTACTAAATTCGCGCTGTTTTATATTACTTCGACTTTTTAATGGCAAAATATTCAGTAAAACGGCCCTCATCTATGGTGTAAAATTCAGAACAAAAATATTTTTTTTATACCCTCCACTCTAATGATAGAGGGTATATATAAGTTTGTCATTCCGTTTGTAACATATCGAAATATTGGTTTAGGACCCCATAAAGAATATATATTCATGATCCTCGATCGATTTTAAGTCGATCTAGCGATGTCCGTCCGTCCGTCTGTCTGTCTGTCCGTCCGTAGAAACTTTTGAAAGGCTTCACAGAGGCTGCTGAAGTTTGGCATATATGTTGGCCATTTACCTGGTCAGGTTGGTATTGCAATTCAGCCAAATCAGTCCAGTGGTTCAAAAGTTATGAGCAAAAGAGTAAATTTCGGCAAGGGTTTTTCGCGAATTTTCGAAATAAAAACACGATAACTTTCGAAAGACAATAATGAGACTGCTGGAACGCGACATGTATCTTTGCCGTTCCTCAGGTCTGCTTGGTATTGAATTTCAGCTCAATCGGTCCAGTGGTTCAAAAGTTATAAGCAAAATTTCAGATTTTGTTCATCTTAAATGCCACGTGGTAAACAAGTTTTAAAAGCATTGGTGATAACTTAGCAATGTTTTTCAAACGTGTTTAGTTTTAAAGCAATGCTTTTTAAACTTGTTTGGTTTTAAAAGCATTGGTAACTTAAAAATTACAGTCGAAAAAAATTTTACACTCAAAAAAAAATTGTACAATCAAAAAAAATTTTACGCTCAAAAAAAATTTTACACTCAAAAAAAAAAATTTTTGTTTTTTTTTTACAAAAATGTCAATATTTTGTGTATTCAATATTCTTGTAGTCAATATTTTGTGCATTCAATGAGAAATATTTTTACAGTAAAAAAACATTACACTCGAAAAAAAATTAGTATTTTTTTTTTTAAATGACAAAAAAAGGGTTCTTTACTTAAAATAAAATATTTCTAAAAAAAGGCATTGTGGAGGGTATTCATAGATTCGGCAAAGTCGAATTCAACTTTTCTACTTGTAGCTATTTTATTTGCATTTTTGGTTTTCTCTATCTCCTACACAATTAATTCTGAATGCAAAACCCTCTATCTTTTTAAATAATTAATTAATACATATTTTTTTTTGAATAACTTCATCATGCATTACATGTTTTCATACTAATATTTGCATGAACATGAATTTGTCAACCAAATTGCAGAATCACGATTTTGGTCCACTGATGTTAACTTTTTCTCAAAATTCTTGTTTGACTTTTTTAAAATTATGGCTCAAAATTTAGATGTCTTGTGTATATTATAAAACAAAAATTTTAATCATAAAATCGCGATGCTGATCAGCATCTGTGGACCAAAATCGCGTTTCTAATTTTTTTACTATTTTTTACATAACATACTCAACAGTTTGTCATATTTTAAGATGAATTCGGTAAAAAAATATTTTTTGTCTTAAAAATCAGCAACTGTTGACCGAAACCGCTAGTTCGGAACTCTTTATAAACCGTTATCATTAATAAATCACGTTAAAAATTTACCGATGTCGTAAATGAAATCATAGTAATTTATTTTTATTAAAATGCAAAACCCTCTATCTGATCATTTTCATTCAAGTACTTAATATTTTTGAGAAACAAATCCCTCTATATTTCATAATATCCCCAATAGTGCAAAATATTAAAACGAATTATATGTGAGATTCAGTAGTTGATTTAAAAAAAAATTGTAGAATATCGATTTTTAATAACTTAACAATACGCGAAATAAACAGTTTTTTGGCTCTCCTGAAAAATTGTGTTTTTTGAGATTGAGTGTTTTGAATAAAGGCCCTCGATATATTTAATTTTAAAAATAATAGTATCATTTATTGAAGGAAAGTATTTCATTTCAAAAATAAAAAGTAGCATTTATTAAATGAAAGTATTTCATAAGATGTAAATACTTTCTTCATTTAAGTAATGAAAAATTTTCATAAAATACAATTTATATTTTGTATGAAAAATTTTCATTAATTTAATGAAACTTGTTCATGCAATTACATTTTTTGATACCTATTTCATTAATTCAATGAAACCCTACATAGGTTCCTTTTTAACGTCATTTTTCATAACATTAATGTAGATTTTCATTATTGTCATGTACAAATTTCTATCAGTGTATGATATTTTTTATAGGATAAATGTTCTAGAACTTTTCTATAGAAAACTATATTAGAATCTAAGATTTTTAGGGGTTACAAATCTCATCAGATCTGGACATTTTTCTGTTAGAAGATTCTCAGAATTTTTCTATAGGAAATTTGTCTGTGGACCTGTAAATTTTTCTTTTGCGGACATAGAGTCTAAGATTTTTCTTTAGAAAAATGTCTGAAACAGTCGTTTCTCTGCATGTATAGTTTTACAGTCTAAGAAAGAAAACAATATTGGGCATTAAAACTGTTAAATCTTTCTATTCTCAAATATTTTCTGTCGAAAAATACAATAAAATATTAAATTTTATTTTTAGAAATGAGTACCAAAATTTGTTTGAAGGGAAAATGTTTCAGAAACAGATAAGTTTTATATAAAAAAAATCTGAATCTCATGTCGTTTCTATAGAAAAATGTGTAAGAATCTGAAAAATTTTTATAAGAAAAATGTTGTAAAAAGGCGTATACTTTATATTGTAATTGTCTTTAAATAGCAATCATACGCAATCATATTGATAGCCCTGTATGGAACTACGAAAATTGCGTTTTTGGTTATTCCATTTTTTAAAACCTGGGCTTAAGAGGCTTGGCTAAATATTGCCAAAAAAAAATGGTAAAATTTGTGTTGAGTTACCTTTACTAAATTTTTATACCCTACACCACACTGTGGTACAGGGTATAATGAGTTAGTGCTGATGTTTGTAACTACCCGAAATATTGGTCCTAGACCCATTTTTAAGTATACCGATCGACTCAGAATCACTTTTTAAGTCGATTTAGCGATGTCCGTCCGTCCGTCCGTCCGTCCGTCTGTCTGTCCATGTAAACGGTGTAAACACGATACAGGTCGCAATTTTTAATCAATTGACAAAGGACAAAGCCTATTGAAATTGGAAAAAATCGGTCCATATTTAGACCTAGCCCCCATACAAAGGTCCTCTTTAGTTTTGACTCAAATGACTCTAATAACAACATTATAATAGGTATCGTTTCAAAATTTGACAGGTAATCATGTTTTATCTACACAAATCACCATTCCAAATTTTAAATAAATCGGACCAGTTCTTCTTGTAGCCCCCATACAAACCAACTCCCCGATTTTCACATAATCTCTCAAATTTCATGAAAATAGAAAATATTTAATTAAAATTCTGTTTGTTTATGTTAAACGCGTACTTTAATAACTTTATCAAATCTGATTATCATCGGACCAGTTTTGGACTCAGGCCCCATGTGAAAGTTTCGCCCGATATTCAGTTAAATCGGTTTATTGTCAACAAAAATAAGCCTATTTCACTAAAAATTGATGTGTGAGTGTTTTTTACACTTATTACATATTTGACAAAATATAGATCTCATCGACCCATTTTTGAACTTTGGACCCATTTTTCGGGAAACTCTGGTGTAGGGTATTATATGGTCGGTCTTGACCGACTATAATTTTCTTACTTGTTTTTAATTAAAACGGAATGCACCAATATCTCAAAAATTAGCATTCTTGTATACTTTTTTATTTTAAAAATTTTCATAACCCGTTCTAAAATTTCCCATTTTTTTAAAAAAGTCAATACATATATCAAAAATCCATCCATTTTTTTTTTAATTTAGATGCTTGTCTATACATTTTTTTTTTTTTTTTTCGAGAAAATCGCATTTGAATTTAAATTTTATAAGAATTTTGAAATTTGCTCGTATTTTATTTTTGCAGCATAGCGGATGTGTATTCAAGTTTATTTAAGAAAGTTAAATTCCATGATAATTTTAAATTTAGATTTCAAAAGTTAAATTTTTCACATTCCTCCCTTCCTGTATTCGCCCCAGCTATAATACAAGTAAGCTCTTTTCGTTAAGAAAACTCCCAAAATATCATTCCGATTTCTTCAGTTTTCAAGAATGTTTCCTTAAAAGTCAGTTGCCTGACCACTAAGAATGTAATTTTTTGCTGTTCTAAAAAAATATTTATTTTTACTTTTCATTCATATGAAAATATTTTTTGCATGATAAATAACAATAACCTGTTGCAATAAAAAATACCTTAAATGGGAAGGAACATAGTCAAATAATAAAAGCGAATTTGCACCTCATCTGCTGGCGTCTGTTGCCAAGAGATTTCTATGATTTTGTTAATAAATTTAAATAAATATTAGATAATAATATTTATATATATTTAAATGTTTATGCATTTATTTAATTTAAAAATAAGTATAACTACAACAAAATATTTATTTTTTTTTTCAAATAGTATTTTCTCTAATTTATTGCAAAACAAAAGAAAAGAAAATATTTTTTTAGAAACATCAATGTGCAGCCAGTATATAGACACAATAGAAAATATTGAGTGTGATGCGGCAAAAAAAAAAGTAAGAGACATTTTGTCATTATTATTTCCTTGCACTCATACAAAAGCATGTAGAAGATTTACATAAAAATAAAACTAAATATATATATTTTTCAGATATTTCGGAAGATATTACAAAATTTGATATACTAGATTTTTATAGTTTTTTTTTTTTTTTTTTTTTTTTTTTTTAAGAAAAAAAAAACAACATTAATGCATTTTTATACCCTCCACTTAGTGATAGAGGGTATATATAAGTTTGTCATTCCGTTTGTAACTCATCGAAATATCGGTCTGGGACCCCATAAAGTATATATATTCATGATGCCCGATCGATTTTAAGACACTCTAGCGATGTCCGTCTGTCCGTCTGTCCGTCTGTCCGTCTGTCCGTCTGTCCGTCTGTCTGTCTGTTGAAAATGCTGTAGCGGACACAAAATTGCACAGAGATGACTGAAACTTAACATATTTATTGGAAGTTCTCCCGAGAAGTTTGGTATTGCATTTGAGCGATATCGGTTCAGCGCTTCAAAAGTTATGAACGAAAATGTAAGCACACCTCAAAAATGTCAGTACATTCAACATAACCTAAAAATACAAAATGCTTTAATTCGGCTTCTGGTTGACATATGTGAACATAATCGAACACCAAATGGTATTTAAACAAGTACGAACATATTTTTTACAAAAAAAAAAAGAAAAAAATCGCGGATTTTTTTTTACCAAAAATTTTTTTCGCGGAAATTTTTTTTTAATTTTTTTTTTTTTTCAAAAGTAATTTCCTTTTAAATAAAGTTTTTTGCAATAATCGTTTTGAAATTGTGGAGGGTATCACTACATTCGGCAATGCCGAATTTAACTTTTTTACTTGTTTTAAATAACATTAAGCATACCTCTATATTTGGGTGACATTTATATATTTTTATTTTACTTTAAATAATTTGCTCACTAAAAATTACACAGTGCAACAAACAAAATATGCAGCGGTTCTCATATAAAAATTCGGGTTTGCTGTAGTCTGTACCATAGGTATACCCATAGTTTTTCTCAATCACTTCATAGTTTTTATTGATCCCTTCATTTAAGCAAATAGTGTTGAAAACCGGTACTACAACTTTAAAAAATTACAACTCGGTGGGAAATTGGATAACGGCGGATTTTTCCTACAGTCAAGAAATAAAAAAAATATCTTATCGGTAATTTTTCTTCTACATAGAGCTTGACACAAAATTCCATTTAAAATAAATTTAAGCCAAATCCGATCATTTTCTACCGTGGCGCCCTTCGATCAAAGTTTTTTTTTTTTGGAAAATTTCTACTAAAAGCTTTAAACTTTGATCGAAGGGCTAAGGGCTCTGAGTTCAAGTTTATCTCAAGTTCTATGAAATAGTGAATGAAAAAATTTTTGAGATTTTGTAAACAATATCTTAAACTTATTGTTAGTAAAAAGCTGCCGTTATTGGAAAATTTTTGAGAAATTTATATTGATGATATCTTGAAAACCGAGTAAAAGAAAATAAATCCAGCGAAACAGTTTTCGAGACATCGCTATTTAAAATTTATTAAAAATGGCGATTTTTCCTACACTCAACAAAAAAAAAAAAAACACTGGTAAAAACGCCTGGTAAAATGTCTTGTAATCCCGTTCTACCAATATTGAACAATTTTCCTGGTTTTACAAAAGTTTTGCAAAAAATCAAAAAATTTAATCAAACGGCTCTACGGGTTAATTTTGATCGGCTTTGGCTCAAATTACTCCTCCCCAGTTTCTGTATGACGAACAAACAGCGAACATTAAAAATTTGCATGTATTTTGTTATTGTAATTAAAATAAAATAGATGGGAACTCGCGACGTTCGTCGTACGTTCGTCATACAGAAACTGTGGCTAAGTTTTAATATAAGTTCACCTTAAGGTGAACGGAAAGAAATTTTGATATTTTTTTTTTAGCAAATTTCTTAAAATTTCAACTAGCGATATCTCGAAAAAGTTCGAGTGATTTTTTTTTGTGGAACTGCAGAACATCACGTTATTTAAAAAAAAAACAGAATTGAAAAAAATTCGTTGAACACGAACTGGATAATATACATTTGAAACAAGAGACTAAATGTAGTAAAACTGCAATCACTGTTTTTCATTTCGTGATACTGTTTCCTTTTAAAAGGACTTCAAAGTTTTAGGGAATTACATTTTATATAATAGTTTTTTAATATTTATACTTGTCCTAGGATGCCACTAGTGATATCAAATGCAAGTGGAGCACCTCCCCTAATTTTCCTATTTTATTATTTTTACATTTCAGGAAAAGGAGGTAAGTTACGTCCTTTCAAAAATTTATCCTTCGATATCATTAAAAATTTTCAACAAAATATTTTGATGAAAATGTCAAAAGTCTTTATGCACATCCTTTTATCCTGATATGACTAAATAAAAAAATGGAAAAATTATGGGAGATCCTCTTCTTTCAATTTCCGTCAACAGTGTCACCTTAGGACAAGTAAAAATATTTCAAAAATATTTTACAAAATGTATCCTTTAAAACTTTGAAGTCCTTTTAAAAGGAAACATGATCATGAAAAAACGTAAATGCGGTTTTACTCCATCTGATCTCTACTTTCAGACGTATATCATCCGGGTCATGTATAATATTGGCTGTCGAACGGTGTTATAATCAGTTGAAATTTGTATAATCATACGTAATGTTACACAATGGTTTATATTTAATAAGTCGGCCATTCAGTAAGTACTGGACCGATTGCTGCGAAATGCATACCGGTTATATCTAAAGTAATTTCTAGCTTAAGTTTGGACGCACTAAACTAAAAAATCCTTTCAGGGTTTTGTTATGGAAAATGTCAACTTTCATTTGCTTTCATCCCGTTCAGATTCATCCCATTCCGATGCGGAGTGACACAAAATTTGAATTTGTATCACTGTGTAATACACGTTATAGCAAAACTTAGCATAATATATACCCCGCTTGCTGTTTTTGAGTGCCCAAGTAAAAATGTGATGGATCAGTACTGATCAGAAAATGGATCACTAAGATTAGATCAGTTTTAATCGGATGGATACAATTTCATCCGAAAAATGGGTTTATCTAATTATATAAAACTATTTTTCGGATGACCTTGTATCCGTCCAATTAAAACTGATCTAATATTAGCGATCCATTTTTCGGATCTTTCAAATCTCGGATCAGTTCTGATATTACTCGGATCAGTACTGATCTTTCAAATCTCGGATAAGATGTGATATATAAAATTATATCTTAACATTTTTAATCGGGTGTTTAAAGGTGACATGATTAAAAAAGACTATGTTCTCTCTCAATTACGGTCTTATTCAGTTTCTGGAGTTTTGTTAAACAACTTGTTTAAGATCGTAAGTGTGAACCACAATGTAACTCTTTTGCTGTTTAATAGATTTTTATGTTGTTTGTTGTTTTGGAATAAAGACAAATATTTTACTGACTTATATTCAATTTAATGATTTTTTTTTGGTGACCGGGCGAACATTTTTCTGTTATAACTGCCATTCAGAAGCGCTTTAACCCTTAGGGCACACTGGGCACGTGCCCAGGGCCCCGACCTCAAGGGGGCCCCCAGAAGTAGAAAGTACAACATACTTATTCGCTTACAAAAAATTTTTTATATACAAATTTTTGCAATAACACTTAGGGCTGGTAACTTATCAAAAGCTAATCAATGATTAACACTAATCATTGATCAATTTCATATAAAATTGACATTTGGAAACAATGATTAGCACTAATCATTGATTATATTGTGATAAGTTACCAGCCCTTAGTCGGTTGAGTTAACAATAAGGCTGAGTATAATTTTTAATTTTATTTTTTTGTTTTTTATTTATTTATTATACCCTACACCACACTGTGGTACAGGGTATAATGAGTTTGTGCTGATGTTTGTAACTACCCGAAATATTGGTCCTATACCCACTTTCAAGTATACCGATAGACTTAGAATCATTTTTTGAGTCGATTTAGCGATGTCCGTCCGTCCGTCCGTCTGTCTGTCCGTCTGTCCATGTAAACGGTGTAAACACGATACAGGTCGCAATTTTTAATCTATTGACTTGAAATTTGAAACTTAAGCCTCTTTTGGCCCAAGGACGAAGCCTATTGAAATTGATCGGTCCATATTTAGACCTAGCCCCCATACAAAGTTGTGGCTCAAATGACTTTAGTTGTGGCTCAAATGACTCTAATAGCCGCATTTTATTAGGTATATTTTCGAAATTTGGTAGGTAATCATGTTTTATACACACAAATCACCATTCAGAATTATAAAGAAATCGGACCAGTTCTTCTTGTAGCCCCCATACAAACCACCTTTTTCACATAAATCTATCAAATTTCATGAAAATAGAAAATATTCAATTAAAATTCTGTTTGTGTATGTTAAACGCGTACTTTAATAACCTTATCAAATCTGATTATCATCGGACCATTTTTGGACCTAGGTCCCATGTGAAAATTTCGCCCGATATTCAGTTGAAGCGGTTTATTGTAAACAAAAAGAAGCCTATTCCACTCAATTTGATTTGTGAGTGCTTTTTACACTTATTAAAGATTTGCCAAAATATAGATCTAATCAGTCCATGTTTGAACTTGGGACCCATTTTCCGGGAAACTCTGGCGTAGGGTATTATATGGTCGGTCTTGACCGACTATAATTTTCTTACTTGTTTGTTTTTGTGTAGGTTCCGTTTCTTAAAACAGTAAATCACATGAATTGAATTTGTACCAATTAACTATAATAAATATAAATTTAAAAACTTTTTCTTGTCATTCGATTTTAATTTTTTTTTCCAGTGGGGCCCCCAAATACTTGTGTGCCCAGGGCCCCCGGCATACCTTAACCCGGCCCTGCTGCCATTTATATTATTCCTAACCAATTTCGGTCATAACCTTCATTTTTGGCCTTAGGCCTAGATGAGGGATTACAAGCTCCATCACTACCAAAATATTACACAGATATGACTGAGGCTTAACATATTTTCTTCTTGTTGTTTGAGGGATATCGCTTAAGCGGTTCTTAAGTTATGAACAAAAATGTCTCCGAAACAGAAAATCCCAATTCCCTCATTTGTGTCTGCAATTCCAGATCATGTTGGGGTTACCAAATAATGCAAAATAATGGAAGAGGCAAAAAAGTTGAAAGAAAGTATGAAGTGAGGTTGAGATTGCTAGAAATAGAATTGTAGTGTTGGAAACTGTAAAAATTTATTCTGTAGAAACTATAAATATTCACATATGAAGGGGTTTCTGCAAGAACTTGATTAGCAACATTTTTTTTATGTGTTTCGCTTCTGCTGATGTTTCATTGACAGATTTTTGGCAGCAGTCTTGCTATAACCCTTCGTACAAGTATATTGAGAATAAAAGTTCTGCAAAAGTTCTATTTTTTACATTATTTGAAAAGTTTTAAGGCAAAAATCACCATATACTGAAATGTTGCTTATTGAGTTTTTATAATAAGCCCTTCATATATAAAAACAGTTTTCATTACCAAGACAAACCGACATTTAAAATCCTATGGTTGATAACACTAACTGGGGTGTTTGAAACCGGTATGGGAAATACCAGAAATATCTATAATTTTTCGAAATTGAATTTTTCTTCCGCATCTTTTCAACTTGAACCCTTATAAAAAATGTCTGTAACCCAGCAAAATTTTCGGTTGCAAAGAACCGATTTAACCTAGAACCTGTTCTAATTCTTGTGCAACACCGATTCTTTTTACAAAGGGATTGTCCCAAAAGCAACAGGTGTTTGTAAGCAAAATTAGAACATATTTTTGTTCCTCGGAATCGGTTCTGGAAGTAAAATTTGGAACAGATATAAGAATTAAAGAAATACATTAAATTGCAATAATTTATTTAACAAAGATAAAGGCAATCATATATAAATAGATTATTTACATTTTTTTAACACACATTTATCCTTTTTCGCCTCTACAGTTGCATTTTGGGCCTTACAATAATGACATACCAGAACATGGATTTTCTGCAAACAAAAATAAAAAACATAATAATTTTAGTATTTGACCCGACCCAGAAAATGAAAATTTAGTTTACTCACCTTTGTTTCAACAATTTTCACGATTATATCCTGCTATTTTAATAGAATTTCGTGTTTTTTCTTAGTTAACAAAAATAAATTGATATTTATTTTTTTAATTTTTTTGACACATAATTTTTTTTTAATTCCTGAGAACCAAAATGTTATGGAACTTTGATTGCAGAGAATAAGCTTCACAATAATTTTTACTAAACTTGTTCTGAATAATTAAAGTATAATAGTATAAGGTTACCGAAGAACCTGTTCTAGAACAAGTGTTGTCAAAATCGGTTCTGAAAAATTTTCCTGGGAAACCTCGAAATTTTTAATTTTTTTCACGAAAACATTATTTTTCCGCGTTTTTTTTTAGTCTATCAATATATTCGGCATGGTCGATCTTAACTTTTTTACTTGTTTAGAAAGTTTTTTTCCGTCGGAGAATCCTAGAATCCAATATTAGATCCAATTGTTCAGGACATAAATAAAGTACCAAATGTTAATTTTTTTTTACAAAAAAAAATAAAAAATTACAAAAAAAGTATCACCTTATTGCATAGAATGCCCTATACATTTGTAAAATACTTAATAAGTACACGATGCAAAAATACTAAATTCATGTGTTTTTAATTCAACAATAAAAAATATAATTTTTATGAGACACAAACAAAAACACACAAAACATTCATGCAAATGAACTTGTTTCACTTTGTGCCAAAAAACTGAGTAGAGAATGATCATGATGATGATCATTCTGATGTTGTCTTTTTTTCATTTGGTTGATAATACTAATGATCATCATGTAAAATAATGATGCTCCATTGATTTGACAAGTGGCTGAGTAGTTATTTTTAAACACAAAAAGAAGAAGGAATGAAGAATATATGTATGAGTGCTTTGTTCTTACATATAGAGCATGTAGGTACTGCAAATTGCAATTTTCATTTTACAATGCATATTTCTCAGAAAAATAAGAGACATTTGTTGTTTGAAATTTTCCTAATGTTTAAAATATTTTGATTTTTTTTTTTTTACATAGTAAACGTTTTAAAAGTGTTTTAGATTTGTAAATCATAAATCATATTTAATGTCATATTTAAAATTCGCATTAGCCTCTAAGATTATTAAGAGTCTGCTAAAAATTAATTAAAAATACTGTCTGAATGGACAATTTTATTTTATGTTAGTTGTTTAAAAACAAATTAGATGTGCTTAAAAGATTAATAAAAATAAATTTAAATAAAAGAAAAATTTTTAAGAAAATTTAAAAAAATAATGTATTTTAATTTATACTACCCGGCTAAAAATGTTGTATATAATCATATATGATATCATATATGAGACCATATACAGTATCATATATAGTATCAAATATGGTCTCATATATGAACATATTCCAAAATTGGCGCTTATATAAGACACGGTCATATATGATCCAATATATGTGATCATATATTAGATCATATATTGAATCATATATTGGATAATATATTGAATCATATATGGGATCATATATGATGTTGTTTTCAATTTGTTTTACATTTTTTTTCATATTTTTTTTTTTTCATTTTAAACTATATGTAATAGATTATTATGTATATATTCACCAGAATTGCAAACGGTGTACATAAGTATAATTTAAAATTAAAAATATTTTTTTCTAGTAATTTTGGTGTTTTCATAACCTTTTAATTTTATGTTTTTCATTTTTTAGTTACTATCGTTTGCATTTTTGGTGACCATATAAAAAAAAATTATTTAACTTATAGATATGAGAACACATTTTGATAGTCAACAAAATAAATTGAACATAAAAGATCTTATATATCAAGTTTTTCAATTGATATCGAAAGATGCGAACAATGGGCTTATTAAAGGAACGTTGATTTCCTTGGTGTTTTCTTGTTTTAGTGTTAATTCCGATTATCTTTAGACTTAGCGTTTTTGTTATGGTATAAGGCTCTTTTTTACAATATTTATAGTCAAAATCTAAAAAAGGACATAAAATAATATTAATATTTGAGATATTTCTAGAATTTTTATTGTATTAAAGTATTACCAACGATAGCATTTGGTGCTAATAGGTTAATAATAACACGGATGTCATTTAACGAAGCAACCATCTACCTTTAAAGATTGGTTATATACTGCTAGTTACATACATACATGTTGGAGTGTATTTTGTTAAGACCATGGGATGCTTAAGCCCATTGGATGCTAAAGACTATGGAATGCTTTTTAGGGAAAGATATATTGTCTTTCAGAAATCCATCTGAAAAAATATTAAAAATTATTACATATTTCTTTTCTACTAAATGCATGCATCAAAATTCATAGCCCTAACGGCCGGCACTGCGACCCTTATGGGTCTTTTGTGCCAAAAGCAAATAATTACTTAAGACTTCGATTAAAAGCAATAAATTCCGTAGTATGTATTTTATCTTGCTGGGTTATGTTTGTAAGAATATTTGAAGGATATGAATAAAAACTATTTCTACTTACATCATGTTTGTAAGGATATTTGAAGGACTGGGATAAAAACTATTTCTACTGACATCATGGTGACAATGTGCCAGATTGTCACTTTCGTTTATAGACAGCTTTCTTGTAATTGTATAAAACGTTGTCCTTCCTAAATCGTTACTCAACCTTAAAACTGATCGTTCTTTTCATTTCGATTTGCTATGGCGATATTAAGCGATTTCAAAATAGTTTGTAGTGTTGGAACCGTAGTGATAACGTTACGGTCGTGCATATGCCCTCTGCTCCAAGTTAAGCGAGCTTAACGTACCTCCGCATGGTTGAATTTTCTAGTAACTCGGCCTTCAAACTTCTTATACATACGTTCTTTCCATTTGCAATTTGCTACAGTAAGGGATTTAAAAATAATTTATAGTGTTGGAATCGTAGTGATAACATTTCTAGTGGTGCATATGTCCTCTTCTCCAAGTTGAGTGAGCTTAACGTTACGCGGCCTCAAAACTGCTTATACGATCTATCATTTCCAATTTGTTATGGCGACATTAAGGGATTTCAAAATAGTTTGCAGTATTGCAATCGCAGTGAAAACATAATGGTGGTGCATATGCCCTCTCCACGAAGTTGCACGAGATTAACGAAGCTGCGTAGTTTAATTTTCTTCAACATCAAAGCAGTCTATATTATTGTATTTGCGACATATGTTCATTTACTCATTTTGTATATGATCTTGTTTTGGAATAAAATGTCTACGCTTATACTTGTTATGACGATGAACTGGAAAAAAATAATACATATGATTTTATAATTCTAAATTCATTTAAAATTCTAATAAAAACTTACCTTTTCCATTTTCTTTATGTAAAAGTAACTTTATATTTTTTAAATTATTGATACGAATCGGCATTAAGATATAAATATGGTAATAAAATATAATTTCAATCGTACAAAACTTTTATTTTGTAATTCCGGTTGATATTTTCATACACATGCACTAAAATTTAACATTTTATGATAACATATATGTTTCCATATATGATATCATATATGGCACATATTTTATATACGGCCACATATATGGGATCGTTTCTTGCATATATGGTCGCCTATATGTTTCCATATATTTCATATATGATCATATAAAGATCTATATATAAGCATATACGAACATACACATTTATTTTTAGCCGGGTAGTTGTAAAAAAAAATATGTTCTTCGATTTATCTGGAAAACCACTTGCAAAACAATTAATTATTTTTTTTTTTGTTTAATGGGCTGTTTTGTGCTAATTGTTAAAAAATAAATGCCGTTTTAAAGAAAAATAATATAAAAATTATTTCGTGTAAATCAAGGATAGGTGTAGTTGTAAAGTATAAGAATTCAAATACAAAAAAGTCAGTCCTGGGTGAGTCCTGGGTGATAGAGGGATGCATTTTTCAACTGAAACCACGAAGCACGAACTGTATAATATACGTTTGAAACTAGAAACAAAATGTAGTAACACTGCATTTACAATTTTTCCTTTCGTGATTCAGTTTCCTTTGGCTAAAACAAATTTTCTATAAAAGATGTTTTCTATAGAAAATGCTGCTACAACAAATTTTCTATAGAAAATGCTGCTACAACAAATTTTCTATAGAAAATGCTGCTACAACAAATTTTCTATAGAAAATGCTGCTACAACAAATTTTCTATAGAAAATGCTGCTACAACAAATTTTCTATAGAAAATGCTGCTACAACAAATTTTCTATAGAAAATGTTGCCAAAATAAATTTTCTATAGAAAATGTTGCCAAAATAAATTTTCTATAGAAAATGTTGCTAAAACAAATTTTCTATAGAAAATGTTGCAAAAACAAATTTTCTATAGAAAATGTTGCAAAAACAAATTTTCTATAGAAAATGTTGCTAAAACAAATTTTCTATAGAAAATGTTGCTAAAACAAATTTTCTATAGAAAATGTTGCTAAAACAAATTTTCTATAGAAAATGTTGCAAAAACAAATTTTCTATAGAAAATGTTGCAAAAACAAATTTTCTATAGAAAATGTTGCAAAAACAAATTTTCTATAGAAAATGTTGCAAAAACAAATTTTCTATAGAAAATGTTGCTAAAACAAATTTTCTATAGAAAATGTTGCTAAAACAAATTTTCTATAGAAAATGTTGCTAAAACAAATTTTCTATAGAAAATGTTGCTAAAACAAATTTTCTATAGAAAATGTTGCTAAAACAAATTTTCTATAGAAAATGTTGCTAAAACAAATTTTCTATAGAAAATGTTGCTAAAACAAATTTTCTATAGAAAATGTTGCAAAAACAAATTTTCTATAGAAAATGTTGCCAAAATAAATTTTCTATAGAAAATGTTGCTAAAACAAATTTTCTATAGAAAATGTTGCAAAAACAAATTTTCTATAGAAAATGTTGCAAAAACAAATTTTCTATAGAAAATGTTGCTAAAACAAATTTTCTATAGAAAATGTTGCTAAAACAAATTTTCTATAGAAAATGTTGCTAAAACAAATTTTCTATAGAAAATGTTGCTAAAACAAATTTTCTATAGAAAATGTTGCTAAAACAAATTTTCTATAGAAAATGTTGCTAAAACAAATTTTCTATAGAAAATGTTGCTAAAACAAATTTTCTATAGAAAATGTTGCTAAAACAAATTTTCTATAGAAAATGTTGCTAAAACAAATTTTCTATAGAAAATGTTGCTAAAACAAATTTTCTATAGAAAATGTTGCTAAAACAAATTTTCTATAGAAAATGTTGCTAAAACAAATTTTCTATAGAAAATGTTGCTAAAACAAATTTTCTATAGAAAATGTTGCTAAAACAAATTTTCTATAGAAAATGTTGCTAAAACAAATTTTCTATAGAAAATGTTGCTAAAACAAATTTTCTATAGAAAATGTTGCTAAAACAAATTTTCTATAGAAAATGTTGCTAAAACAAATTTTCTATAGAAAATGTTGCTAAAACAAATTTTCTATAGAAAATGTTGCTAAAACAAATTTTCTAAAGAAAATGTTGCTAAAACAAATTTTCTATAGAAAATGTTGCTAAAACAAATTTTCTATAGAAAATGTTGCTAAAACAAATTTTCTATAGAAAATGTTGCTAAAACAAATTTTCTATAGAAAATGTTGCAAAAAGAAATTTTCTATAGAAAATGTTGCTAAAACAAATTTTCTATAGAAAATGTTGCTAAAACAAATTTTCTATAGAAAATGTTGCTAAAACAAATTTTCTATAGAAAATGTTGCTAAAACAAATTTTCTATAGAAAATGTTGCTAAAACAAATTTTCTATAGAAAATGTTGCAAAAACAAATTTTCTATAGAAAATGTTGCTAAAACAAATTTTTTATAGAAAATGTTGCTAAAACAAATTTTCTATAGAAAATGTTGCTAAAACAAATTTTCTATAGAAAATGTTGCTAAAACAAATTTTCTATAGAAAATGTTGCTAAAACAAATTTTCTATAGAAAATGTTGCTAAAACAAATTTTCTATAGAAAATGTTGCTAAAACAAATTTTCTATAGAAAATGTTGCTAAAACAAATTTTCTATAGAAAATGTTGCTAAAACAAATTTTCTATAGAAAATGTTGCTAAAACAAATTTTCTATAGAAAATGTTGTTAAAACAAATTTTCTATAGAAAATGTTGCTAAAACAAATTTTCTATAGAAAATGTTGCTAAAATAAATTTTCTATAGAAAATGTTGCTAAAACAAATTTTCTATAGAAAATGTTGCTAAAACAAATTTTCTATAGAAAATGTTGCTAAAACAAATTTTCTATAGAAAATGTTGCTAAAACAAATTTTCTATAGAAAATGTTGCTAAAACAAATTTTTTAAAGAAAATGTTGCTAAAACAATTTTTCTATAGAAAGTGTTGCTAAAACAAATTTTCTATAGAAAATGTTGCTAATCAAATTTTCTATAGAAAATGTTGCTAAAACAAATTTTTTATAGAAAATGTTGCTAAAACAAATTTTCTATAGTAAATGTTGCTAAAACAAATTTTCTATAGAAAATGTTGCTAAAACAAATTTTCTATAGAAAATGTTGCTAAAACAAATTTTCTATAGAAAATGTTGCTAAAAGAAATTTTCTATAGAAAATGTTGCTAAAAGAAATTTTCTATAGAAAATGTTGCTAAAAGAAATTTTCTATAGAAAATGTTGCTAAAAGAAATTTTCTACAGAAAATGTTGCTAAAAGAAATTTTCTATAGAAAATGTTGCTAAAAGAAATTTTCTATAGAAAATGTTGCTAAAAGAAATTTTCTATAGAAAATGTTGCTAAAAGAAATTTTCTATAGAAAATGTTGCTAAAACAAATTTTCTATAGAAAATGTTGCTAAAACAAATTTTCTATAGAAAATGTTGCTAAAAGAAATTTTCTATTGAAAATGTTGCTAAAAGAAATTTTCTATAGAAAATGTTGCTAAAAGAAATTTTCTATAGAAAATGTTGCTAAAAGAAATTTTCTATAGAAAATGTTGCTAAAAGAAATTTTCTATAGAAAATGTTGCTAAAAGAAATTTTCTATAGAAAATGTTGCTAAAAGAAATTTTCTATAGAAAATGTTGCTAAAAGAAATTTTCTATAGAAAATGTTGCTAAAACAAATTTTCTATAGAAAATGTTGCTAAAACAAATTTTCTATAGAAAATGTTGCTAAAACAAATTTTCTATAGAAAATGTTGCTAAAACAAATTTTCTATAGAAAATGTTGCTAAAACAAATTTTCTATAGAAAATGTTGCTAAAACAAATTTTCTATAGAAAATGTTGCTAAAACAAATTTTCTATAGAATATGTTGCTAAAACAAATTTTCTATAGAAAATGTTGCTAAAACAAATTTCTATAGAAAATGTTGCTAAAACAAATTTTCTATAGAAAATGTTGCTAAAAAAAATTTTCTATAGAAAATGTTGCTTAAACAAATTTTCTATAGAAAATGTTGCTAAAACAAATTTTCTATAGAAAATGTTGCTAAAACAAATTTTCTATAGAAAATGTTGCTAAAACAAATTTTCTATAGAAAATGTTGCTAAAACAAATTTTCTATAGAAAATGTTGCTAAAACAAATTTTCTATAGAAAATGTTGCTAAAACAAATTTTCTATAGAAAATGTTGCTAAAACAAATTTTCTATAGAAAATGTTGCTAAAACAAATTTTCTATAGAAAATGTTGCTAAAACAAATTTTCTATAGAAAATGTTGCTAAAACAAATTTTCTATAGAAAATGTTGCTAAAACAAATTTTCTAAAGAAAATGTTGCTTATACAAATTTTCTATAGAAAATGTTGCTAAAACAAATTTTCTATAGAAAATGTTGCTAAAACAAATTTTCTATAGAAAATGTTGCTAAAACAAATTTTCTATAGAAAATGTTGCTAAAACAAATTTTCTATAGAAAATATTGCTAAAACAAATTTTCTATAGAAATGTTGCTAAAACAAATTTTCTATAGAAAATGTTGCTATAACAAATTTTCTATAGAAAGTGTTGCTAAAACAAATTTTCTATAGAAAATGTTGCTAAAACAAATTTTCTATAGAAAATGTTGCTAAAACAAATTTTCTATAGAAAATGTTGCTAAAACAAAATTTTCTATAGAAAATGTTGCTAAAACAAATTTTCTATTAAAAATGTTGCTAAAAGAAATATTCTACAGAAAATTTTGCTAAAATAAATTTTCTATAAAAAATGTTGTTAAAACAAATTTTCTATAAAAAATTTAGCTAAAACAAATTTTCTATAAAAAGTTTAGCTAAAACAAATTTTCTATAAAAAATTTTCTATAGAAAATGTAGCTAGAACGAATTTTCTATAGAAAATGTTGCTTAATGAAATTTGCTATAGAAAATGTTGCTAAAAGAAATTTTCTTTTGAAAATGTTGGTAAAAGAAATTTTCTTTAGAAAATGTAGCTTAAACACATTTTCTATAGAATATGTTGCTAAAACACATTTTCTATAGAAAATGTTGCTAAAACACATTTTCTATAGAAAATGTTGCTAAAAGACATTTTCTTTAGAAAATGTTGCTAAAACACATTTTCTATAGAATATGTTGCTAAAACAAATTTTCTTTAGAAAATGTTGCTAAAACAAATTTTCCATAGAAAATGTTGCTAGAGAAAATTTTCTATAGAAAATGTTGCTAGAACGAATTGTCTGTCCACAATGTTGCTAGAAAATTTTTTTACAGAAAATGTTGGTATGATCACATTGTTATTTCGAAGTTATTCTGAGACATTCTAGTGATGTCCGCCTGTCCGTCTGTGGAAGACACGATACAGTTACAAAGAGTTAGACCCCTTATTTTGGCACGAATTTGTCTTATGGTAATAAGCTGCCCAGGCAGAAAAATACGAACGGGAAAGCGCTGGCAAAGTACCTTTTATGGTCGCTTGTGTGCTGGGAAAGCATCACAGTTTAGTACTCCCCCAGCGTCCAAAATGATAACCACGGTAAACGGTATGCCGTTGCTATTTTAAAGCGCTTTGAAAGCGCTTTAAAAACAAAAAATATGGTACTATTATAGCACTTTTAGAACAAAAAATGGGACGTATCGAAATTGTATAAGTCCATAAGACACAACTTTTTTTGGTGTTTATTTGAATAAAGAAATTTATTAAATTACGATAAAAAATTTATTGACTAATTTATTAGGATAAAAAAATTTTGGACAAACTTTGAAATATTTTCTAAGTCCCGGAAAAAAATAGTTTGCAGTTTTCTTTGCGTTTTGGAAAAAAAATTTTATTTAAAATGCTTCTAGGAAAATTTTTGGAAAAGTCCCGAAAAAAGTGGTGTATTGAAACGAATCGGGTAGAGTGTTCCAAAGGGATAGGCCCAGTAACATTTCACATGTGTTGTTTCCGGAGTTTAAGACACTTCCCCACGAAAGAAACAGTTGTTTTTATATAAAAGGTGTCAAGTTTGTAATATGTAGGTCATTGTGTCTAAGTGACATATCACGAGAACTATCAAGGACCGGCCACTTATCCTGCAGGGAAATAAAAAATATTCCAATTGTTACGAAAATTAATAAATTTTAATAAAAAATTTATACTTTGAACGGATTTAAATAGAAAAACATTGGCAAAGCGCTGGCAAAGCACTTTTTCGAATTCATACTACCTTTTACACAAAAAATAAAGTGCTTTGCCGAGACTTTTTTTTTGGAACGGTTGGCAGTTTCTGCCTGGGTGGTTACGTTCAGAGATGGGCAAAATCAGATCAATTGGGAAAAAGTTCCCCCTTGAAGAACTAAGGCAACCACTACAAAAGTCCATTTCTTACAGTTTTTTTTATACTTTTGTTCACAAAATAAAACATGTTGATATCGGAAGATGTGAAACAAATAAAAAAAAAAATTTTTTTGGGCCGCGACCACTTGTGGGTGGTCCGAAACGTGTATAATAATAAAATTGATTAACTAATTAAGTGCAAAAATCACAACAAATGAATTCGTTAACAATTATCGGGAGGAGTAAGAGTTCCCCAAACAACCTTCAACGACCCCCCCCCCCCCTATAAAAATTCCCCTTTTTTAAATTTTTTTACACATAAAAATTTTTTTAGAACTAAAAGTTGTTTTAAAGATTTTTCGACACAATTTTTCATCTGAATGTATATTTTTTAAATTAGACAACCATTCCAAAAACATTATAATGTTAAAAACATACCATAAATTTAATTCTACAAATTTGTTAAAATATATTAAAAATTTATTTTTAATAAAATTTTAATCTATTAAAGATTTTTTTTTGTGAAATTGAAATATGTATGTATTTGCATATTTTTTAACTAATGATTATACCACGCACTGCAGCCTTTTTTTGTTTCATGCAATTGGTGTGGGACAGTGAAGTTTAATTATTTTTTTGCATCTATTTATTTTTCCGAACATGACCACCCCTGTTCCATTTTAATCTTTATGCCGAAATTTTTCCATAAATGGTTAAAGTATCCTGTTAAAAATCTCTATATAACTAGACAGACTATTTTTGCATACTATTCCAATTGAAAGGAGTGAGTGTGAAGTTTGTGTGTGTGTATTTTAACCATCATGTTTGTGTAATTGTATGCGTAGCTACTGCTGCATTTTAAATTAGCACACATTCACATATTAGTATGTTTATTTATGCAACACACACACACTTTCAAAAATATGTATGCAACATTTTGTTGCATTCATGTATTGCATTTAGTATATATTTCTTTTTTTTTGGCGAATATTTTGTTTTAGTTTTTTTTTAGGTTTTTTTTTCGTAAATTTTTATATATTATTGTTGACCATTCCCAAACTTCTCCCCGAAACAAGCATTGACCAAAAAATCCTTATACAGAGGGCGGAGTTTTGGCAGTTTTATTTTATATACCACATGTGTATGCCACATACAATTCCCGCTCTTTACGCACACAAATCCACGCACTCAATGTGTATAAATTCATTATTTTCATTTTTGTTTTTATTTTTTGTAAATTTGTCTGTCTCCTCGCATCCTGGTTACTATCCTACATTTAAATATTGTACATTTTTTTTTTTAATTCAAAATAAAAAATAAAAAAATATAAAAAAAAAATGTTTTGTTTTACTTTTTTTATTTTTTGGAGAATAAAAAAATTTTGCATACCACCACAACTCCTGCCATATTGGATTTTCACTCCGTTTTTTTTTATTTTTTTTTTAACAAAAATAAGGTGTTCACATGTGAAATGCATTTCAACTGCCACATTGCCTTCTTTTCGCCTGCATTCACCTTACCATTCATTGATCTCGGTTGCGGCCAAAAGGCAAACATTTATTTATGTTGTTGCTGTATATTTTTTTTTCCATTCACATTTACATTCACCAGCTGACCATTAGTTTGTTCGGTTCTCTCTCCTATCATGTGTGTATTTTTTGGTGTGCAGTCATCAGGAAAAACAAGAACAAAAAAAAAATTGAAAAAAATCTAAATGAGTTTTTATAATTTTTTTATAAAGGGATTTTTTTATTTTTACAAAAATAAAATAAAAAATATCCTTAATGATTGTGGAGTGCACGGTAGTGTTGTTGTATTTAAAATCCTCCAACTTGCCCCACTTGAATGTGTGTAAAAAAAAATAAAAAAAAAATATTTAAAAAAATAAATTTATATAGACGATGTTGCTTTGTTCAGTTTTCATGTGTGTAGGAATTATGGGAAACAGGAGCGGTTTTTGTGGATACTTCAGATCAAAAATAGTAGATGTTTAAATTGTTTCTGAACAAATTATTTTTAAATTGAATTTTCAAATTTTTAAAATCATAACAAAAAATGGGAAAAAGTAGAAAACCAATGACAATTCGGAAATTGCTGGAAAAAGTTCAGGCAATTAAAGAAAAAATTACAAACGAAATTCCGAAAACCTCAAAAAAATTCGGAAAAACCCAAGATAGCACTATGCAACAAGTTTTGGGTCATCGCCCTTACCCTCAATGGCTCCAATGACAAATGAAATTAAACTATAAAAAAAACAAAATCATTAAAGGGAGCATTCCACTGTCACGTACAGACAAATTCAACTATTTTTATATTTATATAGTATTTAATTTATGTATATATGTGAAATTAAATTTCGCACAAATTTGGTTTGTGTGAGACTTTTACACTACCCAGCAAAAAAAGTGCGGAGTATTTCTTTTTGGAGTGCTTTAAAACCATAACACATGTATTGAAATACAACAAAAATAACAAAAAACACAAGAAAATAACGCAAAGGCATTCTTTTCTACTCCATAAAAAGTTGATATTCAGCTCATAACTCATTACCTTCCGCGACACTCCCATACAAAAGTAAGTAGATATTTAGTAGATAAGAAGTACTCCGAGCTTTCAAACAACTGCCAACTACTTCCCTGGAGTAGATCTTATCTACTGAATATCTACTTACATTTGTATGGAGGTGTCGCGATAGGTAATAAGTTAAGAGCTGAATATCTATGTATTCTGGAGTAGAAAAAAATGTTTGTGTGTTTTTGTCTTGTATTTTTGTTATTTTTGTTGTATTTCATTACATCCCACCAAAAAATAATCGAGATTTTCGAAACAGTGCATACAAGAATGCACTTGTGTAAGCGAATGATTTTTGATGTAGTTGTTTTTTTATGACATTCGCTTACACAGCAGCATACCGTATGCAGTAGAGTAAGGGAGAGATTTTGTTGGCGTACTAACCTGCATACCGGTTGCAGTAAAGTATGGCCGATATAAGCGCTCGAAAGAAATGCTCTAAAGTGGGAAATTGCGAACAAATATCATGCCATACGTAAGCAGTAGGGTGTCCCAAAAAAAAAAACGTTGTCCGGGCTCAAGCATAATTTGAAAGCTTATAGGGTAAAGTATTTTTGAGATTTTTTTCAGATTTTTCGGAAAAGGTTTTAAGGTCGCGCAAATCGAATTTTTGCTGAAATATACATCAAAAAAATCAACATAACAACTAAAACACTTGCTTGTCAAAACTAAAAAAAAAATATTTTTTAAAAAATTTTTACCAATGAACCCCAACGGCTCTAATTTTTTTTTCGAAAAATTTTTTAGAGCTGAAAGCCTTATCCCACCAAAATAATTTTTTTTGTAATTATAACAAAAAACATAATAATTAATAACAAAAAAATTAAAAATAAAAAAAAAAAAATTGTTTTATGTGGAAAAATGATTTTTAAAGCCCCGCTCTTTAAGACCCGTCGCGTAGGGAAGGCGTGGTCGTAGGGGCGTAAAATTTTTCATGAGTTGTTTTTAAGTCAAATGGAAAAAAATGAGCGGGTACCGTCTCAACATTTCCAACATTTCCAAAATAAGGGGCACTCTATTATATATATATTAATTTTGAAAATTTGGTCTGCGGGTATCATAATTTTTTTGAAGGATTTAGGGGAACTAAAAAGAATGGCGGTATTTTTTTGGAAAAAAAATCGCTCCATGGGGTGGTTCAACGCATCTGAAAACTCGAATTATGAGCTGGTTTTTCTGCAGAGCAAAAACGGCTGAAAATTTCGCAAATCTGATTTCACCAGTCGATTCTACAGCAAAAAATAATACAACGGTCTTTATTCAAACTCTTAAAAAATGTTCCAAAAACCCACCACAGAGCACAGTGCCACATTTGGCCAATCTATGACGACAAAAATCCAATTTTATTTATATTGACTGGAAATTCGATATACATGTTGGTTTTGACTTCAAAAACAACATTAAGAAAAATATAGGAGGCCAGTTAACGGCCACGCCCACTTGTTAAAAAATTTTTAATTTCGGTCGTAATTTCTTTAAACTTGGTGTATATACTCTCAAGGACTGAACAAATAATATCACAAAAAAAGGGGGCGGTCAGACAACTGCCACGCCCACTTTTTAAAAAATAAATTTATAATTTTCTTTCCAAAATTTTTTATTATGTTAAAAATTTAATCAAAAATAGAAAAAATTGTTTAAAAAAATAGAAAAGATATGACTTAAAGCCTTTACATATCCTTTAAAATTACCAAAAAAGAGTGAATAAAAATCTTTTTTTGTTAAAAAGTTACAACAGTTTAAAATCGGCTTAATTAATGCGAAATAATGAACACTTCTTACAGGATTTTACAAGATGCAACTTTATGAACCCACATCTTAATAACGAACAGAATTACTGTTCTTATATGAGTATTTCCGTCCAATTAGGAATGTTTTATAATACATACAAACAAATCATAAAAATCGGGGAACTTTTTTTTTTGATTTTTGTCGTGCTAGATTGGCTAAATGTGGCACTGTGCAGAGGGCGGAAATATATTGTTTTTCCATTTTTTTTAAATTAATTTTTTAAATATCGTCGAACTATATTCAATAAATGCCAACTCGAAAAAGCTGTTCAGGAGAGCTAAAAAACTAGTTATTTCGCATATTATTGTAACAAAAATTAATGTACTTTATATAAGATGGTTTAAATATTCTAAATTATTTTTACATATGCCAAACATTTTATATTTTGCACTTGTTTGCGTATTTTTCAGAGTTGGCATTTATTACTATCACAAAAAACAAATATATTTTTAGAGTTGGCATATAAAAATAATTTTTTTTTTTTTTTTTAATTTTAATAATTTTTTTTTTTTTCGGTATTTGTTATCCTAATTACGGTAAATGCAAAAACTGAAAAAAAAAAAAAAATTAAAAATCTTTGCATATTTTTAAAAGTTACTAGCTCCGAAAGCCTTTTAAACTTAAACAAATATAAGCAATTTTTTTTTTTTTGCAAACACTATTTTCCAATATTTTCAAAATGGCAATATCTCGAGAACCAGTCATTAGATATAAAAATCTTTACAAGATTTGTGTTCAGCATGGCAAATGCAATAACATATGTGATCTAATTTTTTTAAAAAAAAATTTTTAAAAATTTTTGGAAATTTACAATGGGAGTTGGCATTTATTTTCACCAAAAAAATTAGCAGAATAACAAAAATGGATGTAAAACGACAACAAATTATTTTTTTGCTCTGAAATTTGTATGACATAGGGGAGCTATTTGCCATCGGAAACTAATTTCGGTCAAATTTGAGTTGGCATATTTTGAATATAGGTTCACGATATGCACAATAAAAGGGTATTTTCAGCTTAACAAAATGGTACCAAATTTTCAGTTCTATCACAACCCGTTTAAAAGTTATAAGCTCTGAAAAATGGAGAAAAACACGTTTTTTGAGAACTTTGACCTCAATTTTCTTGAAAACATGACGTGGTAGAAAAATTTGAAAACTAGATTCAGAATCAGCATCAAAATTCTAATCGAAAACAAGTTTTATGAGCCCAGAATATCATCCAGAAACATCACAAAAAAATGCTCTCAATAATGCACAAAAATGAGTTTTTTGTGAACTTTGACCTCAATTATCTCAGAAACCTGACGTTACGGAACATTTTGGAAAACTGATTTAGAATCAGCATTGAGAGGAAAATCGAAAACGAGTGTCCAGACCACTGACTCATCCAAAAAATTTTCAAATTTCGGTCAGTGTTTTATAAGTTTGCCATTAGAAAATCAACTTTGAAGCCTTATAACTTTTTAATGGGTTGTGATAGAAAGGTGCTTTTTGTACCAATTTTCTTAGCAAAAACTGCCTCTTCATCGTGCACGATTAAAAAAATAATTTAATTTTTTTTTTTTTTTAAATTGATTTTTCCGCCCCCTGCTGTGGGTTATTGGAACTTTTTTTAATAGTTCAGGTGAAATCAGATTTGCAATATATTCGTTTCGTTTTTTCTCTGCACAAAAATCAGGTCAAAATCCGCGTTTTCAGATGCTTTGAACCAGCCCAAGGAGTGAAAATTTTTCCAAAAAAATACCGGCATTATTTTTAGCTCCCCTAAATCCTTAAAAAAAATTATGATATCCGATAAACAGATGAAGTGACATAGTCACCAAACGAACTCTAATATATATATTTGTCCCTTTTACTCCTGCAAGGAGCATACCGTTCTTGTTAGTCAACGGTATAAATTTATTGCAGAAAAAACCCGGAAACCAGATTTTTACTGAGATGCACCCAAAAGGTAACTTTGCCAATAACCACTTATAAAAAAATGTCGATTCTGTTAATCTGGAATATTCGAAGGCGTTTAATTATTACCAAAAAATAAAATAAAAAATATTCCTCATACGCCTAAGTCTACCAATATCACATTCTTCTTACCCCAACTACTACACCGCTACTGTATTATTTATATTAAACAATATTTTTTTAATACAATAACAACAAAGTCAAACATAATATTTTTAAACTACACAAACAAACACATACGCACACACACACATACATACTTGAATGTGTGCACAATGTTTAAATGCAACCAACAATAACTACACCTTTTTGTTGTTAACTCATACTTATGGGCCAACGAAAAAAAAATCCTGAAAAACACATACATACGTTTATATCCTAAGCTCCAAATAGTCAATATATACATACATCAGGGAATTAAACAGTATGTATGTGTGAGTTTATTTTATTTTTTGGTCCATTTTTATTTTTAACAAAACACACACACACACATACGCACAAACACTTGCATTTAAATATAAACAATCATTTATTATGCAGGCAAAAAAAAAATTCACACACAAACACACACGCACTCATTCTTCTGGAATATTCGATTATGTGTGTGTGTGTGTGTTTTTTTTTTGCACTGGCCATTCATTCATATGCATGCCGGTCCTGCCAGGCTGCCTAGCTCTTGACTGTTTGTGAATTTGCTGTTGTGGTTCATTTTTGTGCGTAAATATTGTATTAATGTGAGTGCGTGTGCGTGTTTGTGTTGTGCATGTATTTCTGTGTATGTCCTATCAACTTTTTGTTGTTGTCCTGATTCTTTTTATTTAATTTTTGTAATGTCATTTCACTCTCTCCACTTTGTCTGCGTTGCATTACGATGTTTTAGTTTTATTTTTTGATTAAACGTTTGTTTTTTATTTTTATTATTTTTTGGTTTTGTTTTGATTCTTTTTTTTTTGTGTGTGTATGTATATGTATGTGTGTGTGAAAAAATAAAAAAGTGTTACAAATAAAACAAAAAAGTAAACCATGCTGTTTGCAGCATTAGTTGCAGCAGCGAAAACTGCATATATGCAGTTTTTGTTTCACTGCAGCAGAGAAATGCATTTTGGCAGAATTGCATCGTTTATATGCATGCAAGAGTTTTTTTAATGTTGGATTTTTTTTGGTGTGAATGGAAAATATCAAAATCATGGCAGAGTGAGTGTGGTGAGTTTTGCCCATAGAATTTTTTTAAATATTATGTGTGGTGGGTAGTGAATATTTAAATTTGTCTGAGTGTGTTGGTGTTCGATTGCATGTGTAGTATTTTGCGTAGTTTTTGTAGGCCTACTACATGTTATTCAACTGCGTAGCGTTAATTTTTCATGTTTTATTTTTTCGGCTGCAACTGATGATGTTGATGTTTTGCTAACGTATTTAACACACACACACACAAAAAAATAAAAAAAAATGTACAAAAAATATAAAAAAAAATTAAACACAAAAAAACATGCCTCAATAATGGCTGAATTTTTATTGGCTGATTGAAAATAAAAATATTCTTAGTTCTGTTGATTTTTTTTTTTTTTTAGTTTTTTGTGTGCAGTTTTTGCTTTTTTTGGTGTTTTGAATGTAATTTTTTTTTGTCAGCCGCGTTAGTTGCATTTTTTGTTTTGTATGTATGGTTTTGTGCGTATATATGTGTGTGTGATTTTTTAATGTTGTATTATAGCTTTTTGTTGTTAGTGTTTGTTGGTTGGTACTCTGTGTGTTTTGAATATGGTGCTTTAAAAGAAAATTAGATAAATATTTGAATATATTTTTAGAGTTGAATGTTTTTAGTAAACTTATTTGGGTCAGCCGAAACAATTTTATTTGTCCCTTAGGTCAAAGTGCAGGCTTTTGCACTTTTTCTAACACAAAAATGTATGATTTGGTTAACAAAAGGTTAAAAAACCTGTAAAATATGGTGTTTTTCAGAATTCTTTTCATACATTTTTTTCATCAATATTTTTTTCATCAATATTTTTTTAATCAATATTATTTTTTAATCAATTTTTTTTTTATTATTTTTTTTATCAATATTTTTTTTCATCAATAGCTGTGTTCGCGAACTCAATAATTTGTACGAATTTGTACAAATTATTACGAATTTTGTCTAAAAGTCGTTCGCGTACTTTAAAAGCCCAGTAACGAGAGAGAAAATGAGAGAAAAAAGTGACAGTTCTATTTTAGAAACTTGCAAGTTTTTACTGGATAAATTTTTGCCAGCAAGAATTATCAAGCACAAAAAAACATATGTTTTAAAAACATATGATTATATTTTTGTAAACAAAATACAAAATATTCTGCAGTTACATTCTTGTGTATAAAATATAATTAAATATCAACGAATGATTAAAAAAATACATCCTAAAATTAAATGTCTTTTATTAACGAGTTAAAAAATAAATACGATCATACTAAAAATTTACAAATGAAGGCAACATTTTTTATAAGCTGATTTAAATAGCTGCTTAACTAACTTGCAAATTTTTACGGATTTCTGTTCGCGTACTTTTTACAATTTTTCCTTGTTGAGAGCGATTTCTTTTTTACTCTCTAAAATTTTGTTGCTTGATAATTTTTACTGGGAAAGTACGCAAACAGACTTAATATTGGTTTTCATCAATATTTTTTTTCATCAATATTTTTTTTTAATCAATATTTTTTTTTATCAATATTTTTTTTATCAATATTTTTTTTTTTTTTTCATTTATATTTTTTTTTATCAATATTTTTTATCAACATTTTTTTTAATCGATATTTTTTTTTATCAATATTTTTTTCATGAATATTTTTTCTCATCAATATTTTTTTTCATCAATATTTTTTTTTCATCAATATTTTTTTTTTCATCAATATTTTTTTTCATCAATATTTTTTTTCATAAATATTTTTTTTCATCAATATTTTTTTGACGAATATTTTTTATTCATCAATATTTGTTTTTCATCAATATTTTTTATACCCTCCACTTTAATGATAGAGGGTATATATAAGTTTGTCATTCCGTTTGTAACACCTCGAAATATTGGTGTAAGACCCCATAATGTATATATATTCATGATCGTCGTTCGATTCTAACACGATCTAGCGATGTCCGTCCGTCCGTCTGTCTGTCTGTTGAAAATACGCTAACTTTTGAACGACTTTACGGAAGCTCCTGAAGTTTGGCATATGTGTTGGGCATTTACCTGGTCAGGTTGGTATTGCAACCCAGCAAAATCGGTTCAGTGGTTCAAAAGTTATGAGCAAAAGAGTGGGTTTTTCACGAATTTACGAGATAAAAAACACGATAACTTTTCTGAGGATGCTGAAGCTAGGCACATATATTTGTCGTTCCCCAGGGCTGGTTCGTATTGAATTTCAGTCAAAGCGGTCCAGTGGTACAAAAGTTATTAGCAAACCGTAAATTCCAGAATCGCCTCACCTAAACCCCGTTAAACATGTTTTAAAAACATTGGTAATTGGGTCAGTCTTAGTGAAATCAATCAAAAATAGCTAAAAATTTTCGTGACCCTCTCCGATTTTGATGAAATTTGGTTTAGTTGTAACACTAAGTGATAAACTGACGCACACTTATTTTCAGCCCTGTAAGTAAACAGTGGGCGAAAACACGGAGGGTCAAAATTTCCCCCAAAATCTCCAAGTCGCGACACTTTGCATCGTAAAAACTTAATATCGTTGGTTCTATTATAGCTAGAAAGCCCATTTTTGGTTTGTTTTGAAGCTCATAATATGCTCTACAAGACTTACCATAACGAAAAAATTTTCGAAAAAAATAAGGGTTTCCTCCCTTATTTTAAGGTCGTGATATACGGAGGAGAAAATGGGGAGGATGGTATCCCCCGTTTTTTTTTTACTTGCTAATATTTTAGAGAAAGTCCTATAGAATATATTCTAAAATTTTTATGTTGGGACAACAATGGAATCGCTCAAGATCAAAATTTTTCACAATTTTCCCCAAAATCTCCAAATCGCAACACTCTTTAACCTTAAAAATTTTAAGGTTTGTAGCTACAGAGCCCATTTTTTTTGTTTTAAAGTTTATAATACGCTCTACAAGACATACCAAAACCAAAACATTTTCCAAAAAAAGGAATTGGTGCCCCCCTTATTTGAAGGTCTTGGCAAAGGGTGGAGGAAATGGGGGGAAAGTATCCCCCGATTATTTTTTTACTTGGTATTCTCAAAGTGCAAGTCCTAATGAACATAGTCTACAATTTTTATGTTGGGACAACAATGGGGTCGACTAAAATCAAAATTTTTCAAAATTTTCCCCCAAAATCAACAAATCGCGACATTCTTGCGCCTCCCATTGGACTCCCAAGATAAAAATTTCAGAATGTGCTCTCTAGAACTTACTCTTAAAAAAAAAAAGCAAGATGAAAAAAAATTGGGGGATATTATCTCCCAATTTCCCCAAACCCTTTCCACGATATTTTAATACAAGAGGCACCCCTCATTTTTTTTATTTTTTTTTTTTGTGATAGTAATATTGTAGGGCATATTAAGAGCTTTAAAACAAGCTAAAAATGGACTCTGTAGCTACAATACAGTCCACGATATTAAATTTGTAATGTGCAAGATTGTCGCGATTTGGAGATTTTGGGGGAAATTGTGAAAAATTTTGATTTTGGTCGATGTGATTGTTGCCCCAACATAAAAATTTTAGGATATGTTCATTAGGACTTGCACTTTGAGAATACCAAAAAAATCGGGGGATACTTTCCCCCCATTTCCTCCACCCTTTGCCTCGACCTTTAAATAAGGGGGGCACACTTCCTTTTTTTCTAAAATTTTTTGGTTAAGGCAGGTATTGTAGAGCGTACTATAAGCTTTAAAACAAACAAAAATGGGCTCTGTAGCTACAATAGCACTTATGATATTAAATTTTTAAGGTTCAACAGTGTTGCGATTTGGAGATTTTTGGTGAAATTGTGAAAAATTTTGATTTTGAGTGATCCCATTGTTGTCCCAACTTAAAAATTTTAGAATATATTCTTTAGGACTTTCTCTATAAGATTATCAAGTGAAAAAAAAAATCGGGGGATACCATCCTCCCCATTTTCTCCTCCCTTTATCACGACCTTAAAATAAGGGAGGTAACCCTTATTTTTTTCGAAAATTTTTTGGTTATGGTAGGTCTTGTAGAGCATATTATGAGCTTCAAAACAAACCCAAAATGGGCTTTATAGCTATAATATAACCAACGATATTAAGTTTTTACGGTGTAAAGTGCCGCGACTGGGAGATTTTGGGGGAAATTTTGACCCTTCGTATTTTCGGCCCCTGTTGACTTAGAGGGCTGAAAATTTGCATTTGTTAGTTTTTTACGTAGTGTAAGAACTTAACCAAATTTCATCAATATCGGAGGGGGTCAAAAATATTCATGATTGATTTCACTAATAATGACCCAATTAACAAACATATTTTACAACGCGTTTTTGTCAGTCAAAAATATTTCTACACTAAAAGAAAAAAAAAAATACACTCGAAAAAAGTTTTACACTCAAAAAAAAATTTAGTAAATTATTTTTTTTTTTCAAAAAATAGTTATCAATATTTTTTTTTTCATACATATGTTTTGCCATCAAAATTTTTTTTCGTCAGGTTTTTTTTTCATCAATATATTTTTTTTTATCGATATTTTTTTTATGTTTATTGTTTTTATTAATATTATGTTTTTCATAATTTTTTTTTAATTTTTTTTTTTTTGTTCTCATAAAAATTTTTTTTTGTAATTTCTTTTATCAATAAAATTTGTTCATTCAAAACTTTTTTGCATCAATGTGGGACAACGTCAGCACATGTCCGAACATGACAACCAAGAGCTTCAAGAGAGAGCAGCTTTGAGTTAAGTGGCAGGTTCCAAAGAAGTGGCGAAAGAACACCTCCTGTGGTGTGCCCCTATTGAAACATCGAGATATAATAGACGCTTCCAATTCAGATGTTAAACGTCTAAGTAGATTTTCCACCACTAAAACAATGAAAAAATTATCTAGTCAGGGATAACATTATTAAAATACACTTCATATCAAGAAAGGCCACCATAGTGTACTCCTTTACCTAAAGCGATGTCTCGATGGTACCAACGATCTCATGAAGAGCTGTTTCCGTAGATTTGCCCCTAGCTGTATGCATGCCTTATCGAAAGCAACCTCGGTTCAATCACTCTACGCAAATATGAGTCTATCATTTGTTCGGTGACATGACTTAATCCCCACGGACATAACCCCCATTTCCGTTATGCGGATTATGACCAAAACGAATTCGGTTATAATCCCCATTACTATACTAATAGGTCATAATCCCAATAATTATGAGAAAAATTTTTTTGTCTTAAAAGTTTTTCTGCGTAGCCGGACTTCGGCCGGGCTTAGAGATTACAAACTCCACGCATTAAACCCACCCTCTCCGCAAAATAAAGGGATTATGACGAAATTGTTTTGGACTTAGTCCCCATAATATGAATGGGGGTTATGACCGAAAAACTTCCGATCATAATCCCAACAGGGAAGGGACATAATCCTCATTGGGATTATGACCGTTTTTGAAATGGTCATAGTCTCCACAACTAATATGGGGATTATGTCCGTAATGCATTGGGTGATAATCCTCATTTCCGTTATGGGGACAATGTCCGTGGGGATTATGTCCTGTCACCCTTGTTCCATACGCTGATAGAAAAACCCTTCATATCACTAATGAATGGATTTCATTAGCGTTGTTTCATCACAACAATGAAATATTTCATATCGAGGGCCTATATTCAAAACCCTCTATCTTCCATTTTCACGAAAATGACATTTGATGGCAAAATATTCAGTAAAACGGCCCTCATCTATGGTGTAAAATTCAGAACAAAAATATTTTTGTTTGCTATTTTATTTGCATTTTTGGTATTCTCTATCTCTTACACAATCAATTTTTCTGAAAAAAAAACAATTTTTTTCTCTCAAAAAATCAGCACCTGTGGACCAAAACCCCGATTTCGGTACTCTTTATAAGCCGTTATCATTAATAAATCACGTTAAAAATTTACCGATGTCGTAAATGAAATCATAATAATTCATTTTTATTTAAATGCAAAACCCTCTATCTGATCATTTTCATTCATAATATCCCCAATTGTGCAAAATTTTAAAAACGAATTATATGTGAGATTCAGTAATTGATTTATAAAAATATAGTAGAATATCGAATTTTAATTACTCTAACAATACGCGAAATAAACAGTTTTTTGGCTCTCCTGAAAAGTTGTGTTTTTTAAGATAGAGGGTTTTGAATATAGGCCCTCGATATGCTGAATAAAATTTCATTCATATTGTGCAAGCTTTTCGTTAATTTTGATTCATTAGATTTGGTTGTTTCATTAAAAAATTTCATTAAGTTTTGTTTACAAAATTTGCGCGTCTGCTTAGTCTGTTAGTTTACGCGCACAAAAAACCGCTGATCAAAGCGTGATTTTTTTTTTATATGAAATTTAAAATAAAATGTTGATTAATTATAAGTATTTATTAAACTCGCGTTGTTTTATATTATTGAACCGTTCTACCTTACAGCGAAGTAGCTTTTACTGCTGCATACGTAAGATGTTATAAATGTAAGCGCTTTTTTATGCGCTTCCTATTTTTAGTGCTTCTTAAAACCTAATATTTTTTTATTGGGATGTATTACAATTTGTTTTTGTTGGAATGAGGAGCTTTAGGATAGCTTGGATGATGCTCTGAGCACGAGTAATATTTTAGATTTTATTACTCATGTAATAAAATACCCAACCAAATGAAATAAAAGAAATAGAAATAAAACGAAAGAAATTAGGATTTTGGATATTTTATTGGACAAGGATTTGGAGTACGATCTTACCAGTACGACAATAGAAAAATGACAAGAGCGACTTAATAAATAAGTTGGACGGAAATAGTATCAACGACATATTTTCGGACTTTTGACATTTAGACTTCGAATTTTCGGTATAAAAAGTGTTGACAACTTAATATGTTTACAACAGTAGGTTAACAAAAGTCGACGGTTTTAAAGTGTTGTCAATTAGTGACTATTTTTAATGCCACCACGATTTTGGCATTAACACAATTTAAGGTTGGAGAAAAATTTTGTGCGAGAAAACTAATTGTAAGTGAAAACCATTTTTTATTATTTTTAATTCTATAAAAAGATCTTCATAATTTCATACAAATATTTAATTTTAAAAATAAAAGTAGCATTTATTTAATGAAAGTATTTTATTTCGAAAATAAAAAGTAGGGTTTATTCAATGAAATTATTTCATAAGAATTAAATACTTTTTTCATTAAAGTAATGAAGAATTTTCATAAAATAAAAATTTTTATTTTGTAAAAAAAATTTTTTATTAATTTAATGAAACTTTTTCTTGCAATTATATTTTATGATACCTATTTCATTAATTCAATGAAACCCTACATAGGTTCCTTTTTAACTTAATTTTTCATAACATTAATGTAGATTTTCATTATTGTCATGTACAAATTTCTATCAGTGTAGTCTTTAACAAAATAGATGACAGACTAATCGATCTGAAATCCTTCGGAACTGTATGGGATTTTCCTAGCCCTCGGGATAAAAACGACTCTGGTATCTCTCCATTTTAAAGGAATATACGACCAGGTGATGCATTATATAACCAAGGGGCTACAGTCAATAAAAAAACTATCTAAAAAATGGGAAAATTAACTAAATGCAAGAAAAATTGATAATGAAGATTGTATTTTTTCTGATGATTACTGACTTTACCACAGTTTGACAGCTATGGGACAAAAGTGATGAAAAATATAGAAGCATTTAAAATTTTTAACATTTAAGCAATTTTGAGGCACTAGAACCAGTTCTTTCAGGATAGTTTGTTTTAAAACTTTTTATCCTGATCTATAGCTAGGATTGTTCCTAGGACAGGAAACCGAAATTTTAATCGGCTTCCAAAATATAGCCTTGAGAAAAATTGCATCCAATAGCAAAACCCAAATGGGGCTTTTTTAAAATAGTGACCTTGACAGGCCATTTAAAAAATTTTAAACCAAAAAATAAATTTAAAATAGAAAAGGTCGAAATATTTAGAACCAAATGGGGCTTTGTTAGTTTCGATTAGAACTTTGAAAAATTCCACACAAGAAGGAGTTTGCAATTTGTCTGTTGCACTGTTTTATTTGAATAACATTAAATAATAGAGCGTATAAGTAATAATGAAATCAATTATTACTCATACGTCCTAGAATCCTACCATTATATTAAAAAGATGATAACAAAAAATTATTAATAGAAAATTTTACATTCCCTTTAGGAAGTATAGGCGGATCATATTTCCCTATCAGCCCTCACAAAATTCTATTTGTCCAAACATCAATAAAAAAGGATCTGATCAATTACATCGTAGTGTATGTTTACGTTGTTGATGCATTATGTTGATATGTGGCCTGGTCATTGATGTCGTTGTTTTTTTTTTATTTTTTTTTTTATCATGGGGTGGGTCTTGCATTTTTATTTTTCGCCTTTTTTTTTTGTTGTTTTGTAGTTTTTTTATAATTTTTTATTTTTTTGCTTTTTTTTACAACATGTTGTTGTTTTTTAGTCGTTTTTTATATATTTTTTTTATATAATGATAAAATTTACAGACGCCATATTTTATTGTCAGTCAGTGTTGTTGTATGCCACAGCAGTTGTTGGAATATTATTATAATTTTGTTGTTTGTCTTTAGGTTTTGTTTGGTTTTTTTTGTGTAACTTTTTTTTGTGCAATTTTTTTATTGTAATTTTTTTTATTTTATTTTTTAAAAAAAGGCCTACTCCTACTTTTTTTTTTGGGATGCTTACCGAAAAATAAAATAAAAAATGAATATTCACTCACTCACACTTGAGTACTCATCTCCTAACTATTGTCATTGTATGGCATAAAAACTCAAGTGCATTTTCAGAAGTGTATGTTGCATTCAGGGAGTTAGCAGTCAGTAGTATTGGTTTGTTTTACATTAGTGGTGGTATTAGGTTGGTTGCATGGAGTATATGTTGCATAATGTTTAAGTGGGTCGTTTGTTATTTAGCATCAGTTTAACTGTTTTACCCATAAATATATTAAAGGACTGCCGTCAACAAACTTATTATAGTCCGAGAGGTGGTGACATGATTTTCCTCGATCATTTTATAACAGCGGATTTTTATATAGATAAGAGGTTATTGAGTTTACACAAGACATCAGGCAGTGGAGCATCTTCGGGGCTATACCAGAAGTCCCCGGATATAAAATAATAAAAAAAAAATTATAAAAATTTTGCTTTGCATGGGAGCCTCCTTATGAAATGAGGTGTCTTTGGAAAAAATATGTGGGTCAGTCTTATTTTTTTCCCTATAAGAGGCACCATGGGAGTAGTAAGAGTTGATTTAATAAAACACATTTTTAATAAATAAAATATCTATGGCTTGAAGATAGAGGGTAAGTATGTTCTGAGAAAAATTAGGGTTAAATGAAATATTGGAGTTTGGTCATACATTTGACTCCTCCAAGGGCTCTCTTGAGAAATTTAAAGTGGTAACAGAAAATTTTATAAAAACACTTCTTTGTATGGAAGCCCAATTTTGGAGTGGAGATAGGGTGTTGGTTAAGGTGGCCTAAAATTCCTTTTGCTACCTCAAAAAATGAAAGCGGGTATCGTAACGAATTTTTGGTTCTAAAACAGGAATAGAAGTTTTTCTAGAATGTTTCGTTTTCGAGATAACAAATTTTCCACGCGAAAATCTCAAGAGCGAATGTCTCGAAAACGGAACGTGCTAGACAAATTTGGATTGCAGTTTTGGAATAAGGATTTTATTGAAGACCTATTCAATGGTGTATCGTTCGTGTCCAAATTCGGCTTGGTTAAGTTCGTTATTGCCATAAATGTATAATTGTTGGGGTAGTTTTAGGGTTTCTATTCGGGAATAAATTCCCAGGAATTCCCGGGAAATGTTTTTCTTAAAATCCAGGGATTTTTTCATCGGGAAAATTCGGGAATTCGTCGCAAATTAAAAAAAAAATATATTTAATTTTCACATTTTTAACACAAATTTAAATGATTTAATAAAATTATTATTTAAACTTTGAAAAAATAAAAGTTTTTAAAGAAAAAGGGTACGCTTCAGCTTGCACATTATTTAGGCCTTACAATAATTTTTCTTTAATCGTAGCGTGACAAAATAGGAATTAAACCTGAATTTCACTTCGAAGATTGGTTGCAAATTGGCAAAAGTTTTCTTAATCTAAAATTTCAATGATTTCTTCTTTTCGAAATTTAGAATTTCATATCCAGACCAACAATCTTTATAGTGCTCAAACAAAAAATATAAATATTTTAAAGAATATATAACAAACCTGCTTTGCACATTAAAATTTCATATTTGAAGTAAAAGTCTGATATCTCATTTTGGCACGAATGACTTAAACCAGGGTATTGCTTCTATGGCAATACCGGAAAAAAAGTTGTATACTTTTGTCACGATGGCAGCACCTGCTAGTGAGACTTTAGTATCATACTAAATTTTGAAAACTCTGTAACTTACTTTTGCGTGCAAATTTTTCAAATTTTATTTTATATGTAAGATATTGGATAGTTGCTACGAGTGTATGGAAAATTACATAGTTATCTTAGCAGTATTTCCTGAGATATTTGAGCCCTTACTAAGTTTTAGTATTACCTCAAGAATATTCTTGAGTTATTATTAAGACATGCGCCCCCTAGAAGGTAGTAGAAGAAATAAATTTGTCTTATCTCTATATTATAGAGTCTCTGGACTTAAACCAATTAATTTAAATGATTCTAATTAAATATCTCTAATTAAATATATCTTCAAAATATAACTACTTCTTACGGTTGGCGTAGTCAAAATTAGAAAAAAATTTCAAAAAGTTGTTACAAACATTTCAAAATCGGATAAGTTATTGTGAACATTTTTGTATGGAGTGAAAATGCATCAATGCAAATACTATAAGTGTAATAAGATCCAATATTTCTACAAAAATTAGATTTTATGAACTTTCTACGTTTATTTTAGAGGTTAATAAAACTATTTCACAAAAGAAGCCACGGTTTTAAATTGGAAAATACGACCACATTTTGTAATATAATAATTTTTATATGACAAAGTTACAAATTTGTTTTAATTAAAAATTCCCGGGAAAAAATTCAAAATTGACTTGGAAAAATATTAGGTCCGTTGCACTCAAATAAAAAGTGAACTAAAATCTGGGAAAATTAACTTAATTTTAAGAAAATGAGGGAATGATTTGGCTCCAAAGATTTTTTTTCTTGGTTTAAGTTCATAATTTTCCCAAAAATTAGGAAAACAAAGTTAATTAATTTTAAGCCAATTTTAACTAGAAAATGGGAAAAATTATATTACACCTTAGTTCATTCACATTTTAAAACTGGATTGGGTCTAGACCCTGGAACCATGGGTTCGGACCCCATGGGTGCAGCCCCTTGTTAACTCAAGACCTCGGTCCTTTAAGTCCGTTTCGCTCTAACTTGCTTAGTTTTTGAGATACGGTAATAAGAGGTCTGATAGGGTCTTGAGAATCTTAAAGACTGGATATCTCACAAAGTTTTAATCGGAGGGCTTTCGGGAGGAAGTGTTCTACGAGTCAAGAGCTACAAAAATGTTGTTTAGACTGGCATTTTTTTTCTCAACTTTCGATTTTCCCAAGTGTCCGGGCAAATTTTTATTGTCCAAGGTCTAAAACTTATGTGGTACAAATTTGAGGTCAATCGGATTAAATTAACCCTTGGCGCCCGGCGGTCAGAGTTTTGGATTTTTGAAAAATTAAAAAAAAAAAATTAAAAATGTAAATTTCTTTCGACACATCATATTTAGCTAATTTTGATGCGGTGAGCACGAATATCAAAAAAAATTAAAATCGGTCGAACGGTGTTCGAGATATCGCCACTTGAAATTTGCAAAAAAATGCCGGTTTTTCCTACGTTCAAGAAATTTTTTGAAAAACATCACAATTTTTTTCCCCTTGGCCATTTTATAGAGCTTAAGACAATCTTTCATTTAAATCTAATTTGAGCCAAATTCGATCATTTTATCCCGTGGCGCCATTCGGTCAAAGTTTTGATACATTTGATACATTATTTTAATTAATTTTGGCATGCTGAAAACGAAAGTCATAAAATTTCTTGAATCGGTCTAACGGTTTTGGAGATATCCCCATTTGAAATTTTCCAAAAAATGCCCACAATGGTGGTTTTTTCCTACACTCAAAAAAAAAGTGAACTAAAATCTGGGAAAATTAACTCAATTTTGAGAAAAAGAGGGAATGATTTGGCTCCAAAGATTTTTTTTCTTGGTTTTAGTTCATACTTTTCCCAAAAATAAGGAAAACAAAGTTATTTAATTTTAACCCTATTTTAACTAGAAAATAGGAAAAATTATACTTCACATTTTAGAAATAGATTGGGTCTAGACCCTGGACCCATGGGTTCGGACCCCATTTAACTCGAGACCCCGTTGGGTCCTTTAAGGGTCCCCATAGATTTTGAACCAAAACTTGTGTCCGTTTCGCTCTAACTTACTTAGTTTTTGAGATACGGTAATAAGGGGCCTGATAGGGTCTTGAGAATCTTAAAAACCGGATAACTCAAAAACTATTAATCGGAGGGATTTCGGGTATTTTGCGGAAGTGTTCTACGAGTCAAGAGCTACAAAAATGCCGTTGGCCGTTTTCTCGTGTTGGCAGTATTTACCGAGATATGTGTATATATAAAATCTCGGGAATTTCAAATTTTAGATCTAAAATTAGGGTCTTGAGACCTCGACAGATATGCAGAGCTAGGCTATTCCATATTTTTATTTGTAGTCTTTCTTTTGAAAATTTTGTCCGTTTCGCTCTATCTTGCTTAGTTTTCGAGATATCGCCATTTTGAATTTTTAACTAAATTCTAAGAAGTTATTTACTAAATTCTCAGAAGTCATTAACTAAATTCTATGAAGTACACTTCCTCAATTTAAAGAAGAGAAATACGATGATGTTTTTTTTAGTAAATTTTAACTAAACTTGAACTAAATTGTTTTTTAAGAAATATGTCTTAAAAATAAAGATACGATTCTTAGATTTGTGGAAAATTTCTTTGGCAGTAAGAATTTTTTTCCTAATATTTAAAAAATCCATTTAAAGAAAACTTTGAACTAATTATAAGTAAATGAACTAAAATTTTTTCCTCATAGTTAAGAAAATTTCTCATTTTTAAGTTAAATTTAACTAAATTTTAGGAAAATTCATGATAAATTTTCAAAGACATTTTTTTCTTAAATTTAGTTATGTCTTTTTTTTCAGTGTACGTTCAAGAAATTTTTTAAAAAACATCACAATTTTTTTTCCTCGGCCATTTCATAGAGCTTAAGACAATCTTTCATTTAAATCTAATTTGAGCCAAATCCGATCATTTTATCCCGTGGCGCCCTTCGGTCAAAGTTTTGGATTTTTGGTGGAAATTTTTCAAAAATCCAAAACTTTGACCGAAGAGCGCCACGGGATAAAATGATCGGATTTGGCTCAAATTAGATTTAAATGAAAGATTGTCTTAAGCTCTATGAAATGGCCGAGGAAAAAAATTGTGATGTTTTTTAAAAAATTTCTTGAACATAGGAAAAAACCGCCGTTTTTTTGCAAATTTCAAATGGCGATATCTCGAAAACCGTTCGACCGATTTTATTTATTTTTTTGATATTCGTGCTCACCGCATCAAAATTAACAAATATGACGTGTCTAAAAAAATTTAAAATTTTTATTATTTTTTTTTTAATTTTTAAAAAATCCAAAGGTCACCCAGGTCGCCACACTGAAAAAAAAGACATAACTAAATTTAAGGAAAAAATGTCTTTGAAAATTTATCATGAATTTTCCTAAAATTTAGTTAAATTTAACTTAAAAATGAGAAATTTTCTTAACTATGAGGAAAAAATTTTAGTTCATTTACTTATAATTAGTTCATAGTTTTCTTTCAATGGATTTTTTAAATATTAAGAAAAAAATTCTTCCTGCCAAAGAAATTTTTCACAAATCTAAGAATCGTATCTTTATTTTTAAGACATATTTCTTAAAAAACTATTTAGTTCAAGTTTAGTTAAAATTTACTAAAAAAAACATCATCGTATTTCTCTTCTTTGAATTGAGGAAGTGTACTTCTTAGAATTTAGTTAATGACTTCTGAGAATTTAGTAAATAACTTCTTAGAATTTAGTTAAAAATTCAAAATGGCGATATCTCGAAAACTAAGCAAGATAGAGCGAAACGGACAAAATTTTCAAAAGAAAGACAACAAAGAAAAATATGGAATAGCCTAGCTCTACATATCTGTCGGGGTCTCAAGACCCTAATTTTAGATCTAAAATTTGAAATTCTCGAGATTTTATATATACACATATCTCGGTAAATACTGCCAACACGAGAAAACGTCCAACGGCATTTTTGTAGCTCTTGACTCGTAAAACACTTCCGCAAAATACCCGAAAGCCCTCCGATAAATAGTTTTTGAGTAATCCGGTTTTTAAGATTCTCAAGACCATATCAGGCCCCTTATTATCGTATCTCAAAAACTAAGCAAGTTAGAGCGAAACGGAAACAAGTTTTGGTTCAAAATCTATGGGGACCCTTAAAGGACCCAACGGGGTCTCGAGATAAATGGGGTCCGAACCCATGGGTCCAGGGTCTAGACCCAATCTATTTCTAAAATGTGAAGTATAATTTTTCCCATTTTCTAGTTAAAATTGGCTTAAAATTAAATACCTTTGTTTTCTTAATTTTTGGGAAAATTATGAACTAAAACCAAGAAAAAAAATCTTTGGAGCCAAATCATTCCCTCTTTTTCTCAAAATTGAGTTAATTTTCCCAGATTTTAGTTCACTTTTTTTTTGAGTGCACAGGTTAATTTAATCCGATTGACCTCAAATTTTTACAACATCCGTTTTAGTCCTAGTAGAATAAAAAAATGCCCGGGCTTTGAAAATTGGAGAAACATTTTTTGGCCACACAGAAAAATGCCAGTCTAATGTGCATATATAAAATCTCGGGAATTTCAAATTTTATATCTAAAATGAGGGTCTTGAGACCCCGACAGATATGCAGAGCTACGCTATTCCATGTTTTTCTTTGTAGTCTTTCTTTTGAAAATTTCGTCTGTTTCGCTCTATCTTGCTTAGTTTTCGAGATATCGCCATTTTGAATTTTTAACTAAATTCTAAGAAGTTATTTACTAAATTCTCAGAAGTTATTAACTAAATTCTAAGAAGTACACTTCCTTAATTCAAAGAAGAGAAATACGATGATGTTTTTTTTAGTAAATTTTAACTAAACTTGAACTAAATTGTTTTTTAAGAAATATCTCTTAAAAATAAAGATACGTTTCTTAGATTTGTGGAAAATTTCTTTGGCAGTAAGAATTTTTTTCCAAATATTAAAAAATTCCATTTAAAGAAAACTATGAACTAATTATAAGTAAATGAACTAAACATGTTTCCTCATAGTTAAGAAAATTTCTCATTTTTTAGTTAAATTTTACTAAATTTTAGGAAAAATTTTCAAAGACATTTTTTCCTTAATTTTAGTAATGTCTTTTTTTTTTGTGTAGCTTTCGTAAATTTCGAGAAATATGTTATGGCGACAATTTACCTGATTCGCAGCATACCTTAAAAAAAACTACCTTGGTTTTAACAATTTATCATAATGCAAACTTCTCATTTTTCTACTTTTTGTTTTGTTTTGGTACATTTGAATTACAGACATTCTCGCCTTCCACAGATTTTTATATTTTTATTTTGCAGTTGTTGTTGTTGTTTATTGAAGGGCCACCATCATCGGACAATTGACAATTGCATGGCGCGTAATATTTTATAATCGTTGCTTTTGCACGCAGTATGCAGTGTTTGTAGGTGTTTTAAAGTATTTTTTTTTATATGAATCGTTTCGGTACAAAACAAGCTCTAAAACTCCCATTTGTCCACTTACTCATATTTAAAGTATTTTTGTTTTATTTAAAACTTTGGTAAAATTGGAAATTTGTTAATTTTTTTTCAACTCTTGTTTTTGCTTTTTTTCGTAGATACGCTCTGATTCCTGAAAAAAAGTTGCATTCAAAGTATTTTTGTTAATGATTTGGTATTGATTAAGTATGTGAATGAAAGAGTGGTGGACGGGGGGGGTTTGTAATTTTTACTTGTTTTTCGGTTTATGTGTGTTGGTATTTTTGATGAGGCCTATGATAATGTTTATCTGAGAGGTTTTTCGCTTGAAATGGTATTTCTAATTAAAATTAAATGTTAAAATAAATGTCAAAGTGATTTTTGGTCAAAAGATATCATTTAAATTGTATTGAGTTTAACAGAACATGTTTAAAGTAGCGTTAATTATGTGAATTTAAATGAAATAAGTTTTAAGAAATATTTCAAAAGTAAAATTATTAAATACTCGCATTTTCTATGGAAAAAATGACTCAGAATCTAATATTTTTTCTTTAGAAAAAATGTCTTACAGTCTGAGACCTTTTTCTAAACCAAAAAAAAATGTCATAATCTAAAAAGGGAAGTTTTCCATATCGATTAATTTTTTTTTTTTTTTTTGAAAATTTTCAGAACCCGTTCTTAAATTTTCCATTAAAAAAAAAACAATTTATCAAAAATCCTGCCACTTTTGTTTTGAATTTTTTTTTGTGTTTTTCGTTTTTTTTGTAACAAATTAACAATTTTGTAATTTGATTGCATTTTCCTGTTTCAACGTAGCGAATGAGTACTAAATATTTGCATACTTATTTCTCATACGCTACGTTAAAACAAATACAAGCAAATTAAATTATTATGAATTTCAAAATTCAAATGCGATTTTCTCGAAAAAAAAACGAAAATCACATGACTGAATTTTTTTGTGTGGATAGACAAACACCTAATCTTAAAAAAAAAAATTAAATCAAATCAAAAGTGGCCGGCTTTTTTATAAATTGACTTTTTTAAAAAATTTCAGAATGGATTCTGAAAATTTTCCAAAAAAAAAAAAATTTTATCGATAACCCATACAAAATTCCATTTAATTTGATAAATATTTAAACAATACAACTCGACACAAATTTTACCATTTTTCCAATATTTGACCACCCAGCTCAGTTTTTGAAAAATTTAAAACCAAGAACGCAATTTTGTAAGCTATCCATAAACCCATTCAGAAATTTACGGTTTTAAATTTTAAACCAAATCGGACAAAATTAACCCGTCTTAAAGTTTTGCCCAAAAAAAATTTATTTTTCATAAAAAATATTTTTATACCCTCCACTTAGTGATAGAGGGTATATATAAGTTTGTCATTCCATTTGTAACTCATCGAAATATCGGTGTAGGACCCAATAAAGTATATATATTTATGATCAGTGATCGATTTTAAGACATCCAGACATTTTTTTTACTTTGAGCCAACACTCAGGAGATGCCCCCTACTAATGCAATGCATTGTGTTGGTATTAGGAAAATAGGTTATTGGAAGTTCTCCCGAGCAAATTGGTATTGCATTTGAGCGATATCCGTTTAGCGGTTCAAAAGTTATGAACGAAAATCTAAGGACACCTCGAAAATTTTGGTACATTCAACATAACCTAAAAATACAAAATGCTTTAATTCGGCTGCTGATTGACATATGTGAACATAATTGAACACCGAATGGTATTTAAACAAGTACGAATATGTTTTGTGACAAAAAAGAAAAAAATTTCGGATTTTTTTTTCCGCGGAATTTTTTTTCAATTTTTAATTTTGTTTTTAATCTTTTAAGAAATCTTTTAGAAAATGTGGAGGGTACCAATACATTCGGCAAGGCCGAATTTAACTTTTTTTCTTGTTTTTTTTTTCGATTTGTTAATTTTATTTTTACACTCAAAATATTTTGTAGGCAAAAACAAATGAAAAACACATTTAAAACCAGTTAATAAACAATAGAAAACCATTCCAGTAATTATTCATTTGTTTTAACAAACATCAACATTTATTTTTCAACGGTTGACAAAATTATCTAAAATAAATAACATTAAACATTAAAATATTACGTTTTTTTCATTCTTTTTTACCAACAAATTCGAAAAAATAACCTACAAAAACATTAAAAACGAATGATAGTTCAGTTATTTTTACCAACAAATTTTAAAAAAATAAAATACGAAAACATTAAAAATTAATGATTTCGTAGGTTATTTTTTACAAATTTCTATTGAAATATTTTTTTAAAAAAGTTTAATAAAATTTTGGGGAATCGATCCCGCAATCAACTACCAAAGACTATCAATACTTAAAGATATGTGAAGTCTCCCTTCTTCTGTTAAACCCTCTCTTAAATTCCCTTTGCTAAGTCCGCCATCGAACTGGACGTTTGATCAAACCAAAAAAAATCCCTTAAGTTCGATATAAACAAAAAAAAAGTGTTGCAATTTGGCGATTTTCAGACTAAAGCTAGCGTTTTTTTTCATCTAGCTGTAAAAAAAGTTTTTTTTGTGGATTATCGGGAAATCCAATGACTTTTTATTTGCTGAGAATTTGTTTTAAACACTTTTAAAGGTATTTCTTAAATAATATTACCATAATAATTATAAATTGATACATTTTTTCAAAATTTATTAAGCGCTTTTTCGATATAAAAAGTTAGCATTATTTGTCAAACCAACAATGTTAATTTAACATTATCGTATTTTCCTCGTCTAACAGTTTTCGTACCTTCTGTTAAAAGTTCCAAAATATTAAGAGCGGGAGACAAAGAGCTTGCAACTACATTCTGGCCAGACACTCTACCCATCGTGCCAAAGTCACTTGATACAAACATGTTTTAATATATATATGAGGCATTCCACACCAAATGTCCCGATACAGAAAAACATGTGTCCCGAAAATTTCTGAAGGCTGTTTGGATAGCCCTATATGCAACTAAGAAAATTGCGTTTTTGGTTTTTCTAATTTTCAAAAACTGGGCTTAAAAGGCGTGGTCAAATATTGGAAAAATGGTTAAATTTGTGGCGAGTTGCCTTGATTAAATATTTATCACATTTAAACGGAATGCACCACAATCTAAAAAATTTCCATTCTTATATAGTTTTGTATGGGCTATCGATTAACATTTTTTTTGTTGGAAAATTTTCAATTGCATAAATATTACTCATTCGCAACGTAAAATCAAGAAAATACAAGCAAATTACAAAATTGGTATGAAATTTAAAGTACAAATGCGATTTTCTCGAAAAAAAACGAAGAACGTGTTTCTAAATTTTTTTGTGTGGATGGACAAACATCTAAACTTTAAAAAAAAAAATTTAAAAAAGAAAAAAAAGTGTCATGTTTTTTAATAAATTGACATTTTTAAAAAATGGAAAATTTCAGAACGGGTTCTGAAAATTTTCAAAAAAAAAATTTTTAATCGATAGCCCATACAAAGCTATATAAGAATGTAAATTTTTGAGATTGTGGTGCATTCCGTTTTAATGTGATAAATATTTAATCAAGGCAACTCGCCACAAATTTCACCATTTTTCCAATATTTGACCACGCCTCCTAAGCCCAGTTTTTGAAAAATTGAAAAACCAAAAACGCAATTTTCTAAGTTCCATATAGGGCTATCCATACAACCTATTCAGAAGTTTATGGTACACGTGTTTTTTTTCGCTGGACATTTGGTGTGGAATGCCTCATATTTCGAATTTTATTTCTACAAAAAAATAACCTACTTGTGTAGGTAAAAACTAATGATACCTCATTAAAAAATACCAACAATTTAAAAAAAAAATTACTTACACAAATCGTTAAAAATTTAAAGAAAATTTTAAAGTAGTGTTAACGACTACAAATTTCAAACTGGTGGGATAAACCCTTCCGCTTCAAAGATAAATTTGGAGTCGGTGGGGTCCTACTCTAAAAAAAAAAAAAATATTCTGGTTTTTTTTTTTTGCAAAAATTCAAATAGGTAGACAGTTTTTTTGTGCTTTTTTATTCGGAAACCTTTAGTTGTACGAAAAAACTTTTTGTGACAATATTGTTTATAAAACTATGGAGATTTTAAAATTAGAAAAAAAATAAAAATTTAAAAAAACTCTGATTAATTTTTATTAAAAAATAAAAATTGTTTTATTCGACCTTTAAAATATTATATTTTTAGGATGTTTATTCTGGCTCGAGGTCATTATTTTCTTTACTAATTAAAACCATGATATTCTCATAGCATAATTTTTGCTAAATAATCTTGACAATGGAATCTTGACAAATTCCGAAACACGTGTCGATTAAGTCTTGCAAAAATGACCAACATAAATAAATTTAAAACAAAAAAAAAAAAAATAATAATTTTCTTGAAAATTATGCTATGAGAATATCATGTTTTTAATTAGTAAAGAAAATAATGACCTCGAGCCAGAATAAACATCCTCAAAATATAATATTGTTACGTTGAGAAGAAAAACACAAACGTTTGATTTGAAATTTTAAAAGGAAAAGACAAATTTATTTAAATAAAATTTATGAAGTTCAGAATTTTCATTTCCTTGCCAACTATAAAATATTTGAAATTTTATAGTCCGTTACACTTTTCCCTCCTTAAGAATCCGTTGTATCACCACGGTATCGAGCGAGTCTATCAATGTGTACCACTTTGAATTTGGCCCTGGGGGATTTTCGGATACGGTAAACCACGTCATTTATTCTGGTAACCACAGTATATGGGCCTTCCCATTTTGGAGTCAATTTTGGTGAAACACCGACAGTTCTTTGCGGGTTATAAAGCCAAACCAAGTCGTTTTCATTAAAAATTCTTAAAGTGGAATTTATGTCATAATTGTTCTTCATTCTATTACTAGTGAGTTTAAGTTTGTCTCTAGCACACTCATGTGTTTCTTCCAACCGTTTTCTTAATTGGTTACCATAATCCGTTATCGTACTTGGAGCGGATGGAGGTGACCCGAATAGTAGTTCTGATGGTAAACGAACATTATAACCAAACATCATTTCACTGGGCGTTTTCCCAGTGGCTTCATGAACAGATGTACGATAAGCTAGCAAAAACATTGGTATGTGTTTATCCCAAACTGACTGGTCTCTATTAAGGACCTTCACCAGAAAATTTTCTATGGTGCGATTAAAACGTTCAACCATGCCATCTGATTGCGGATGCAATGGAGTCGTGCGAGTTTTGGTTATATTCATTAAGCTGCACATCTCCTTAAACAACGCCGATTCAAAATTTCTTCCTTGGTCTGAGTGTAGTTCGAGAGGTACGCCGAATCTGGAAACCCAATTATTTACTATCATTTCCGCAATCGTTACAGCTTCTTGGTTGGGTATCGGATAAACTTCCACCCACTTTGTAAAATAGTCCATAACTACCAATATGTACCTGTTTCCCGACGTGGAAGTTGGGAAAGGTCCGGCAACATCAACAGCTATTCTCTCATTTGGAGCTCCCACCAAATATTGTTGTAAACGAGCTTTTGGTTTTCTTAGAGGTCCTTTGGCTGCTTCACATCTATCACAATTACTTATGAAACACTCCACATCAGTTCTCATATCCGGCCAATAAAAGTAATCCTTAATTTTAGCTAGGGTTCTGTTTATTCCCATATGCCCACCGGATATACCGCCATGCATTTCAGAAAGTATATCAGTTTTCATAGACGATGGAATAACAACTTGTAGTTTTGATGACTTGCCGTCTACAGCTTCCCAACGACGTTTCAAAACATCATCATCAATAACCAAGGAGTCCCACTGCACCCATAACATTTTTGTTGTTTTACTACAGCCTTTGATTTCTTCTTTAGGTGGTCGCTGGCCAGTTTCAAGCCATGCAATAATCGGAGATATATGACAGTCAGATTCTTGTTGGTATCGAATGTTTTCGGCAGTCCATAAATCGCCAGAGAGCTGAGCCATTCTACAAGTAACACCCTCCTTTTCTTCGGTTTTTATGCAATGTTTGCAATTTATATCACACGGTCTTCTTGAAAGAGCATTTAGGTGTTTACTTCCAGGACGGTGAACGATTTCAAAGTCATAAGTTTGCAACCTCTCAATCCATCGTGCTATTTGACCCTCAGGGTTTTTGAAATTGAGTAACCACTTCAAAGCTGCATGATCACTACGGATTAAAAATCTTGGCCCATATAAGTATTTGTGAAAGTGCTTTACAGCTTCAACGATTGCTAATAACTCTTTCCTTGTAACACAATAGTTCATCTCGGATTTTGAAAGTTTTCTACTGTAATAAGCTATAACTTTCTCTTCACCATCAACATTTTGCGACAAAACAGCACCAATGCCGCTATTTGATGCATCTGTATCGAGAATGAACTGTTCATTTGGAACTGGAAATGACAAAATTGCAGTTGTAGACAAGAAATCTTTCAATTTTTGAAAAGCTTCAATTTCTTCATTTCCTAGTGCCCATTTACGACTACTTTCGGAAGCCAATTTATGCAGACAAGATGCAACTTCAGCGAAGTTTCTTACAAATTTCCGGTAGTATGTACATAAGCCGAGGAAAGACCTTAGTTCATCTTTATTTTTAGGAAGTGGCCAGGATTTTATCTGCTCGACTTTATCGGGGTCAGCAGCGACGCCGTCTTTTGATACTATGTGACCCAAGTATTTCACTTTGTTTTGAAAAAGTTGACATTTTTTAGGAGCTAATTTCAAGTTTGCACTTCTAAATCTTTTAAAAACATCCTCTACTCTATTAAGGTGCTCTTCGAATGTTCTCCCAAAAATAATTACATCATCTAAATACACCAGACACGTTTCCCAATTTAAACCTCGAAGAACGGTTTCCATTAATCGTTCGAATGTTGCTGGGGCATTGCAAAGCCCGAACGGCATGACATTAAATTGCCACAAACCGCTGCCGATACTAAAAGCAGTTTTCTGTTTAGAATTTTTATCCATTTCTACTTGCCAATACCCGCTTTTCAGATCTAGTGTAGTGAAGTATACTGAGCCCGATAACGCATCAAATGTGTCATCTATTCTAGGCAACGGATAACTGTCTTTTTCAGTTACGTTATTCAAAGACCGATAATCAACACAGAATCTGAAGGAACCATCTTTTTTCTTTACTAACACCACGGGGGAGCACCAAGGACTTTTAGACTGTTCAATGATCCCATCGTTTTTCATAGCATCTATTATTCCTTGAGCTTCTGCGCGTTTCGCAAAAGGTAGTCGCCTTGGTGGTATTTTTATAGGCTTGTTATCTCCTGTATTGATTTTATGTTTAACAAGCTTTGTTCTACCATAACATGTACTTGAAGAAGAGAAAATTTCGCTATACCTTTCTAATAACTTGTAAACATCATTGCGTTGGTTTTCATCTAAATCATCGGACAGAGTGTTCAAAATATTATAAACCTCATCGGATAATGGATTAATTTGATGTTCCCCATTTTCCCGAACTATTGATACAACTGGGGTACCATTTCCAATAGCCAGTGCTTTATTTAGCTTTCGCTCATGGGCGGAAAAGTTAGCAATTCGTACCCAAGCAGTACTTTGAGCATCTACTTTCACAATAGTTCTGGCAACAAAAACACCATCTGGTAGAACATTTTCCCCCGCTTCTATAATAAGTGTACATGGCAAAGTAGAATTATGCTGCACTTCAATTTTACATTCAGAATTTGGTGGAAGAACAACTTCTTTTTTTACCATCACATTAACTTGTCCATCAACTACCTCCCCAATAAATAAAGGAAACTCATATTTTCTATATTTCATAACATTTAACTCTAAATCAAGTGATATTTTATTTTTCTTTAAAAAATCTAGACCAAGAATACATTCATCAGAAATTCGAGCAACAATAAACGTATGCCAAAATTTGCACGTGCCAATGCCCAACAACAACTTGACCTCTCCTAGAGTTTCAATAGACTGACCATTGGCGGTTTTGAGTTTGACAAACTTTGACGTTATTAGATTTTTAGATGACAACAAATCTGGCCTGATGATTGATCTAGATGCACCAGTATCAATAATTATCTGACGTGTATTAAATGAAATCTTACCTTCTAATAATAAGCTATTACCACATTGGGAGATTTTTTCAGAAGAAATTACGTATTCTTGGGCCATTTTTCCCGAATCTAATGGCTGACCCTGTCCATTAGTTCGTGCTCGTTTTCCGAACGTTCAAACTTGTTGCACTGGTTACGAACATGGCCAAATTCACCACACTCCCAGCATCGAACACGTCTTCCAAGCGATTCCGAAAATACTTTTTTTATTTTGTGGTCAGGATACGAAATTTGTTTAGCATTTTCAACAGCCAACGCATGAGCTAAAACATCCTGGCCGTTTTTCTTACCACTAAGAAGAACAGCTTCTTTTACCGCAGGATTTCTAATTCCCCTAACAAAAGCATCAACCACCATGCAATTTATTACCTCGGTAGTAAATTCCGGATGTACCAACATAGTCAAGCGTTGAATATCAGAATAGTACTGTTGGAGTGACTCACCAAACAACTGTTTTCGGCTTGCAAGTTGCCCTTGATATAAAATTTTCTTGCTTTCTTCACCAAAACGTGCTTCAAGTTGAGAGACCATAAACTCGTAATCATTCAATGACTGTTTGGGAAACGTCTGCAGCAAATCAGCAGCGTCTTCTTTCAAAGAAACCAGAAGCTGTACTGCTTTGACATCCTCAGACCAACGATTTACCTTTGCGGCAGCCTCGAACTGTGTCTTAAATACGCACCAAGAACTCTTACCATCAAATTGTGGTGTTTTAACTTTAGATTCAGTTGGGTTCACACTACCAGTGTTTAAATTCGCTAGCTTGTTCTCCAACATTGCAATTCGCATTTCTAGCTCTCGATTTTCTTCCACGATTCGTTTCCATGATTCAGTTTGCTCATTATTTGGTGGTACAGGGTTAACCACGTAACTTCCATCTATAGCTGCACGGGTTCGCTTCATTCTGACACCAATGTTACGTTGAGAAGAAAAACACAAACGTTTGATTTGAAATTTTAAAAGGAAAAGACAAATTTATTTAAATAAAATTTATGAAGTTCAGAATTTTCATTTCCTTGCCAACTATAAAATATTTGAAATTTTATAGTCCGTTACAATATTTTAAAGGTCGAATATAACAATGTTTATTTTTTAATAAAAATTAATCAGAATTTGAACATAATGGTTGGCACACCATGTGATGAATAACCCTAATATGGAGTATTTCTCACAACAACAACATAAATAACATATTGTTGTAGTCCAATGGACTATCGTATGTAAAATTGTTTTAAATATTTTTGTTGGTTATTGACAATCGTTGCCTTATTAGTATGGTACAATTTCTTCGTCTTTCTAATTCTCATTGTGAATAGAGGCGAATATGTATTAATATTTTAGTTTGTGCACAAACGATTTGTCATTAGATTCGTTTGCTACTTTGTAGCAAATCATTTCTATTTTTGCTAAATAATCTTGACAATGGAATCTTGACAAATTCCGAAACACGTGTCGTTTAAGTCTTGCAAAAATTTCCAACATAAATAAATTTAAAACAAAAAAAAAAAAAAATAATTTTCTTGAAAATTATGCTATAAGAATATCATGGTTTTAATTAGTAAAGAAAATAATGACCTCGAGCCAGAATAAACATCCTCAAAAAAATTAAAAAAAACTTTAACAAACATTTTTTAAAACAATATTGGAATGTCCTTTTATCCTATCAAGGACACCATGGATTTCCATAACCAAATTTTTTATTGAAGTTTAGAATGTCTGTTGAACGCTGTTAGAATTTCAGGGCGGGGTTTTTTTGCGTTGTAGAGCAAAAAGCAAAATTTTTGATTTTATGCCAAAATTTTGAAAAAAATCAAATATTTGGCGATCTAACAAACTTTAAAAATGAATTGCTCAACAATACGAAAAAACACATCTCTGAAAATTTTACAGCGTTAAAAGGACATTCTAAGCTATAACTAAAAATTTTCATTTTAGAAATCCATGATGTCCTTTCCAGGAAAAAGGACATTCAAATATGGTTTTCAATATTTTTTAGTGAAATTTAAAAAAAAAAAAAATCGTTTCTAAATTTTAAATTTCCATAGTTTTATATATGGAATATTGTTTTTATAAGTTTTTTCGAATGACTTACGGTTTTCGAGAACAAAAATGTTAAAAAAACTGTCTAAAAGCCAATATTGTCAAAAAGCACTTTTTTAAACGCCCATATCTTCCAAAGTATTGATAAAAAAGAAAACTATGGGTTTTAATCATTTACGAAGCTTTGTCAAATAACCAAAAATAAACAAAATCGGTGATCGGTTAGTTAAATTTCTCATGAATTGGCTCATATAGTTTCTTTGGAAAAAAAACTGGCTGAAAAATACAAAAACGATTTTTTCGCCGTTTTTGAACCTATTTTTTGTACCCCTAAATCCCTGATATGGCCGATAAGCCGAGATACCCCGACCTTAGAATTGTCTCTTTTATATTTATTTTTTTATTTTAAGTTTCAGACAAATCGGTTCATAAGGGTTCAAATACTTCCCTTGTAAGACTATTGCTATAGCAACATATTCTCAAAATTTGATCAACCGAATTTGATAAAATTTAGAATATAATACCAAAATTAAGGACAGAATATTTTTCTTTTCAAGATATGAGGTATTGAAAATTGGAAAAATCTTAAAAATTTAACCAAAGTGTTCTGACATAAATGGCGTTATCTCAATTAGTATTCAAGATACAGACCTTATTTAGTTTTTGATCAATACACACAAAAAATTATTTGCTAACAAATGTCAATTAAATCCATTGATCAATCAAATTTAAATGAGTCAATCAATGTTTTGATTAAAATTTTTGTTATTTTCTTATACTGTCGAATTACAAATTTTCAACATACCAGATTTTTTTCACTTTAATTTATTTGAATAGATTAACTCAAAAATATTCAAAATAATCGGTTATTACTTATTTTTATTGTTGGAAACATATTGGAAAGCAAAAAAGATGCATTTTTTTGATGATTTCGTCATAAGCTTTCAATTCGTTTGTTAAATCAGTCAATATTTTGATTGACTACAAATAAAAAATTTATTAATCTTTTGATTAAAATCGGAAAAATGTTTAATTGAAAAAATTTTCAATCAATCGCCTACAATTTGATGATTAGTATAACAATTTTTTTAATTGGTGGAATTTCAATCAAAAAATTGATTGAATCCGCGTTTTTGTTGATTGAAATTCGTTTCAAATTTTTTCTGTGTTCCTCGCAAAAGTGACATTTGTTTTTATAGGAAATGTTTGAACTTTGTAATGGGTCATTTGGATCCCTGTGACATGTCACGTGACGTCCTTTAGCAATTTCTGGCTGGGTATTTATTTGTTAAACAAATTAAAATTAAATAATTTACATCAATTAAATTTCTCAATATTTTTAATAATTTTTATAGACCATTCTAAAAATTGATGGCGTCATTATTGTTGTTTCTTCATTCAAGTGTTATTGCGAGTAATATACACTCAAAATAATAACTCTGTTAAATTACAGAAAAACTCTGCTAATTTAACAAAGTACACCATACTTTTCCAGCTAACAACATTTCTTGGTAATTTTACTTTAAAAACTCTGTAAAAAGATTTTGACAAAAAAAAACAACTGTTAATTTACAGAGTTTCTAGTAAAATATTGGTTAAATAAACCACCATTTAGCAAAGAAAACTATGTAAATTTACATATATTTGTAAAATGCATTTGATGCAAAAAAAAATTACAGAAAAAACTCTGTAAATTTACAGAGTTAAGTAAAAAACTGTTATTTTGTAATATTTTTATAAGACTTCTGAAAAGATCTTTTTTGGTAACTTTTTTTTGCTACTTTTTCAACTTTTTCTCAAAAAAAAAAAGTACACAGATAAAATGTTGATGTTTAGTAACAAAAACAAAGCTACTCAAAACAGAAAACTTTTTTGGTTATAAAAAAATACGAAGTATTTTGCTTAAATCTGTATTTTAGCAGAAAACTCTGTTAATTATCTGTAAAATTAAGATTACAAAGTAAAAAGTAATATAACAGAGGAAACTTCGTTTTTTGTAACAACAAATTACAAAGTATTTTCTTTAAATCTGTATTTTGACACACAAAAAATTATTGGCTAAAAATTTTCAATTAAATCTATTGATCAACAAAATTAAAATAAGTCAATCAATGTTTTGATTGAAATTTTTTTCAACATAAAAAATTTTTTTTCGGTTTAATTTATTTGAATAGAATAATTCAAAAATATACAAAATAATTTTTTTTTTTTTTTTTATTTATTTTATTAGTATTAAAAATACTTTAAATATTCAAAAAATATTACATTAATTCATATAACATTAGTTATGAGTTCTATATAAATAAATTGTATCTTACTACATTTGTACATTTTTTTCTAAATACATTGTAATTTCTTTCAAGTTTTATATTGTTTGGTAAATCATTGAACAGTTTAAAGCCTTTATAAAAAAGGGATCTTTGCATATGTGTTGTCATGACTCTTTGGATTCGAAAATCTTCAGTATTTCTTAGTGCATACGGTTGTACTTCTCCAACATATTTAATTTGATCGCATAGATATTCTGGGGCATCACCTTGTTTCATTTTTTTAATAAAAATTAAAGTGTTAAATTTCAGTCTTTGATTTATATTTAGCCATTTTAGTTCCCTAAGCATTTCGTTGATGTGTTTATATCGATTGCATTTTAGTATAACCCTCATTGCTTTGTTTTGTAGTTTTTGCATTCTTTCTACCTGACTATCATTACAGCAAGTATATATTATTGTCGATCCGTATTCAAAATGTGGTTTAATTATTGTATTATAAATATTTATTGCAGTTGTTTTTGATATTTTATTTCGTATTCTTTTAAAAAATCCGATTTTTTTCCCGATTTTTTTACAAGTATAGTCTATGTGTTCTTTAAATTTTAAGTCTTTATCTATTATAAATCCGAGATATTTTATGTGTTCAACCTTTTCTATTATTTTATCGTTAATTTTAAATATTGCTTCAGTGTTCATATTTATTTCAATTATTTTTGTTTTATTTTCGTTTAGTTTTAGTTTATTCATTTTTAACCATGTATTAATTTTATTGATATCATAGTACATATTTGCTCTGCAACTTTCATCATCATCTCCTTCCGTGTATATTAATGTATCATCTGCGTATAGGACCATTTCACTTCTATCTATTACCTTTGGCATATCATTAATGTATATAATAAATAAAAGAGCTCCCAAAATTGAGCCTTGTGGTACTCCGAAATTATTTTCAATTTTATTTGATAACACATTATTAACTTTTGTTATTTGTGTTCTATTTTCAAGGTATGATTCAAACCAATTTAATTTTGTACCTTGTATTCCATACATATATAGTTTTTTCACCATTATTTGCCTGTCGATTGTTTCAAATGCTCGTTTAAAATCTAAAAATATTGCCATTACTTTTTTAGTTTTTTCTATATTTTTCCATTTATTTATTACATAGTTTATGGTCGTTTCACATGAGTATTTTTTACGAAATCCTGATTGATATTTTGACAATATAGAATTATTTTCAATATATTTTTCTAATTGTTCTTTCACAACTTTTTCTAAAATTTTTTCGCAGGTTTTTAGTGTATTTATTGGCCTGTATTCTTCGCATTTATTTGTTTTTGGTACTTTTTCAATTGGTGTTATTGTAGTTTCTTTCCAGTTTTCAGGAAATACGCCTGTCTCTAATGATTTATTGATAATTTTTAATATGGTTTCTCCTGTAACGTTCCAGTTATCAAGAATTAGTCTATTGGAAATTTTATCACAGTCTGTTTTATTTTTCATTTGTATAATTATATTCTTAAGTTCTAAAATGTTTATTGCACGGAATTTAAATATATGGTTTATCACAGTTATTTGGTTTTCATATCGCTCATTTTCAATTGAGTCTCTTATTAATTTAATACTATCTACAAAATAATTATTGAATTGACTAGCGATTTCTATATTATCCTTATATTCTACTTGGTTAAATATCACAGTTTTTATCACGTTATGGTTTTTTTTAATTACTAGATCTTTGATCTCTCTCCACATTTGTTTTTGATCGCCTGCATTGTTTATTTTATTATTAATGTATTTATTTTTTTCGTTTTCGATTTTTACTTTGTATAAATTTCTTATTGTTTTATAGTTGGTCCATGCCTGATTCGTGTTTTTCAATTTTGCTGTTTGATATTTTATTATTTTATCCTTCTTCATTAAACGCAATTCATTATTATACCACCGATTTACATTGTTTTTTTCTTGTACTATTTTCTTATTAGTAAATTGTTGTATAGTCTCTTTTAAACAATTATCGAATAAAATCACATTTTCATTAATGTTTTTATCATCAGCATATATCATATTTTTACGTAACTCTTTGTTAAACGTTTCTTTGTTGTATTTAAAAATGTCTAATTCTTTATTTTCGATATTGGTATGATCATTATTATCACTCTTTATTAAAATATTTATCATCTCATGATCAGCTATTTTATTCGTAGTACTGTTATTTACCGATATATTATATTTATTTGTTATTACAAAGTCAATTATGGTATTGGAATTTTTTGCTACTCTTGTATATTCATTAACTAATTGCCTAAGACCATTATCATTTAGTATGCATTCCATTTGATTTTTATATGTTGAATTTTTAGACCAGTCAATATTAAAATCTCCTGTTATTAAAATATCACAGTTATAATCACAGATTTCTTCAAGCACTTCTTCAAAAATTTTACAAAACTCCGACTCTCCATAACTAGGCGATCTGTATATTGCTGCAATTATCATTTGGTTGTCTTGACATGTGGCTTTACATACTAAAATCCAATATTTAACACCATCTATCTTTTCAATAATTTTAGTAAATTTCCATATCTTTTTAAAATAAATAGCGACTCCTCCAGTTCTTGTAGATGTAAATACCGACAGAATATGATCATACCCTTCTAATATTATTTCAGTTTCTTCGACGTCTTTTGTAATATGAGTTTCCGATAGTATAAAAAAGTCTGGGTTTTCTGTTGACGCAATGACTTCCACTTGATTATAATTATTTATTAATCCTTGAACATTTGTGTATAAAGCACGTATATTCTTTGATTGTTAAACTGATAGGCCAATTCTTCTCATTTTTAAATTCAATTTATTTTGATATACGGGACATTCTCTACTATTTGTAAAATGATTTTCATCTAAATCCATATTAAGTTTGTTGTTCATTTTTCCGCAATTAATACATTTCATTATTTGTTCCGTATTTTTGCATTCTTTCGTTTTGTGTTGTCCATGACATCTTAAGCATACTTCTTGATTTTTACATTCTTTTGCGATATGGTTATATCCTCTGCATTTAAGGCACTGCGTAACATCTGTTCCATCGAACACTCTACATCTTTCCCATCCAATATTTACTTTTCTTGCTTCTATCATTTTTGTATATGTTTCGTTATCTACTGCCATTTTTACGTTATATATTGTTTTACTATTTCTTTTAACTTCGTATTTTTCTATTATTTTGAATTCTGCATTAGAAATACTTGGGTTCTGCTTTTTTATTTTTTCAATTATTTCTTCCTCTTCATGTTTAAAAGTCATATCCGTTATTTTTACTCGTAACTCAATTGGGTTGGGCACCATAATTTCATATCCTTCAGTTAATTTGTTTTCTATTGCGTTTTTTATTTTTTCTCTTTCTTCACTGTTTTCACTTTGAATAACAACCGTTCCATTTCTTCTGTTTTCTACACCTGTGATTTTTAAATTAACTGGGTCAACTTTATCATTTAGTGCTTCCCGTGTTTTTTCTACCCCTTGCTTTTCTTTCGGTTTTACAATTAACGGCACCTGTTTGTTCACATCTGGTAGCACTGTTTTTTTTACCGACTCTGCATATGACATTTTTGTTTTTTTGTTGGTTTCTTTTAATACCTTCTTTATTTCGTTGCACATATTTAGGTTTTTTTCTTCTAACGATTTGCACATTTCTTTGTTGTTGTTTTCAAAATCATTAACATTTATATATAATTTTTTAACTTCTTCAACATTTTTTTCACAAGATTTTTGAATAAAGTCCATTTTTTTTAACCTTTCTTCGTATCTTCCTTCTATCGCCTCCAACAATTGTTTGATTTCACTTTCGCTTTGCTTTAGTGATGATGAAAATTCATGTTTATAGTCTACCAAGTTTTGTTTATTTTTATGTACATCTTCTTGTATATCTTTTAGTATCATATCAACATTGTGTATGTACTGGATACAATCCTCACAAACGAAACGTATAAAATTATTTTCTTGCAAAGCTTTTTGGGAATACTGGTCAAGACCAGAACACTTCATTGAACTATGATATGTTTTTTTACACACCCCCTCACATTGAATTCCCGTTTCACCACGAATTGATGACTTGCATTTACTGCACTCAGCCATGACTGAGTGCTTTTTTGTTTATTTTTTTAATACTTTGTTTTTATAAAAAACTTTATTTTCCACTAATTATAATTAGTATTTTTAATGGTTTCTAATAGTCCTGTCTATTTTTTTAAAACCAATTATTATTTTATTTTATTATTTTTATAGAACTTTAGTTTTTACACTTCTTTAGATTTGGCGTTGCCAGATATAATAGGGTTTTACTTTTTTTTATTGTTTGGAACATATAGGAAAGCAAAAAAGATGAAATTTTTGATAATTTTGTCATAACCTTACAATTCATTTGTTAAATCAATCATTATTTTGATTGACTTTAGACAAAAAATTGATCAAATTTTTGATCAAAATCGAAAAAATGTTTGATTGAAATAATTTTCAATCAATCACCTACAATTTGATGATTGGTATAACAAATTTTTTAATTGGAGGAGTTTCAATCAAAAAATTGATTGAATCCGCGTTTTTGTTGATTGAAATTCGTTTCAAATTTTTTCTGTGTATGTAACGAGCCCACCTTTAAGGATGCAAATAATCTCAAAAAATCATGCATACCATCTGTTGAAATCTGTAATGCATATTGTATTTTTTTTATATCCAAAAAGATATTAAAACCAGTTTAAATTTATTCAAATAGGCAATACTTTCCAATCAAAATCTCATGTACAGTTAAAATAATCTCGTTTACTACCCCGCCTTGTTATTTTTTTTTGCAAAATATTTTTCATTTTTATTTCATTTTGTTTAGTGCTAATTTCATGTTTTACTTTATTTTATGAATTTTAGATTATAAATTTTATTACACAATATTTACGTTTATTTTTTACTACTATTGTATGCATAAAACATAATAATATTTTAGACAAAAAAAAAACCAAATATGAAAAAAGAATATTAAAAATATGAACCATGTTTTGCCTACTCACGCTTTAAAATGCTATTATCTGGCCTATAAAATAACAAAAAAAAAAAAGCTCCTTCAACCAGCGAGCCCAACCGAACTAAGTAACAACCCCATCTACCACCACTACCAACGTCACCATCAACAACTCATCATCATATATAGAACTACAAAACAATATGTGTCTCCTTAGCTGCTGCTTGGCACTTTCTCTCTCGGAGGTATACTAACTTGTGGAATATAAACATTAAGGGGGAGTAGTTTTAAATTAAGGCTAAGGATGTCTTTCAATCGCTTTTCAATTTCAGCCACAAAAAATTGAGACACATTTAAGCAATCTATGCGAAGACTAATTTGCAAAATGGTAAAAATGTTAAACCGTGTTGAAAATATTCTCCAAAATACTAGAAAATTTTTCTATTTTTCTTTTTTAATGTTTCTGATTTTTTTGAATTTTTATGAGACTTGTTCGACTTGGCCGACTAAGTTTGATAGCTTCCAGATTGGGCAAATATTAAAATCTTCAAAAAATTGCTGGTCAAAAGAGATGGAGCTAAAAAAATGCGGATTTATTCTTCTGTATCCATTCTTTTGTCTGGATGGTTGGAAAAACTAGCTGATAACTGAATAAAAATTATTGGATCATTTTTTAAATGTTTGATGTTTGAACTTGGACCAAATCGAGTTAGAAATATGTTTAAAGAATTTTCAAAAAAAATTTCTTTAAATAATTTCATGTTCCACCGCGATCCTAGTATCTCATTTAATATTTGCTCAATCTGGAAGCTATCAAGCTTAAATTAAAGCTTGGAAAATTTTCTATAAAGCACTTTCTACAAAAAATAGTCGATTGATAACACCGTCCGACACGCTTTTGTACACATGGACCGGACCCGAAAATTCTGAAAGTAGGGCCAAAAAAAAAATATCCGTGTCTCCCAGTTTTTCTAGATCAATTCGCGTTTTCGCGAAAAACGCAAAAAAATAAAAAAATTTTACATGTAAAAAAAATTTTCGCTTTTCAGAAAGTGGGGCTCAAAATAACATTCTTGTGTTTCCCGGTTTTTCTATATCAATTCGCGTTTTCGCGAAAATGCATTTTTTTTTTACACACTTGAAAAAATTTACTGCATTCCGAAAATATGGCTTAAAATAAAATATTGTTCTAGTTTTTCCATATTAATTCACGAAAAATGCAATTTTGAAAAAATGTATTGCATTATTTTTTATAAATATAAAACATAAATATTGGAGATGGGCGCGTATTTTTGACGCACACTCACTCACGCTCACGACAGGAATTTTTGAATCACGCACACTCACTCACGAGCATATTTTTTCTACTCACACTCACTCACAATCACGTGAGTAAATTTAAAACAACTGACACTCACGTGCACTCACTCAAGCTTCACTCACACTCACGAAAATTTCAAAAACTATAATTTCAAAAATCTTTCAAAAATTTTCAGCAAAATTTACAGGTCAGCGAAATTTTACATTTTTTTTTGCTTTTTTTGGGACAAAATCATAAACTAAGCCAAATTTTTAAATTTTTTTTGTTGCTTTTTTGGAACAATAGGAAATATAAAGAGAAAATAATTCACGCAAACTCACGCAAAAAAAACGACATGCGCACACTCACTCACGCAAAAATCTTACTCACGCACACTCACTCACGCAATTTTTTTCTCCACTCACACTCACTCACAATCACGTGAGTAAAATTGAAATCAGTCACACTCACGCGTGATTCACGTGAATCACGCTCTAATCTGCTCATGTTCCCATCTCTAATAAATAAACATGATTTACAGTAGAATTACGGTCCTTATACAAAAATTGCCAAAACTAAAATTCTCGTGTCTCCCAATGTAGTATCTATTCGCGTTTTCGCGAAAATGCATTTTTTTGCACACTTAAAAAAAATTTACTACATTCGAAAAGTGGGACTAAAAATAAAATATTCACCTAATTTTTTTTAAATTAAAATTAAATTAGCTGGAAAAACTCTGATACATGGGAAATTTCTTTTTAACTCTACTTGAAATTTTGCGAGTGTGCTAAAAAGAACAAAATATTTTTTTTTTACAAATTTGCGAATTGATATGAAATAACTGAGACATAAATGCTTAGATAAAAACCCAATTTTTTTTTTTTTTAAAGTGCAAAAAAATTTTTTTTAGCGTTTTTCGCGAATACGCGAATTGATTGCGAAAACCTGAGACACACAGGTGTTTTTTTTAACCCCACTTTCTGAATAGCATAATTTTTTTCTATTGTGAAAACTTTTTTTTTTGTTGCATTTTTCGCGAAAACGCGAATTGATCTAGAGAAATTGGGAGACACGGGTATTTTATTTTTGGCCCAACTTGCCGAATTTTCGGGTCCGGTTCATGTGTACAGCCAAAAGTTGCAATTTGTTGGACGGTGTAATAATCAGATTTAGTATTGATAACTTTTCCTTTACAAACCTGCATATTATGCTGTTCCATTATAAGTTTGATTCACTGTACTTTTGTAACATGGACTTAGTACCCATATAAAAATTTCGCCCGATATTTAGTTAAATCGGTATATTGCCAACAAAAAGAAGCCTATATCGTTTGTCCGCGCTTGCACTAAAAACACACATATCTAACAAGAGATATAACCAGCCGGATCCATGTTGAGATTTGCATAATTTTCCGGAAAACACTGTTGAAGGGTACTATATGGTCGGTTCTGACCGTTTTAAATTTTCCTACCTGTTCTTGTTTTTGAATTTTCCTAAGTTTTTAGTTTTTTTGGGTTTTTGACAAGGTCCAAAATTTCAACAATCGCACGTTGGGGCAGCCTAAAAAATTTTTCGATTTTCAACTTTGATCGAGCATATTTTTTTAATTAAACAATTTGAATTGAGTTGTTTAGATAATAAAATTTTAAATATTATCCTTGCATTGAGACTATCTTTTTAAACTTAAAAAAATAGTTTAAAATAAATATATTTATTTTTGCCAAAATATTTGTACCCTTTCAACTGTGAGTATAACTTAAGCGGTTGAGTATGCGAATTGGAATTCTGAAATATATTTTTTTTACGATTCTGAAATATATTAGTGATCCCATTTTCAAAGACCTTCACAGTTTATACTTGTATAAAAACGGTTGAGTACGCAAATAAGTTTCCTTTCGCGATATGCGAAATGCACTACACATATAAAAACCCTTGTCAAATTACTAGAAAATGTCTCGTAATACCATTTTACCAATATCTGACAGTTTTCCTTGTTTTTTACAAATAATTTTCGATAGAAACTTTTTTTTTTTAATTTTAGAGTTTTACTTGTATTTTTACAAATTTCCAAGATTTTTTTCAAAAAATAAAATAGTAAATTTACGACAATTTCTTAAAAGTTTTGTTTCGCCAAAAAAGTTGTAAATTTACAATTTTTTTGGTAAGAATCTTGTAAAATTACAAAAAAGTTTGTTATTTTTACTAGGAATTCTCGTAAAAGGTAAAACCTTGTAAAATTACAAAACTAATTGTAACAAGTGAGAGTGTTAAATTCGGCTGTGCCGAATCTTTTATACCCTCCAAAATGTAAAAAAAAAAAAATTGTCAGGGGCGTTTGTGTTTTTTTTTTTTGGGGTGATGGGGGTCAGTGGGGGATGTTGACTGCACCTTCCCATCCCGATAAATATAACAAATGTTTCATTTATGTAACAAAAATACAAAAAAACATGTAAAAAAAGTGTATTTTTTCAGAGGTTGGTTTAGTTCTTCAAGGGGGAACTTTTTTCCCCCTGGTCCGATTTTGCTCATTTACGAACTTAACCTGCCTATTAACATAAGACATATTTGTGCCAAATGTCGGGAGTCTAGCTCTTTTATTTTGGACTGCATCGTGTTAACTACAGACGGACAGACGGACAGACGGACGGACAGACGGACAGACGGACGGACGGACGGACATCGCTAGAATGTCTTAGAATTGATCACTGATCATAAATATATATACTTTATGGGGTCCTAGACCGATATTTTGATGCGTTACACACGGAATGACAAAGTGAGTATACCCCCATACTGTAGTTGGAGGGTATAAAAAGCTTGTTAAATAACAAGGAATTCTTGTCAAATAGGAGGTAGCAAAAAAAAAAAATTTACAAACTTTTCTTGTAGTTTTTTTTTTAGTGTATTCACATATATTTTTTTACGTTTCTCATATCTACACGGTGAGCCTCAGCGATGTTTAGGTTAATCTTTAGTGTCGACAAAAATTGTAAATGCAGTTCGATTTCTACAAGATTAAAACAGCTTTTTTGAGGGTATTTCTTGTTTTGATTAATAAAAGAAGTGTCTTTAACATTGTTGAAAAACACGAAATTCAGTTTGATTTGCTATTGATTAACGGTGATAAGGCTGCTAACATTAAAATTCTAGCTGCTCAATTCTTCGAGATATCGCTAAAAAAACTCGCTAAACTACTATTTATTCATTACTTTGTGTTATTTTTGGTCTGTAAAAACATTAACTTCAATTAACGACAAAAATGTGGTATGCAGTTTGAATTCGAGGTTATTAAAGTTGACAAAACTGCAAGCGTAAAAATTATAGATGATCAATTTCCCGTTAAATTGCAAAATTACTGTTCAAGCTTTTATATTAATTAATTTATGTTTTCTTTTTTGTCTAAAATAAAGGAAAAAATCAAGAAACAACAAATATTTTGTATGCAGTTTAAATTGTATGTGGTTAAATGTGGTAAAACTTCTCAAATCAATATCTTGACTGATCATTTACGCGGAAAATAATTTTTTTTAAATTTTTTTTTTTTTTTATTTTGCGATTTGTTGCGAAATTGAGAAGATATGATTTCGATGTTAAATGTTTTGTGACCTGTAAATAAATACAATTAAATCTTCATACTCAGTTTTTGAAGATATTTAAATAACTTCAATGTCAAAATTTTAGAAAATATAAAAGCACTTATTTCGCCATATATCGCGAGTGCGAGCAGCTACGATTTCGCTGTTAACAGTTTTGTGACATTTAATCAAGTAGAAATCGAACGCGTTTTACACTTTTCGTCGACACTAAAGTTGAACCTAAACATATCTGAGGCTCACCGTGCGAATAAAACAATTTTTAATAAAAATTAATCAGAATTCTCTATGAAATTTACAATAAAATTTACTTTTTTCCAAATTTCAGTAAAGTTTTGGAAATATATGGAAAATGAATGCAAAATGTCATAAATCACAAAATTTTATTTAATTTGCAAACTAGTGTTATTTAAAAAATTTCAGAACGGGTTCAAAAAAAAAAAATTCTTTTATCATTAATTTTTTTATCTTTTTGCTTTAATAAAATGTTTGGATTATGAGACTTTTTAGAATAGAAAAACTTTCAGCCTTTATCATTTTTATTAATAAATAGTTTTAAGAATTTAAAAAATTTTCTTCACAAATATTTCTGATTCTTAGGCAAACAAACTCAACAAAAACCTATCGGATTCTAATAATTCGTAGAGAAAAATCAGATTCTACAAAAAAAAAAAATGGTTTTTATATCTAAATCATATTTGCTTAAGGAAAATTAATATGTTCTAACAAGTTTCAATTTTTATTTTAGAATTTTTCCGACTCCGATGCTGTTTTTATTAAAAATTAGATGTAAATCGAGATTTTTTCTAAGACACACATAATTCTAAAAATATTATCTTCTTTCTGCTGTTTCTTTATAGAAAAATTGTCCAGTTCTAAATAAGTTTTAGGTTTGATGCATATCAATTGTTAAACATTTTTTGAGACTCCAAGGCATTCTTCAAACCTAAAAAAGTTTCGTAACAAAGTTTTTAAATTCTTAGATTTTTACTTACAAAATTTTTTTACATTCTAAAAAAACAATTTTTCTTTTAGAAAAATTTTCAGATTTCCAATAATAAAACTTTGAAAGAATTCAGATTCTGCTATATTACTTGCGAAAAAAATCGCCGATTTAAAAAAAGCTCTTAAAAAATCTTTAATATTTTTGGTATAGATAGTTTCTTAAAATCAACACACTTTTCCTCAAGAAAATTTTTCTGAAAATTTTTTTACAATGTGAAGAAATTTATTTTTCACCTTATCCTTATCCTTTTTATTTTTTTTTTCTTATCTTCCTTTTTTTTCTTTTTTCTTCTCTTCGTTTTCTTTTTCCTTCTTTTTTTCTTTTTCAAAATCGGTTTGGAGGGAGGGATTTCCTCAATTTCCCCCATATTATTTCGTTATTTTGCGTTATTTTAACAAGTTTTTAAAGTTTTTTATAATTTATTTAAATCCTAAACTAAAAATTTTCAAAGTGTAAAATTAGCAGCAAATTGTTTTGTTAATATTACAGAAATGTTTAGTTATTTCATTTAAAAACAAATTATAGTACAGTCGAACCCGGTTATAACGAACTCCGAAGGACCAGTAAAAATAGTTCGTTATAAGCGAAGTTCGCTATAAGCGGGGTATATTTTTATCAACCTAGTTTTATTTAAAAAAAAATCGATCTAATTTTGTTTTATTTGATGGTTTTTCGTAAATAAACTACTTATTAAGAAGAAATCATTAAAAATATATATAAATTTTATAAAAATTATAATATAAAGCAAAAAATTCCCACCTTTTGTTAGTTTGATAAACATGATTGCCACACATTAAAAAATATTTATGGGAGTTCGTTATAAAAAGGTAAATATACATGAAATTGTGTTCGTGAGACCATAATAAGCAGTTCGTTTTAACCGAGGATTCGTTATAACCGAGCTAGTTACAAAAGAAGTATTTCGTGTGAAAATTGATGCTAAAACGTCGGGACTTTAGAATTAGTTCGTTATAACTGAAAAAATAAAAACAAATTTTAAGTTTTATTCTTTCTGCAGAAATAGGTAAATTGCTCTGCTGAAATCAGCAAAGCATTCTGATAAAATTAGCAGATTTTTCTGTTGTCATCATCAAATTCTAAGTGACGATGAATGAATATACCTTATAAACTTAGGAATGGCGCTACATATTAAAGGTTTTCCTTCTAAGCAAACTAAAAAAAAAAACTGAAACCGCTCCACCTTAATACACATACAGTTTTCTGTCAACTTGCTTATGGGTTTCCTTAATATTTTTTTTTTATTTCTTTTATTTCTTAAACAAACACAATTTTTAATATGCATGCAATTTTTATGAGCGTATATAGGAATTTTATTGCTAAAGACGTGTATTTTTTAAAGTTAGATATAAACAAAAAAAAAAAAAAATCAAACAAAAAACCGGGATGTTAGAGTTGGGAGGTAGCGGTTTTACACTAGGTGATATTTAACTAAAAGTACTTTAAGAAAAAAACATTAAAAGATATAATAACACAGCCCCACAAAAAACACGTTCAGACCCAGAAACTGGACCTACTATTCCTTATGTGTTTGATTCCTTCTGAATTCGATTCCGCCATCAGAATTGTTTTCTATTGTTGGGGTTTACCTGTAACTAACAAGTGAAATCCGTAAAGCAAACATAGCTGATTTCTTTGTAAATTTGACTAACAATAAGTTAAAAATTTTTTTAATTTTATTTCGGTATGCAAAGTTACAGTCTGATTTATTACGGAGAAAATAAAATCCATCGAAAATTGTAGAAATTACATGCATTTGAACAAAAATGCATCAACTCAGTTTAATAAAAAAAATAAATTGTATTTGGTACATTCAGCATACCCGAAATAAACAAATACATACCACCCTTTCACTATAAAAGAAAATTCATGCATTTTTGTTGAAATGCTTGCAACTTCTACAATTTTTGACGGATTTTATTGAAAACCCCCTTATTTTCTTCGTAATAAGTCAGTCTTAAACTTTACATACAGAAATAAAATATTTTTTTTTAACCAAATTTACAAAAAAAAACTATTTAAGTTCACTTTGCAGAATTTTCTTATTAATTACAGGAAAACCTAACGAAAGAATTCAATTCTGATGGCAAAATCGAATTAAGGAGTACTTCTTCAGAGTACTTCTTTTAAAAATACATGTATTTATAACTTTTTTTGGAAATGTTATCTTTTGCCATTAGTACCTTATTTCAACAAGCAACATTTGTACACACTTACCTTGAATGAAAAAGTGATCTTAAATAAATTCTGTTGAGTGTTAGAGTATATTGACAAAGTTTATGTGGGTGCCAGTGTATGTTCCACAAAATATAACTTTTGCTTTATAATGTCCTCTAGTATCATAAAAATAAAATGAAAAATAATATTAAATATTATGATATTACAAACGAGTGTGAGGGGAAGGAGGCATACCTAAACATTCTAGTACACATTTAAAAATTTTATATGTTTTAACAATGTTATTCACATTTCGTTTTAAACTATGTAGTTACGGATATTCTTTTATGTTTTTTTTTTGCAATTATCCTTTTTTACGCATTTTGAAGTCGTGGTGCGTAAAAAAGACAACAGCGAATTTAACAAAAACTGATTTCGGAAATTTTTCGTTTTGGAGTTTTGAGGCTCGCAAAAAAATTTATTTGTCATCTTGTTGTCATTTACGAGGAATTGTTAAAAATTATATTGTTGGAATTGTAGTGCAAAGCTAGAATTATTCCATCCATGTCTTTTTGGCTTATGTTTTCCAATTATATTTAAACTATGGCTGCCACAAATAATGACTTTTTTTGAATTTCGTCCGTTACCGGGCAAATTATGGTTCCCTTCGGTCTTAAAAATCTTTTTTTTAATATTTAGCCAAATTGGACCATTTTAACCTGTGCCTCTAGCGGGTTAAAGTTTAGCAAAAAAAAAAAAAGGAATTCATACAAATCAATTTTTTTTTTTATTTTAAACATTTTTAATAACACTATGCTAGAATTTGACACTTTTTTTTTAACAAACTAGGCACCCTACTGGTAGAGTTAATTCGGGTACTCTGAATTCAATGGTGCTAGCCGTTTTTCGAAGTAAGCGCCCGTATTCGCAACTTACAATTTTTATGCTTAAGTACAATAAAAACAATAAAAAAAATTCAGGTCTGTTAAACTAACACAACAAACCATAATACCTTGAACTTTTTTTTGCGAAAAACATTTTTGGGCAGCATGAAATAACCCCCAGGAAATAAGTTCCCAAAACCAAAATGAAATAAGTCCCCAAAAATTTGTACAGAAAAAAACAACAACGATAATTGGGGATTTATTTCGTTTTTTGGGGAGTTAATTCATTTTTTATTTGGGGACTTATTTCATTACGAAATAGGTCCCCAAAAATAAAAATGAAATAAACCCCCAATTATTATTTTTGGGGACTTATTTCATTTTTTCTCAAATGAAGATGATAAATTTTGAAATTATTTCTGGGCATCGAAGGAATGTTTGATTTTACTATGTTGTGGTAAACCCAAGCAATGAGACAAAAAAATGATGAGGATAGTGATCAGTATTAAGGAGAGTTTATTTGACCCCTTTTAAGGTTTTGGGTTCTGAACTTATATAGCTTGGGTAACTTATTATATAATTCCCGTAGTAGTTGTAGTTTAATGTGTTATAATTATAATTAATTTTAGTAAAAATTTTCTTGATTGAACGCTAAGCATGAATATTTTTTTTCTAGTTTTTAAAAAAAAATTCTAAGTACTTAAGCAATTTGTAACGAACTAATTAAGCACTAGTTTTGGTGGAGCAAAAATTTATTTAAGTGTAAGTCGGTTGGAAATGAAAAATTCGCGCAAATACTAGTGCTTAACTAGTTCGTTACAAATTGCTAAAGTAGAAACTATATTTTGTAGTCAACGAACTATTAGTTTTGTTGTAGAAAAAATTCGCGCGAATTTTTCATTTCCAACCGATTTACAATCAAACAATATTTTTCTACAACAAAACTAATAGTTCGTTGCCAAAACTGTTACCAAGAAATAATGTTCCCATAAACAAATAATTGTAACAACGGAAACATGACAAATTCCAAACAATTTTCTTCTACCGTCTAAACATCTCAAAATAAATAATGGATTTGAAAAAATTTTAATCTTTTTTTAAATCGGTTGAAAATGAAAAAACTCCAAACTCTTACCAAGAAATAATTAATTGCAACAATGGAAACATGAAAAATTCCCAATAATTTTCTTCTGCCGTGAAAACATCTTAAGATATATAATGGAACTAAAAAAAGTGAAAAAAGTTTTAATCTTCCAATAAATTTTGTTCTTATTTCATTTTCATTTTGGGGGCTTATTTCCTGGGGGGTTATTTCATGCTGCCCATTTTTTGTTTGTGAAAAATCTTTATTTTCGTGAAAAAATTGGTTCAATACAAATATTTTTAGTTTGATTTGAATTTACGACATCCATCTGGTAAAGCTAGTTCGTGTACACTAAATCTCATTGTAATATCAGATTTTTCAAAGTTAGGGTATGTATTAGCGATATTCGCGTAAGTAAAAAAACTTTTTTTTTTATATTATTTAGACAATTGCTGAACTTTTATCATTTAAACTGCATTCAATATAAAAAAAAAATTTGTTCGCGTTAATTTTTTTCGCGAAATTTTTTTTAATTTTTTTTTATTTTCCTATTAATATATGAAAATGAGTAGAATACAATAAATTACAGACACCAACTTTCACAAAAATAAATTTCGCAATTTTTTTCTTTTCGCTGATTTTTTTTGCAGATTTTTTTTTTCGCTAAAAAAAACAATAAATTTTCTAAATTTAAAAACTTTCCCAAAAGAATAAATATGCTTCTAAGATAGTTTGGAAATAAAAATTTAGAAAATGCATTTTCTTTTTTTCGCGAAAAAATTTTTTCCGCTAAAAATCAAAAATAAATTCCGCGAAAAAGTTATTTATTTATTGAATTTTTTAACATATAATTACAAATCATATACTAAATTAACCTAACCGAGACGGGTGACAATGACCATTGTCTCGTTGTAGCGATACAGACCAAGGCCTCTGGTGGGAATCGAACCCACGATCCCAGACTCACAGGCTAGCACTCTACCAACTAGCCTACTGGTGCGCATAACTCCGCGAAAAAGTTATTTTTCAAAACATTTTGTGTCTGTAATGTTAGAATGTAATTTTTCTTTAACTTTTGATTTTCCCAAGTGACCGGGCAAATTTTTATTCTAGTGGACCAAAAAAATATGTACAAGGTGAATCGGATTAAATTAACCCGTGGCGCCCGGCGGTCAAAGTTTTAGATTTTTAAAAATTTTTTGAAAAAAAAAAATAAAACTTTTTCTTGCACTAAAGGCGAATATCAAAGAATTTTTAAAATCGGTCAAACGGGTTTCGAGATATACATAGTTATATGAAATTTGCGAAAAATGGCGGTGTTTTCCTACGTTCTAGAATTAAAAAAAAATAAAAATCAAAAAATTTCTTACCCTTAACCCTTTCAAAGAGCTTGACACAATTATTTAATTTAATGACTAATTTTTCGTAAAAATTTATTATTTTGTTATTGAGCTAATTTTGGTCAAGTAAGTTATAGATGGGGCGAAACGCGTCAACGGTCCACACCAAAAAACCGATTTAAGTATTATTTTGCCAAAAATAGGTAGTCTAAAGTTGACCTTAAAATTCAAAGTCAAATTATAAAAAAAATTGTATCTTATAAAGCGCCTATTTTGAGATTATTTTAACTAACAAGGAAAGTCTCCCTGGTGTCACCCTCCGATCTTCATGAAATTTGGATATGTTGTTAAGAACGAAAATTAATTCGAAGCTTATTTTTTTTAGCGACCCAAACTCATTTTTAGGGTTGGTCGATTTGTATGGGGGGAAATTGACCTTTTTCAGTTTTTTACGATTTACGCCTATTTCAACAAAATTAATATAGGCATATCAGATTAAAGGTAATAAAAATACCTATCTCGTGGTGCTAAAAACGGGCCAAAGAAGTTTATATTTTGCGACTTATTAACAAAAATGTACTAAAATGTTAGTATTTTACTTAATATGACGAAAAGGTTTGCATGTTTGGACACGTTCTTAGCACACGTAGGTAGGTTTTCCAAAGACCTTTCATTTGGTATGTAACATGACTAGGTTTCTGTGCATAATATAGGAGATAAACGAGAAAAAACTGAAAATTGCCTTGTCCCCCCACCTTTTTACCCCCTAAATATGAATTTGGGCCGCTAAAAAAAAATACGTATCCCTTTATTTTTTCTGATCTACAAATTAAAACCAATTCCATAAAGATCCGCGGGTGACACTAGGGAGACTTCCCTTGTTAGTTCATACATATTTGAGGACCCCGTTGGGTTCGGACTCAATAGGTCCAGACCCCGATATGACCCCCGTCATATTTTTTTTTCCTTGCTTAATTTTTGAGATACGTGATTTTAGGGGACCACTGGGGTTTTGAGAATTATAAAACTCGATAACTTCAAAAATATTATTCGGAGAGCTTTTGATTATTGTTCTACGTGTTGAGAGCTACAAAAATGCTTTTGGACTTTTTGTTGTGTCGTCAATATTTACTGAGATATGAGCATTTTAAAATTTTCGGGAATGCTAACTTCTTTGGGTCCACACATGTGAAGAGGACCGGCGATACTATGGTGAGCCCGAGAACCAAAAATGGCCTCCATTTTGCTCTATCTGGCTCAGTTTCCGAGATAGCGCCATTTTAAGTTTTCTGAAGATAAAAAAAAAATTACCATTTATTTTTGCTAATATTAGCAAAAAGCTTGTAAAAATTTGTTCAGCTCAATTTTAAATTTAGCAAAAAAAATTAGTTCAAATTTTGTTTAAAATTGCTAACGCGCTAAATGAAGTTTACAAGATATTTTTGCTAACATGCTAATCTCAACTAAAAATTTGCTAAAAGTTAGCTAACCAGCATTAGCAAAAAAAAAATAGTAAATCTACTAATGTATTATTTTGAGTGTAAAAATAGTTTTTTTTTTTAAATAAATTTTTATCGCATCAATGTGTCAATAAAAATTCCACCAAATATGATCTTTGCAAAAAAATGAAAACTTCCCATCCTGTGACTCTAAAAATATTTCAACGAAAATTTTTTTATTTCAACTTTAGACTACCTACTTTTATCCTTACATTTTGTCAAAATTATAGTTCAATTGATTTTTTGGTGTGTACCGTTGACGCGTTTCGCCCAGATGTATTTTTCTCGACGTTCGTTGATGGGTTTTCAACTATTTCAAGGATTTCGATTTGTATTAATTTGATTAATTTATTTACATTATCAGGTATTAAGAAAATTCTTTAATAAAACTGGACATCACAATCTTTCATTAAAAATTAATTTGAGCCAAATCCGAATATTTTGACCCGTGCCGAGCTTTGATTAGACGGATTTAAGATATTTTTTGATATTTGTGTTTAGCATGCCAAAATTAATAAATATAATGTATCGCGAGTTATATTTTTATTTTTTATTTTTCAAAAATCTAAAATTTTTGTGGAAATTTTTCAAAAATGTAAATCTATGACTGAAGGGTGCCACGGGTTTAAAACATTGGATGTGGCTCAAATTACTTTTGAAAATTTTAAATCCAAATTGGCAAATAAACCGAGTAAGTTTTAGACTTTAAGTTTGCCAATGGTAGGACATTTTTCTTTTTGTAGCATGACATTAGATACGATCTCCCATATGTTACAATTGTATTTTAGTTAATGTTATTTTAAATTTGTTTTATTTCTATCTGTTTTTTATTTGCGCACAATTTTTCCTCTATTCATGTCCCATTTATTTTTTTTATGAGTCCATAAAAAAAAATTTAAAATTTTTTTAACATTAAAATAAGTACAATATAAGGTGTTTTGCTACTATTCCCAATTACCTTTCAAAATTAAGGTGGAACCACATATAACAAAAAAAAAATCGAAAAACTTATGCTAGCTCATACATAGTACTCTTATAAACATAGAAAATGAGATATTTTTATTGCATTACATTATGTATAAAACTTGTATACAATTTAACTTAAATATAATAATAACAATAAAGAAGTTGAAAAAAGGTCCTTTTTTTAACATTTACTTGTACTTAAATTTATTTCTGTTTAACATTTAAACGTTTTCGTAGTAGCGTTTGGCTTTGCTCATTTATTTATACACAAACATTTATAAATTTATTATCACGAGAATTTTACTATGTTTTTTATTTCTATTTTTGGTCTTTTTGTTTATGTGATTCGAGGACATCTAAATTATACATGTATAAGCACTTACATTCATAGATGAAGATAAAAATAATTAGGGACAATGAAGTTATTTTTATACTGGTTATCTTTGGTGAAATGATCAAATAGATGAAAACCAAAACATTAAAAAGTAAAGTGGGTTTTTTTTTGCGTATGCAACCCTAGAATTACATAAAACTACAAAGCACAAATCTGGCATACCTGCAGAGAAAACTCCAGATTCCAATTTTTCAAAAACTATGCACATTTCCCTTTTATTCGTGTTCTTCTGGAATATATTCTTGAAAGAGTATTAACAGAGCAAGCACGGCGAGACATTTCGAATACGATTTGACAGATAAATCCCGTGTCGTCACGGTTATTTTTTATAAACATTGTTTTTTGAGTTAAGAACACATAGAAATTTTTTTAGGACTTAACAAATTTTGCACAGTTTGTATATTATTTTTTTATTTTAATTAATTTGTTATGAAATCCTTTAAAATTGTTGAAAAACTTTTCTCGAGATTTAGAAAAATGCTAAAAAAATTTTTCTTAAAGCATTTTGAATAAATTTTTGTACTCCAAAACCAAAAATAAATGCAAAAAATTTTGTGTTCAAGACCTAGGAAAATCTCGGAAGCATGATTTGTTTTAAATCTATCTATATAAACAAGTAAGAAAGCTATATTCGGCTGTGCCGAATCTTTAAATACCCTCCACCAATGTGATGATTTAAAAAACAAGAAAGTTTGTTTTATTTATACCTCAGGAAATAAAAAAGTACCAAAAAGTGTACTTTCAGTACCCCAGCAAAACTTTGGTAATGGGTAGTGATTATATAACACATTACCAGGTAATGTATATACCTTATTTGTAGCATTATTTTAGGATGTCTTACCAAACATTTGTTCCACAACGTATTATTTTAAAGTAAAAAATAATGCATTACTAATAATTTGCTACGTAATGCATGATTATTGGAAAAATGAATTTCATATTTATTATTTCTAAACATTATATCATAGATGATTTATATTTGGTTACATTATGTATTATTTGAAAGTTTGAAATAATGCATTATTTATAATTAAATGCATAATGCATTACAATAACATAAAAAATAATTATTTTATAAAAAATGCATAAGTTTAAACTAGAGATGGGCTCACGACAAGAAATTTCTAACGACACACACTCACTAGCATATTATATCTACTTACACTCACTTACAATCACGTGAGTAAATTTAATACAAAATTACTTTTTCACTACTCGTAACACCTTATATATTACGTTCTGGTATGCTATATTATTTTATTTCTCGTAACCTATAAAATATCATATATTTTACACCTTACTCGTATTCTTTGTTATAAATTTATGACTTATTTTATACCTTACTGGTATTCTATGTGATAATGTGGATGCATTACTTTGAGTCTCATCGCCTGTTAAAATCATCAATGCTGCAATGTATAAAATAAGAGATCATATACCTTATTTTATACCTTATTTGTTAATCTAAGTTTTGCTGGGACGTTTAATAAAAGGTACTTTTTATAAAAGGTACTTTTTATTAAAGGTACTTTTTATAAACGGTACTTTTTATAAAAGGTACTTTTTATAAAAGGTACTTTTTATAAAAGGTACTTTTTATAAAAGGTACTTTTTATAAAAGGTACTTTTTATAAAAGGTACTTTTTATAAAAGGCACTTTTTATAAAAGGTACTTTTTTAAAAGGTACTTTTTATAAAAGGTACTTTTTATAAAAGGTACTTTTTATAAAAGGTACTTTTTATAAAAGGTACTTTTTATAAAAGGTACTTTTTATAAAAGGTACTTTTTATAAAAGGTACTTTTTATAAAATGTACTTTTTATAAAAGGTACTTTTTATAAAAGGTACTTTTTATAAAAGGTACTTTTTATAAAAGGTACTTTTTATAAAAGGTACTTTTTATAAAAGGTACTTTTTATAAAAGGTACTTTTTATAAAAGGTACTTTTTATAAAAGGCACTTTTTATAAAAGGCACTTTTTATAAAAGGGACTTTTTAAAAAATGTACTTTTTTTAAAAGGTACTTTTTATAAAAGGTACTTTTTACAAAAGGTACTTTTTATAAAAGGTACTTTTTATAAAAGGTACTTTTTATAAAAGGTACTTTTTATAAAAGGTACTTTTTATAAAAGGTACTTTTTATAAAAGGTACTTTTTATAAAAGGTACTTTTTATAAAAGGTACTTTTTATAAAAGGTACTTTTTATAAAAGGTACTTTTTATAAAAGGTACTTTTTATAAAAGGTACTTTTTATAAAAGGTACTTTTTATAAAAGGTACTTTTTATAAAAGGTACTTTTTATAAAAGGTACTTTTTATAAAAGGTACTTTTTATAAAAGGCACTTTTTATAAAAGGGACTTTTTAAAAAAGGTACTTTTTTTAAAAGGTACTTTTTATAAAAGGTACTTTTTATAAAAGGTACTTTTTATAAAAGGTACTTTTTATAAAAGGTACTTTTTATAAAAGGTACTTTTTATAAAAATGTTTTATTTCAGGATCCTACATTCTAAATTTCAAGTTTGAATAAAATTTCAGTAAATAAAAAAAGTATCAAAAGTACTTTTTTACGCATTTTACCTCAGTAGAATCAACATTAGCAAAACCCGAGCCTTAGTGAATCTTTTTTCCGGAAGGTGAACCGACATTGCACATTTCCATTTTCTAGTACCATTATGTAAGGAAATATAAAATGTAACAAAAGTACATATTTTTACCCTATTAGAAAAATCATTGGCAAAAACCCAGTCTTAGGGGATCTATATTCCGGGAGGTGAACATACAGTCCAAATTTCAAGTCTATGTGACAATTTTTTAAGGAAGTATAAAAGGTGCCAAAAGTACAGATTTTTCCCCTTTTTACCCTCTTAGAATCAACATTGGCAATAATCCAGCCGTACTGGATCTATATTCTAGGATGTGAACATACTGTCCAAACTTCAAGTTTCTATGACCATTATTTCAGGAGATATAAAAAGCACCAAAAGTACAGTTTTTTACCCTTTTGACCCCCTTAGAATTAACACTGGCAAAAATCCAGCCTTAATGGATCTATATTCCGGGAGGTGAACATACAGTCCAAATGTCAAGTCTCTATGATCATTATATCAGAAGATTTATTTATTTTATTTATTTATTTATTTATTTATTTTATTTATTTATTAAGAATTACCATATAATTACAAATCATATACTAATTTTACCTAACCGAGAACTGGTAACAATGACCTTCGTCTCGTTGTAGCGAAACAGACCAAGGCCTCTGGTGGGAATCGAACCCACGACCCCCAGACTCATAGGCTAGCACGCTACACTCAAAATAATTCTACAGTAAAAAAATTAGTAAGTGCGTTGGTAACCCAAATCTACTAATAAGTTACCAATTACCAGTACTACAGTAGTTTTTTTAGTATCTTCAAAGTGCTAAAATTAGTATTTCTTACTGTTTATGAGTAATTTTTGTTGGTAGTTTGTTTTACTATTTTTTCACTATTTTTAGTTCATAAAAGTACTAATATACAGTAATTTAATAAGTTTTTAATTTATTTTTGTTACTAATTATTCCGTAAGGGGGCGCTTGTTTACAAGCAGAGCTACCAACTATTTTTTTGCAAAATCGTTAAATTTGAATTCAGTGTTGCCATTATGTTACATTTCGGGTATTTGCTGGTGCTTTTTTGGTCTTGCCGTTTTTTAAATAAGCGTTTTTAAAAATAGGGTATTTATGGTATTATTCCATTTTTTCGCGACATTTTTTTTTTAAATTTGTGATTTTTATATTATCAATAGATTTTGCTGAAATTTAAAACTGTTACATTTCGGGTATTTGCTGGTGCTTTTTTGGTCTTGCCGTTTTTTTAAATAAGCGTTTTTAAAAATAGGGTATTTATGGTATTATTCCATTTTTTCGCGACATTTTTTTTTAAATTTGTGATTTTTATATTATCAATAGATTTTGCTGAAATTTGAAACTTAAGCCCAAGACCTAATGAAATTGGGAAAAATCAGTCCTTGTTTGCACCTTGGCCTCATACAAACAACCCCTTAAAATTTGACTCAAGGTATCCTTTAAAAACTTGCAGGTAAACGTGTTTTGTGTTCACAAATCAAGACCCCAAATGTTTTCTCAAAATTCATGAAAATAGAAAATAATTGATTTATACTTTATTAGTAGGCGTGAACAGGTAACCAAGCCGACGAGGAATTTTTGGCGGTGTCGGCTCGATTGAGAAACCCTCCGACGGTGGGTTTCTCAATCGTCGGCTCATTTTATTTTTTTTTGGTTATGGAGTTGTATTTTTCTAATGACGCAACCAAAAATTATGTAGCAGCAAAACGCGCAAAACAGTGACTCAAAAAGCGCTAAATTTGAACAAAGTTAAAGGCGCCAAAAAGCGATAAAAAATAATTTTAATTTAAGGTTAAAACAAATATAAAATCATCAAGCCTATTCACAGAATAAGTCTAAAAATTGTGAAATATTTTTTTTTAATTTTCAACAAAGTTTTCCATTTCTTTGATTGTACTACAACAACTACATGAAAAATATTAATCTAAAACCCTATTCACACGTACAGTTTTAAATTTATTCTGTTACAGCATATTGACAGAAAATGCTAATAATAATTGCTAAAAACGGTTTAAATCTGTAAGTGTGAATAAGGTATTAGATTCATATTTTTCATGTAGTTGTTGTGGTACAATCAAAGAAATGGAAAACTTTGTTAAAAATTAAAAAAAAAAATCAAAATTTTTTGACTTATTCTGTGAATAGGCCTGATGATTTTATATTTTTTTAAATCTTAAATTAAAATTATTTTTTATCGCTTTTTGGCGATATTCACACTGATGATTAGTTGTAGAAAGGAAGCGCTAAATGCGCTAAATTAAAAGGGGAAAACGCGCCAGTTCAGCGCATTTTTTAAAAACGTGCTAGATTAAAAAATGCGCTTTTTGGGTGGTCGGAAGGCTCTAAATCCAGCACGAAACGCACTGAATTGGCATCGCTGTTTTTGGTTGTGATTTGATTCAAAATCTAATTAAGTTTTGTACCGGTTGTACAAAAATTAAAATTTTTCACAATTTCATTTTTTTGTTTCATTTAGCCAATTAGCCAATTCATTTAGCATATTTTTTAATGAAAATGTATTACCAGTTTTTTAAATCTGTTTTCATTTGTGTGACAGACAGACCGATGTAAAAAAAATTTGTGTAAAAACTTTTTGGTACATATTTTCTACACTTTTTTACAACTACGTATTTTTTAAAATATTTGATGACTGTTGTTTTTTGAAACAATTTTGTTTACTGTCAAAATAAAGTAAAATGCAAAAAAATTAAACTGATAAAATATCCAAACATTTCCTTAAAACAGATCTGTGGCGTTATGATTGAATGTAATAGAAAAGTTTGTATTAAATTTATTGTTTTTTAAGTAATATAAATGTAATATTATTTATACTCCTGATTGTATCAGCTTATTTATTTAATTTATGATAAAAACAAATATTTTTATTATTGTTTTTTTTTGGCGCTTTTTATCCTTTTAACCTTAAAAAGCACATTTTCATTTTTTTTTAATTTTCTCTTTTTTCTTGTCGCTGATATTTTTTTGGAAATTTTTACCCTTTTCCTACGATTTTTGCGTTTTTTTTTTCATATTGGTAATGGCAACACTGTTTGTAATAGCGGCCACAAGCTTCTTCACAATTCAGCAGCAAGCAGCAGACAGAAAAAATTAAGAGTACTCTATTTAATTATAATTTCACAAAAATGACGCATTTTTTATTTCTTAACATTAAAAAAGCATACCCCAAGCTGCAAATACAAAAAGTACTTATTTTATAAATTTATAATTTATAACTAAACACAGTTCTTTATATTTCTTGCCGTCTGCTGCTTGCTGCTGCAGTGTGTGCGAACACCACGTTTTCTCGCATTTAACTGCAGTGCTACCAACTGATTTGTCTGTTTGTTTAGTGCGAAAAAGAATTAAAACCGAAACAACGCGATACCCGGTCACGGAGTGTTTGTAAAAAAAATATATTCTAAATTTATTTAATTAAATTGTGTGGTGTTAAACTAATTAAAAAATATGTTTTTTAATTAAATATGTACATTAAATAAAATGACATTAATAATTAAACTACATCAGTTTCTTTGTTAACTCGTTTTCCATTTCAATGGCTGTGTAAGAAAAAAAACTCAAGCTGATGGATACACACACTTTTACAAAAAAATGTAAGTAAAAAAAGCACCCTCTGTAGTAAAATGTTTGTACATACATTTGAGCATGTATTGAGAAAATATTTCTTTTTTATATTTTTAGCAATCGTTTACAAAATATACTTCAATGGTATGGTGACATCAATCATTTATTTTTTCAAATTCCTGACGTCGTGGTACACTCAACGCTACATTTTTTAAGCAGCTTAAGAAGACATGTAATTAAGTATATCTTATAACCGAAGTAAAATAAAAAATCATTTATATATAATTTTTTTTCTGATTTTTATTTATAAAATTGATATAGGTAGTAATTTTATTAACTAAAATTAGCAATTATATTTACTAAAATTAGTAATTTTTTTTACTAAATAGGGCAAAAATTTGAAATATTTATGATTTTTTTAGTAATTATATTTACTAAAATTGTAGTAAATTGCAGTAATATTTACTGTTTTTTTAGTATTTTTCATGTACTAGATATTAGTAATAAATTTTAGTATTGATTACCAATTCCTGCACTAGGTCCTTTTGGACTAAAACATTAGTACTCGTAGCTAAATTTTTAGTATTGAATACCCACGTTTTTTTTTGAGTGTACCAACTAGCCTACTGGGGCGCCTATCAGAAGATTTAAAAAGTACCAAAAGTACAGATTTTTACCATTTTTACCCCCTTACCATTGGCTAAACTCCAGCCATAGTGGATCTATATTTCGGGAGGGTAACATACAGTCCAAATTTCAAGTCTCTATGACCATTATATCGGGAGATATAAAAAGTACCAAAAGTACAGTTTTTTACCCTTTTTACCCCCTTAGAATCAACATTGGCAAAAATCCAGCCTTAGTGGATCTTTATTCCGGAAGGTCAAACTACAGTCCAAATTTCAAGTCTCTAACTTCAGCGGTTTGGGCTGGGCGATGATGAATGAGTATGTCAGTCAGTCATATTACTCTTTTATATACATAAATTTTCCGGATTTGGGCGATTTTTGCCATTAAGTTTATTTCTGTCTTTTATTATTTAACAAATTTTATTTTTTTAAATAAAAACATTTTTTTTTTTTTAAGAAATCTGAACAAAATTGAATTTTGGCGATATTTTACATCCGATTTGGCGACAAAGCAAAAAAAAAGTCTGGCAACCCCGTTAATATGACGAAGCAAAAAATGGACACACACACACACATGCTATATAAAAATAACTATTAATTTTTTTATTATTACTTAACCAACATTTTTTTAATTAAATTTAGATTTTGTTTTACATATTTTAAAGCTTTTTTGTAAAGATTTTTTTCCTTTTTCTCAGTTTTTTTTTCATTTCCGTTTTCTTTCTTATGTATCACACAAAATATGAGTTAATTTAGGGTTATGTTGACAAAAAAAATGTGTTTTTTAGTAATTCGCTCATAACTTTTAAAATACTTAACCGATTTTTAAAAAAAATACACCAGTTTTTGCCTGGGAAAATTGCGCAACTTTTGGTACACCAGGCGTTTAAATCGGTTTCGTAGTATTGCCAAAAACGTGATTTCAACAGACAGACAGACAGTCGGACGGACAGACAGACAGACAGACAGACGGACATCGCTAGATCGACTTAAAATCGATCAAGGATCATGAATATATATACTTTATGGGGTCCTAAGCCAATATTTCAATGTGTTACATACGGAATGACAAACTTATATATACCCTCTATCACCAGAGTGGAGGGTATAATAAAAATCAATTGTCGTTCGTTGGTAACCGCATCAGTTGAGAACGGCTAGACCGATTTGGACAATTTTTTTTTAATGTTCGTCATAGTTCAACTTAGGTTTTTACGTAAAGAAAAATTGACCACGCCCACTATTTTCGATTTATCTAAAATCGAAAAACGTTAGCACCGATTTAGGTAATTTTTTATTTAAGTGTTCGTAGTAATCCAATTAAAGTTTTACTGAAAGAAAGTCGACCACGCCCACTTTGACGCTTTTATGCCCACTTTTGCAATATATTTAAAATCTGAGAGTGGCTGGACCGATCTGACAACATTTTTTTTTTTAAATGACTTTGCATCATATTTCAACAATGGTTTTTACGAAAAAAGAAATTGACCACGCCTACTTTGGATAATTTTTGTTGAAAATGTTCGTCTAAATTCAATTAAGGTTTTTACGGATAGTTAAAATTTTCCACGCCCACCTTTTTTATGTATCGAAAGAACTATAACGGCTAGACCGATTTGTTTACAGTCTGCAAAAGATTTTTAAGGAAAGAAAAATGGTCCACGCCTACTTTTACCGACATATTTTAAGTCATGGAATGGCTGGATCAATTTGTATAATTTTGTTTTTAATGTTCGTAATAGTTCAACTACAGTTTCTCAGAAAGAACAATTTTCTATTTCTACGTCCACTTTTGAATGGATGGACCGAGTTGGTTAAATTCAAATAAGGTTTTAACGAAAAAAAAAGTTGTCCTCCCACTCTTTTTTTTCAATGTATATAAAATTTGCTCTATAAAAAATAAAATATAGATTTATAAAAGGGTAATTCCAAAAATTTTCGCCCCACTGTTCGAAAACATGCCTTTGGACGCCACTGAGAATTTGGCTCATAGATATCCACGTTTATATGAGATATGTTGCATTTTTTGATTTTCAAAATTTGCTGCAGTTTTCAAATTATCGCGGGTCAAAATTCGACTTTTTTAGCAAAAGTCAGAAAAATACATGACATTTAACGTGCTCTAACTTTTTAACTAGTAATCCGATTATCACAAGTAATGGCTCATATGAAAGCTTAATTCTTCTTCATTTAGGAAATATTTTCAAAAGCATACGTTTTTTTTCAGAAGTGTTGCAAAAATTCAAAAACTTTTTTTTTTGCGAATATTTAAAAAAACACATCTTCGATTTTTTTAAAAAAAAGTTTGGTGATAAACAATACTGTTTTGTACAACATATCCAAAATTTAGAGTGGGATCCCAATGGGATCAAAAAATATTCTGGTTTTAGTACGAAGTTCTTAAATTTTACCTTAGAAAATTAAAAAAATTAAAATTAAATTTTACCTTAGCTTTCACATGAGCCTAAATTTGTGAAAATCGGGACATTGGTTTAGAAGTTACAGCTCTTTAAACGTGATGTATTTTTCTTACTTTTGCTTAAAAAGTCAATTTTTGACCCGCCATAATTCGTTAAATACACCAAATGTAAAAAAACGATATATTGTACATATGAGGCATTCCACACCAAATGTCCCGCTACAGAAAAACATGTGTCCCGTAAACTTCTGAATAGGTTGTTTGGATAGCCCTATATGTAACTAAGAAAATTGCGTTTTTGGTTTTTCAAATTTTCAAAAACTGGGCTCAGGAGGCGTGGTCAAATATTGGAAAAATGGCAAAATTTGTGGCGAGTTGCCTTGATTAAATATTTATCACATTAATACGGAATGCACCATAATGTCAAAAATTTACGTTCTTATATAGTTTTATATGGGCTATCGATTAAAACTTTTTGTTTTGGAAAATTTTCAGAACCCGTTCTGAAATTTTCCATTTTTTAAAAAAGTAAATTTATCAAAAATCCGGCCACTTTTTTTTTTTCTTTTTTAATTATTTTTTTAAAAGTTTAGATGTTTGTCCATCCACACAAAAAAAATCAGAAACACGTTCATCTTTTTTTTCGAGAAAATCGCATTTGAACTTTAAATTTCATAACAATTTTGTTATTTGCTTGTATTTCTTTGTTTTAAAGTTGCGAATGAGTAATATTAATTGCATATTCGTCATACGCTCTGTCGACACAAGAAAATACAAGCAAATTACAAAATTGTTATGAAATTTAAAATTCAAATGCGATTTTCTCGAAAAAAACGAAAAATACATTTCTGATTTTTTTGTGTGGATGGAAAAACATCTAAACTTAAAAAAAAAAATTTAAAAAAAAGAAAAAAAAGTGGCCGGATTTTTGATAAATTGACTTTTTTAAAAAATGGAAAATTTCATAACGGGTTCTGAAAATTTTTCTTGGAAAAAAATTTTATTCGATAGCCCATACGAAACTATATAAGAATGTAAATTTTTAAGATTGTGGTGCATTTCGTTTTAATGTGATAAATATTTAATCAAGGCAACTCGCCACAAATTTGACCATTTTTCCAATATTTGACCACGCCTCCTAAGCTCAGTTTTTGAAAAATTGAAAAACCGAAAACGCAATTTTCTAAGTTCCACATAGGGCTATCCATACAAGCTATTCAGAAGTTTATGGTACACGTGTTTTTTTTCGCTGGACATTTGGTGTGGAATGCCTCATATATCATATTTATGAGGGCTATCTATGTGTCAAGGTTCAAATTAATCTGAGACACCATTTCCAAAAATGACTAAAATTTGAGCTAAATTTTCCTGAATGGCCCAAAATATAAATAAAAATCAAATGTAGTTCACTTAAAAACTGACCGATTTGGATAATATTTTTTTATGTGTTTGTGTTATTTTTTTTTTTTTTAATGTTCGTCTTAGGTTTTTCTGAAAACAAATTATTCACGCCCATTTTTACGTCTCCATTTTTCGATATATCTAAAATCGGAGAACCGCTTTCACAACGTTTGTGATAGTACAAGTAAGGTTTTTACGAAAAATTGTCCACTCCCACTTTTTTCAAAACATCTAAAATCGGAAAACGACTGGCATGATTTTGTAATTTTTTCCTTTAATGATAATTATAGTCCAAGAAAAGATTTTACGGAAATAATTATTGTGCTCCCCCACTAAAAATCCAACATTTTTCAATAGCCTTAAAATTTGCAACACTTGAGAACGCCAAGACCGATTTGGCTAATTTTTTTATTTTATTTTAAATGTTCGTAATAGTCCATATAATTGTTCGAAAAAAAAAATTGTCCTCACCCATTTTTTCGATATACCTAAAATTCATTTTTATTCTAATTCGATCAATTAAAAAAAATATTTTTTAATAGATTCCGCTTAAACTTGGTACAAATGATTTTAAATCCCTGGGTATTATTAACATATGATCAAGTTTAACTTACCACACAAATTTTAGCGTCCACTTTTGTCTAAATGTGTCGACTACTAATGACCGGACTAGAGTTTGCAAATAATCGAGATATTTCATAATCGCGATTACGATTAAAAAAATCGCCGTTAATCGCGATTATCGATTAATCGAATTTTTAAATAAATTGAATTTCAATACTTATTAACTTGTTAAAAAAATCTTTTGAAATTTATATTTTTAAAACGTATGTATGAAAATTAATATTTTTAAGAAATAAAATTATTTTTTGTTCAGATTTTGATTTAATGTCAAATTTTTTTTCTTCTGGGTCTAAAACTTATGTGGTACAAATTTGAGGCCCAATCGAAATAATTTAGCGGAGATCAAAGTTTTAGATTTTTGAAAATTAAAAATGCACGTCTTGCAAAACATAATATTTAATAAATTTGATGCGTTGAACTCGAATAGAAAAAAATTTTAAATTTGGTCGATAGGCTTTCGAGATGCCGCTATTAAAATTTGCAAAAAAATGGCGGTTTTTCCGACGTTCAAGAAATTTTTTTAAAAAAATCTTAGAATTTTTTCCCTTGACCCTTTCATAGACCTTTAGACGAACTTTCATTTGAAATTTATTTGAGTCAAATCCGATCATTTTAAACTGTGGCGCCTTTGCTTTAAAATTTTGGATTTGTGGAAAATTTTCGGAAAATTTAAAACTTTGCTCGAAAAGATTTTTTTTTGATTTTGCTTAAATCAATTTTAAACAAAAGTTAGTTTCGAGCTTTATGAAAGTGGCAATGAAAAAAAAAAAATCATTATTCAAAAAATTTCTTTAACGTAGGAAAAAACGTCACTTTTTGTGCGATATCTCGAAAAATGTTCAATCGATTTTAGAAATTTTTTGATATTCGTATTTAGCTTGCCAAAATCAACAGAAGATAAAGTATCGCAAGAAAAATTTTTTGGTTGAAGTTTTCCAAAGATTATATTTTTTTAAAATCGTTAACAGTGAATTTCATAGAAAATGATTAATCGTAATCGCATGATTTTTTTGCCGATTACGATTACGATTAATTGGTGCGATTAATCGCGATTACGATTACGATTTTAATCGTTTTGCAAACTCTAGACCGGACCGATTTTTTCATGTTGATTATAGTTCTAATTAGGTTTTTAAGGAAACATAAATGAGAAAAGTATCCTGGAAAAATGGAAAATTCGGGAAAACTATAATGGTCTATTTGAACTCAAGATAATAGCTCACGATAAGAACGATTTATGCGTAATTTATTTTTGTGTTGTTCGTAATGATACTTAGGAAGTTATAAATTTGTACTGTTCGCAAAGTCGAAAACATGGTATTTTTTTTTTAGTTCCTAAAATATAATTAGAAGATGGTTATCTGCTTAAACGGATCTTTAAAACCACGCCCATAAATTTTTATAAACCAAGAAAATAATTAAATTTTTCGCAGGGCCATATATTTGAAGCGAGATAATATATAACACTGATCTTATATTTGGGCCAGCAACGCGGACCGGGTCAGCTAGTTATAAATAAAATTATTAATTTAAAACGCAAATAATTTTTTTTTGTGTACGTGGCTTTCTCAGAAAAAACATCGGAATTTTTAAAATTTGTTAACTTGATTTTTTTTTTTTTTTTTAAATTATTTTTATTGGAATTCTTTACTCAAAAAAAAAAAATGAGTTTGGAACTTAAATAATTTTTGAAACATTTTTTTTTTCAATTACAGTTATTTTGTATAACAACATTAATCCTCGTAGTTACATTACATTGCATTACATTGGAAATTTTTAGAGCACATTTACGAAACTAAAATTTTAAAATTACAAATAAAACTGTAAATTTCTGTTGTTATTTATTAATGCTCAAAGAGTTTTGTTTAATATAAACAGTTCTTTGAAATTACTAGTGCGTATGATTTATATTTTATTCATATAATGGAAAACTATATCAATCATACGCCTGCGCGCATGTATTGGCGTTAAAGTGTAATTTTTTAACCTTCCACTTACTTATAAAGGCAGGCGCAATCCAGCAATTAAAATAAACGGAAAATCGTGCGGCCTGGTGATATCAAAAAAACATTCTGAAAAAGATATTTTTGGAAATTTCATTTCTAACGGGGATAATAAAGAGGTACTTGTTTTAATTCCTGAAATAATAACCCTTGAAGCTTGAAATTTTTAATGCAGGAACCCTCGGTAAAAAACAAATACAATTTTTTCCTTTTATTTTTAAAATAATGGTCGTGATATTTTTAATCTAGGATCACACAGACAAAAAAAAATGCGTTTGTAAAACTTATCTCTAAGGGCATAAGAAGGGTGAAAAAGGCGGAAGGGGGCAATGCACAGTGGCCGAAACATCCAATCTAGCGGCGCTTAATTCGGAAATGTAAAATAATAAAGCCCAATGCATATTTGTGATTATAAAACTTATAAAGAATTTAATTTTTAAACATATTTATTTATTTCAGTGTTTTTATGTATTTTGGGAAATTTATGTGAATATCTGGAGGGTATGAGGACTAGAAGTTAAAATGTTCCGATTCCTTTAAAATTTAGTGTGATTATTTCTGGCTACAAAAAACATTTACCAGTCGAATTTCAAGAGGATATTTGTTAAAATACCATTGTTAGGGCTTTTTAGTAAAACTGGAAGGGGAAATTAACATGGGGGCTATGGGATAACATGGACCGATTTTGTCAAAAATTTAATAGGTTTTGTTCTTTCGATAAAAAATCTTAAATTTCAAATTTTAGCCAAATTGATTGAAAATTGTGTTCTGTATCGCGTTTATACTGTTTATTTGGACAGGCAGATGGACACTAAAAACCGAACAACTTGCGCGAACTAGCACGCCATATTGAAACGTCACAACAAAAATAACCCAAAATAATAAACAAAACAGGAATTGAACCGAATACGATCGAATTTCAAAAGTTGCAGCCCATGAAACTATAGTTTATATCACAAATGTCAACTTCTATAATGCACTAATAATAAACTAGATACACACAGGCCACAAACATTTATTTTTTAGTTAAAACATACCTTTTACTTTCAATTAAAACTTTTTGGCTCAAAATGTATAAACAATTGACTTAAAAGTGTCAAGAAAAACTCACTGAGTAATTAGGCCCCAAATTCCTTTAATATACTTGCTGCAGAAAATGTATATTTGACAGCTTACAGCTGTGCGAATATTGAAAGCAAAACAAAAGTAAAAACCTAATTTTTTTCTGTAAAGTATAGGTAAACGATACAGTGCAAAAACATTTATCGATCTTAATTTTTTAATTTTGACTTAAGCGCCGCCAGATCATTGATTTCGGCCACAGTGCAATGGTACCTTTTCTAACTATTGAAATAAAAATACCAGAATGTCAAAATTTTTTTTTTTTTTTTTTTATTAAGAATTACCATATAATTACAAATCATATACTAATTTTACCTAACCGAGAACTGGTAACAAAGACCTTCATCTCGTTGTAGCAAAACAGACCAAGGCCTCTGGTGGGAATCGAACCCACGACCCCCAGACTCATAGGCTAGCACGCTACCAACTAGCCTACTGGGGCGCCTTGTCAAAATTTTAAATGTAGGAAAATCATTATTCTTATTAGTTAAGTAATAAGTTATCTTATTTATCTTAAATTTATATAAAAATATTTGTTTTTACTACCTTATTATTTAAACCACAACAAATATGTTTGGATGGTTGGTTGGTTATTACTAAAAGTCAATAAAACAAAAGATAGTTATCTTTAAGCCGAAAGCCCATCAAAAGTAGCCAAACAAATCATAATACATAAAGCCAGTGTAGACAATTTTTCAATTTTTTTTTTAGGAAATAAAAACACAGAAAAAATTATATTAAAACAAATAAACTCTAAGGAAGACAATGCAGTAGCATCACCAGTGGACTTTTGATGGAAAAAATTGCTTTGAAAGAAAGAAATCATAGGCGTAATAAAAACAATATGAATGAGAAAATGTTTCATTTTTAACATCTCCAGGGACAAGAAAATTATTACATTCTTTTTGGATATTTCGTTTTTTTTCTTATTGTAGATGATGTAAAAGCGATAGCCTAAAATCAAATTAGGAGCAGGACAGAAAAAAAAAACGCAGAACATACAGAGTTGTTGCTTTAATAATTTTTATGATTTTTTTTTTTTGGGAAACCAGAGGGTGGGTAAACAAGAAATAATTTTTTTTTTTGGAATAGATTCATAGTGCAAGATATTGTACAATATAACTTTACTAGCAAAAGCGCCCGACGTTGCCCAGGTCGACTTGGAAATGAATATCTAAATAGTTGTTCTCGAGCGCCACCTATCGGGTCCATTCATACTTACATAATTTGCTCTTGGAAAAACATAAATAGGTACATGCATACATACATTCCGATGTGCAGCAAAATTTTACTGAAATAAAGAGTTTTGTCCACAACTTTACCCTAGCGCCATATACCGGATCAAAATTTTATCAGAAACTTATTTTTGTTTAAAAATTTATTTTGTGAATTTCACAAAATACATTTTTAATTAATTTTACCATTAACACGAAAAATTGAAATGTTGGGACAACAGCGCCACCTATCAGGATTGAATCTAAGATTAAATCTCCAATTTTGGTGGCAATAGATTCAGCGGTTCTTGAGTTTTAGTTACACGAATCCGGCACAAAGATTAATACCAACAGATTAAAATTAATACTAACAAGTTTTTAAAGCTGAAATAGTTTTCGGAAAACTCTTTCTTGCCGTGACAAGCGATTGCTTTTCTAACAATTTCGAACAAAAATCGTCGATTCAACAAATTTGTTAAACTAAGTTTTAGGGTAATGGGATGTATGACCGAAAACATCAAGAACATAATCCCCATATTAATTGTGTGGACCACGACTATTTCCAAACAGGACATAAACCCAATGGCGATTATTTCCATTCGTCGTGGGGACTACGACTTAAACTTTTTCGGTCATAGTCTCCATTCATATTATCAAGACTAAGTCCAAAACAAATTCGGTCGTAATCCACATATATCTGAAAATTGTATTTATATTTTATTGGTATTATATGCAATCTTTTATGGTTATAATCCCGACCACCTTTATAGGGATAAAGGGATTATGTACTTGGTATTTATAACCTGTCACCGAGGCGTTCCGTAACCGATTATTTGAAATGCAAAACTTTTTGTAAACGAAAATAATAGTAGTTTATTAAAATTAATAATTTTAATATTGAAACTCCTAGTAAATCACCCTATATATTGCCTATGACGATAGATAGATAGCATATTGTTAGACTATGGCATATTACAAGAGAGTAAACACAAGTGAGTTATTCATCTTTTGTTACTTGAAATGCCGGATGTCAACCAAATATAATGATATTTTTTATAGGCATATAGCACAATATGTATAGAAACGGAATCAGCGAACGAAAGTACAAAAAGTTTATGACATGTTATTAAAAATTGCTTTGCTGGCCCACTGTAGAATATACTTACAACATCCGTTTTTGTTTTCAACCGGCCTGTTTCTATCAGTTAGTATGGGGACTTTAAAAAAATTGGTTGATGAAAAAGCTAATTTCTTGTTTGAGAAAAAAGATATAGAGCTAAAACACCTCAATTCAACCGAGGAGTTGACCGCACCCCCTCCAAATTAAATGAAATTAAGTACTGGGGTTTACTTTAACAAAAAAGAGATTTTGCCAATTTTTCAGGCTTCTGGTGATTCGAGTATTCGAGATATGAGGTCTTGAAAATTAACAAAATCGTATATATTTGACAAAAGTGTTCCGAGATAAATAAAGATAACTCGAAAAGTAAAAACACTATAGGTCTCAGTCAGGTTGCAAATAATAGGTAATGAGACAGCCTTTAAAATGGCATTCCCCAAGATTTTTTTTGAAAAAAGTCAAAGGTCATTGATTTTAACCTTCATTTTTGGAGAGCTATATCTCAAAAAACGATATTTTTAAAATTTTGGAAAAAATATATGTTGTTAAGAATCACCTATACTACTTAAGTTTAAATTTTCAGGATGGAGTCTTCATTGGAACTTTTTATATTAATAGAAACATTGTGACAGGAAAGAAAAAGCGGTGTAATTTCCCTTAGAAAAAAAAAATATTTTTTTTTGTCTTTGAAATTCTGGTACCAAAACTCATTTTTCTGAATGTTTTTGACGTGGTGAGTCCAAATATGACCTGTGAACTGGTCATCGTTATTACTTTTCAAGATATTTGCACCTAAATGTTCAAAAAAACACAACAATAGCATTTGAGCAATTTTTACACATTTATGTGCTGATATCTTGAAAAGTAATAGCGATAGACCAGTTCAAAGGTCATATTTGAACTCAGCACGTCAAAAACATTCAGAAAAATGAGATTTGGTACCAGAATTTCAAAGACAAAAAAAAATATTTTTTTTTTCTAAGGGAAATTACACCGCTTTTTCTTTCCTGTCACAATGTTTCTATTAATATAAAAAGTTCCAATGAAGACTCCATCCTGAAAATTTAAACTTAAGTAGTATAGGTGATTCTTAACAACATATATTTTTTCCAAAATTTTAAAAATATCGTTTTTTGAGATATAGCTTCAGAAAAACGAATTTTGGTACCAGAATTTCAAAGACAAAAAAAACATTTTTTTTTCTAAGGGAAATTACACCGCTTTTTCTTTCCTGTCACAATGTTTCTATTAATATAAAAAGTTCCAATGAAGTCTCCATCCTGAAAATTTAAACTCAAGTAGTATAGGTGATTAAAAATATCGTTTTTTGAGATATAGCTCTCCAAAAATTAAGGTTAAAACCAATGACCTTTGACCTTTTTCAAAAAAAAATCTTGGGGAATGCCATTTTAAAGGCTGTCTTATTACCTATTATCTGCAACCTGACTGAGACCTGTATTGTTATTACTTTTTGAGTTATATTTATTTATCTCAAAACACTTTTGTCAAATATTTACGATTTTGCCAATTTTCAAGACCCCATATCTCGGGAAGAAAAACTACCAGAAGTCCAAAATTTTGACACTATGATTTTTTTGTAAGGGCCCAACTATATTCCAAGTTTCATCAAATTCGAAAGGGGTAAGGTCAAAAATACTACTTTTTTCGGTTGAATTGAGGTGTTTTAACTCTATAGCGTAAAAGTACTTTTACAATTAAGGTTTTTATATCAGAAAAAAAGTGTGAAGTCATTTGCCGAAACAATTAAAAAACTTTAATTCAACTTGGCGAATCCATAAATACCCTCTACAATGCCTAAAATGTTAGGATTTTTAAAGATTTTTCACTCTTAAAAATTTCAGATTTTGATAGTTTTCTACAGAAAAGTTCATCATAATCATAGATTTTGATAAACTTTTCCTACTAAAAATTTCTCAGATTTTAAAAGATTTTTCAAAAAGAAAAATGGTCGTATTCTTAAAAATTTTTCCATAAAAATAGTTCTAAGGTTTTGAAATATATTTCCTATAAAAACACTCAGATTCTTAAACGTTTTTTCTATAGAAAAGTTGTCCGATTATTAATGTTTTTTTTAACAGAAAATTTTTTAGCAGATTCCGAAACATTTTTTAAGGAAAAATTCTCAGTTTGGACATTTTCGACTACCCATTTAAAAAAATGCAATGAGTTTGTTTTAATAAATATGTATTAAGTGTAAAAAATAGGATTTTTTTTTTTGCTGGCGCTTGCTCCTCGAAACTTAAATGGGATAGATTTAACGGCGAAAGTGCACCATGGGGTAGATACGCCCCTTTGATTGGGTAAAATTATGTTTTTCAATAAATTTTAAAATTTTAGTAATAATTATTCCAACAATAGATATTGTTAAGCAATTTCTAGTCATTTAATTTCATGGCGATTGTGTCCCACCTTTGGTGAATGTGCCCTATTTATGGGGCAGTTTTTTTATTTCTCTTACGTTAAGCCAACACTATGGAGATGTTCTTGCTAACGCAGTGCATTGTGTTGATATCAGGAAAATGGGGTCTTGAGGAAGAGGAATGAGGTAGTAGCGATGTTTGACTAGAATTTATCTACATTGAAAGAAACTGGGAAGACCTGTGCTGGAAGATTATTTCACATACGGCTAGTTCGACTGATAAACAAACCTTCTCTGTAATGCGCTGTGCTATCAACTGAACAATCGACCACAAACGGATATGATCTACTAGAAAACGGAGTGTTTCGAACAAAAACTCTCAACACTCGGTTGCGATCATGTGGGTCAACACTAGAGTTGCCAATTATTCGCCTTTCAACTCTATCCGAATTATTCAAAAACTGTTTTTGTTCGTTCTATCAAACGATTCAATCTCAAAAATTTTTCGAATCATTGATGAGAATAATGAATAAAAAAAAGTGGTTATTAAAAAATTTTTTTATTAACAAAAAAATAAACAATTCATACAAAAAACTTTGAAATTTTATATTAACAAAAAATACATAAAAAACTTAAAAATTAAATAACTGCACAGAAAAAAATATGGAGGAATCAAATTTGAGTAATCAATTGTTTAAATTTAAAAACAAAAATTGAGTAATTTTTTAATTGACGCAATTAAAAATTTACTCAAACATTTTAAAAACAATTTAAGTAAATAATTTAATAAAAATTTAATAGTTTTTTTATTTTTTTTAAACTCTCATAGTTTTTTGAATTCTCGTTTAGTTTATTGTTTTTTGTGTATGTATGTATATGAAAGTTTGTAATCGTCTTTATAAAATTTTTCTATGTTTTTGAGACATAAATATGTTTGGTAAAGTTTGAAAAAACAAGTTTTTTGTTTTTTTTTTTGTAAAAATATTTAAAACTTTTTTAAACTTTAAGCGTCCAACCTAAATCGAACGGACGTAAAAATTTTAAATTTGACGTGTTTGTATTTGTTTTTTTTTTACGTCTAGCGCGACGCAATTTGATTCTGGTTCGACCCTAAAAAAAATAAATAAATTTTGAAAATTGACACAATTAAAAATTTACTCAAATTTTTTTTCGAACATTTACTGTGCAATTCGCTATCTCGGTCGAAGTGAGTGACTACAAAATTTGTACGTAAAACAAAAACAAAAAATTCAAATTTGTTTTTGTTTTACGTACAAAATTTCTAGTCACTCACTTTGTACGATATACTGAATCAGGGCATTAATAAATTTTTATTAAAAATTTACTCAATACTATTAGATCGTTTACTGGTGCAAAATTGAGTAATTTTTTACTCAATAGTATTAAAAATTTACTCAAATATTTTTTTTATTTTTTTCTGTGTGAGATCACATTTTAATATAAAAAATACATAAAACGCCTATAACTTGGATAGCTGAGATCACTTTTGGGAAGGGGAAGGCGGCTGGAAACGTTGAATACATGTTTACTGTACTGTATTTACGCCTATTATTTGTGTTATTTTCTATAACTTCGCCCATAAAAGGGGCGGGCTAAAAAAATAGTATTTCCTAATCATCTTGATCCAAATGCTTGTCAATGAATTTCATATGGCATAAAAATAGTATTTCCTAATCATCTTGGTCCAAATGCAGTTCAATGAATTTCACATGGTATAAAAATATTTATTTTTTTGAACAAATGTAAAATTGAACACGTAAAAAATTGTGTTTTTCTGGTGTTGTTTTAGTTCTTTAAGGGGGAACATTTTTACGAGGTGACATGACATAATCCCCACGGACATAATCCCCACGGACATAATCCCTATTTCCGTTATGGGGATTATGACCAAATTCATGTCGGTCATAATCCCCATAATGGAAGTGGGGACTATGAGCGAAAATTATTTGGACATAATCCCAATAAAAAACGGATACAATTTCCAGATTTATGGGGATAATGACCACACTCAAAAAATTATGTCATTAACTGTTTGTAGTTTATTTAAAAAGTTTTCCGTTTAGTCGTTTTTAAAAGGAAAAACATTTGTTTGAGGTTCAGTTTTTATTAATGACTACTTCAGTCCTTTGTTTCAAAAATAACACACTAAAAAAAAAAGACTTTCATTGACATTCAATTTTTAAAGTCATTTATTTTTGTTCTGTAAGTAAAAACAACTGATTATTCTTTTGATTTTTAATGATTTGTGTAAGTAATTTTTTTTTAAATTGTTGGTATTTTTTAATGAAATATCATTAGTTTTTACCTACACAAGTCAGTTATTTTTTTGTAGAAGAAAAAAATCAAAAAATTATTTATAGAAATATAAAAACATGTTTGTATCAAGTGACTTTGGCACGATGGGTAGAGTGTCTGGCCAGAATGTAGTTGATTGCGGGATCGATTCCCCAAAAATTTTATTAAAAATTTAAAAAAAATATATTTCAATAAAAAATTGTAAAAAATTACCTACGAAATCATTAATTTTTATTGTTTTCGTAGGTTATTTTTTTGAAATTTGTTTGTATCATTAATTTTTAATGTTTTCGTTGGTTATTTTTTTCGAATTTGTTGGTAAAAAAGAGTGAAAAAAACGTAATTTTTTAATGTTTAATTTTATTTATTTTAGAAAATTTTGTCAACAGTAAAAAATAACTGTTGATGTTTGTTAAAACAAATGAATAATTACTGGAATGGTTTTCAATTGTTTATTCACTGGTTTTAAGTGTGTTTTTCATTTGTTTTTGCCTGCAAAATATTTTGAGTGCACGTAACATATGGCCATAACCCCCATTATGGGGATTATGACTAGTTGGTCGCAATCCCCAAAATTAAGAGAATTATTTTTTTACTTAAAAGTTTTTCTGCGTAGCCGGCCTTCGGCCGGCTTGGGGATTACAAACTCCATGCATTAAATCCACCCTCTCTGCAGAAAACGGGGATTATGACCAAAATTGCTTTGGACTTACTCCCCATAATGTGAATGGGGGTTATGACCGAAAAAAGTTCGGTCGTAATCCCAACATGGAACGGACATAATCCCCATTAGGATTGTGACGGTTTTGGTCATAGTCCCCACAACTATTATGGGGATTATGCCCGCAATGAATTCGGTCATAATCCCCATTTCCGTTATGGGGGTAATGTCCGAGGGGATTATGTCCCGTCACATTTTTACGAACTTAAAATTATAAGACATAATCGTGCCAAACTTCAGAAGTATAAAAAACTTCACATATATAAAAAATCAGTTTTCATTAACTAGACAAACCGACATTTAAAATCCTACTGATGATTAGAAATTCAATATTTCTTCTGTATTTGTTCAACTTGAACCCTTATAACAAATATAATTAGAGCCCGTGCTGGATCTGTAGTTACAGAAAAATAAAATGGTCCTTTTATTTTGGACAGTTTTGTGACTTCACAGACGGACATCGCTAGAATATCTTAGAATCGATCACTAATCAAAAAATATATACTTTATGGGGTCATAGACCGATATTTCGTTGCATTACACACGGAATGACAAAGTGAGTATACCCCATACTGTTTCTGGAGAGCATTAAAAATTGTTCGATTAATTGACATAAATTAATCGATTTATTTGTTATTCGAAAATCGTTATTTTTTAATTAATCAAAAAAGAGTTAGGTTTTGTTCAATCGATTAATTGAATTATTCTTAATCGTCAACAGGTCCTGTGTGCCATTCAAAATCTACCTTTTGCCATCAACTTCAAAAGGGCTTAACCTACTTTCAAACGAAAATGAATAACATTTGCTGCTGTCATTTTCAAAATAGCTGATAGGATTTGAAGTTTAACTTAGAAGGTCATTAAGAAAAATAATCAAAAGGATAGGAGAAAAAAACGGAACCATGCGGTACCCCTGATTGAAGCTGAAACTCATTTGATAAGAACGTATCTCATCGTATAGAACAATCTGTAAGGAAACTCAAAATAAATCGAGAAAAGACATTACCGACACCAAGGACTTTAAGCGTAGATATAAGCGCACCGTGCGATACACGATTGAATGTCTTGGAAATATCCAGAGAAATCACCTTACTCTCACCAAAATTGTTGATCGAACTACTCCAACGTTCTGAAAGAATCGCCAACAGATCCCCAGTAGAACGAGTTCTCTAAAAAACACACTGTCGATAGTTTAAAAGTAAGTTTGACTCCACATACCTAACAAGTTGGAAATTTACAATGCTCTCCATCACCTTCGAACGCGCTGAGCAAATTGCGATTGGGGGGTAATTATCAGGACTAGTAGATGCACAATTTTTAGTGATTGGCTGCATATTTGACAACCTTTCAGCATGGGGGAAAAACTCCCACACGGTACGACGAAATTAAAAGATTAGCCAGTGACGTGCTTAGGTCGAAGAGCACTGTTTTAGCATCAGTGCTGGTATACCATCCGGTACCGGTGACTTATTCTCGTAAAGATCCGCATGAACCCTTCTGAGCTGCACGTTCTCGATAAAAAAAAACATGAGCATAGTATGGGATACCCTCTCAATTTCGGGCAGTCGTAGATTGCTTCCCTACAAGAAAGAATTTTTCGCGAAGAGGCCAGCCAACAGGTTCGCTTTATCATACGGTCGTCTTTTAAAAGAGTCGGGATAGAAAGACCTGCATTTTCCCTGTCTCTTGTAACAAACGACGAAAAGCGCTTACTGTCCCTTGTAGCCGAAAGAACTTTAGCACGAAGTCGCTGTTTGTAAAGAATCTTTTCGCGAATAAAATATTAATATTTCGGTTTCTGTTAATTCAAATGAAGCTGGAAATACCTTGATCTCCCATCCAATAAACACATACCAATATAAATCGGTATTCAATATATAGTATAAACATATGAATATAAGTATCACTACTAGCATTGTTGTTACTGTTGTTTAATGTTTAACATCTTATGTCATCGTTAAGCGTATTCTGATACAAACACACATACTCGCAATCATATAACCCATACAATGATATTTTAATATATCATAACATCACAGGATCATATTATATAATAATATTGTTTGTTATATGGTCGTTTTTACTTGTTTTTTTTTATAAACAATATTAGAAAAAAATTACATTACATGTTTTTGATGTCCTTATTTTGTACTTGGTTTTTATCTTGCTACTACTACTGCCTGGAATGCCAATGGTATTTTTTGTGTTGTTGATTGTATGCTGCTGCTGCTACTGCTGTTGTTATTATTATTATTATCATCAACATCGGCAAAATGTTGCAATTTTATGATTTCAAAATTACGTTCTATCGCCATTTTTTATAACACAAAAAATAACGGCTGTAAAACAAAAATGAAAAAAAAAAAAAATGCAAATTGTAAATTACAAATTTGCAATAAAAATGTTAATGGAATGTTGTTTCTTAGGACATAATATATGAGAGTATGTGTGTATGTGTGTGTGGGAGTATCATTTCCTTTTAAACTTTTGTACTTAGTTTGTGACTTTTGATGAAAAAGATTGGTAACATCTTTTTTGGTATTTTGTATTTTTTATTTTTATGACACAATTGTACACATACGACTATGAAAAGTAAAATATATCATAACATTTGGTAAAAATTCATCTTCATTCATTCATTCATTGCATTATCGCAAATACATTTACAAACATTAACTTAATTTTATTATTGAATTTATCGGTAATATTTGCTTGTTTTTTATGATCAAGAAAAAAAAACAAAATGTAAAATGTTCTACATGTTGTTGATATTAAAAATATAAAAAAAAAAAAATATATTAAAAAATTGTTTGATGGATGGGAGGAAAGAAGGGGTGGAGTTGATATTAAGGTTATTTTTAAGTGATCCGATTTGATTAAAATACTCCATTTTATAAGAAAGTAACATAAAATAGTTAATTTCTTTAAGAAAGAAATATAAAATGGAAATACACATAAACAAACTTTTTAATACATTTTCAACTTTTTAATACATTTGCGTAGTTTCGTTAAATTTACTCTTAACAGTTCAATAATTTTGAAAACTTGATCTGCGGGTATCCTTTCGTTTTTCGCAGGATTTATGAGAGATAAAAAGAATGCCGTATTTTTTTGGAAAAATTTTCGCAATTTCTAAAATTAGTTTTTAAAATATTTACGATAAAAGGGCATTGGCATCCAGTTTATCAAAATGGTACCAAAATTTCCGTTCTATCACAACCAGTCAAAAAGTTATTAGCTCCTTAAAATGAACAAAAACACATGTTTTGTACAACAAAAACCTGACGTTATTGTAAACTTTGAAAACCAGATTTGAAATCAGCATTGAAATTTTAATTGAAAGCGAGATTCCGGACTCCAGACACGTCCAAAATATTTTTCAAAATGCCGGCCGGTGTGTTATAATTTGGTCGTTATAAAAAAAAAAATTATCCATATAACTTTTTAATGGGATGTGATGGAAAGGAACTTGGTATACCAGTTTTCTTAGCAAGAAATTTTCTTTTTATTGTGCCAGTTTAAAAACAATTCAAAATAAATTTAAAAAAATAGTAATAAATTTCCTCCCCCTGCTGTGGGTTTTTGGAACTTTTCTTAAAAGTTCAAAAACAGCCATTGTATTAATTTTTTCTATATAATCGACTGGTGAAATCACATTTGCAATGTATTCAACCGTTTTTTTCTCTGCAGAAAAACAAACTTAAAATCCGGGTTATCAGAAGCGTCAAACCACCCCAAGTAGCGAAAATTAAAAAAAAAAAAATACTGGCATTCTTTTAAGCTCCCTTTATGATACCCGATAAACAGTTGAAGTGGCGTAGTCACCAAGCGAACCCGTATATACCTGTTCACTAAACCTATTCGAGATTATTATTTCCTACATCACTCTGAGGTATACTAAAAAAATTGTAAAATGACAAGAAAAGTTTGTTATTTTTTTTCTACTTCCTATTTGACGAGAATTTCTAGTAATTTCGCAAGCTTTTTACCAATAAATTTGTAATTTTACAAGCTTTTAACCAATAAAATTGTAAATTTACAGCTTTTTTGACACAATAAAATTTAAAAGGAGTTCTCGTGACTTTACTAGAATTGCTACCTGCTATTTTACGAGAAATCATAGTAAAAATTAGGAGCTTTTTTGAATTTTGCAAACTTTTTATCAATTAAATTGTAAATTTACAACTCTTTTGTCACAATTAAACTTACAAGGAATTCTGGTGAATTTGGTAGATTTTTTTGTAAAGTTTCCTTGGAAATTTATTAAATTACAAAAAAAAATTTAAATTACAAAAAAAAAAAAAATAATTTTCTATCAAAATTTTGTTGATAAAAAACAAGGAAAGCTGCTAAATATTGGTAAAATGAGATTACGAGACTTTTTCTAGTAATTTGACAAGGTTTTTTATTGTGTGTGTACAGGGTTTAATCAGTTTATGTTGATGTTTGTTACTACCCGAAATATTGACCCATATTCAAGTACATTGATCGTCTCAGAATAACTTTTTGAGTCGATTTGGTCAACCAACATATTTTCTTTAAATTTAAAACGTAAGCTTCTTTTGCCCTGGGTCAACGAATCCTTTTGAAATTGGAAATATGATTCTATGTTCAGAACTACCGCCCTTACAACCACCCTTCAAATTTGGCTTAAATTATTCGCAAACAACAGGTATACTTTAAAAATTTTAAGAGGCAAATGTATTTTATATTCATTAATTATCATTTTAAATTTTAACGTCATCGGACCGTTTTTACTGTCAGTTCCCATACAAACCACCTCCCGAAGTTTATACAAATCTCTCAAAATAAAATTGCGTTTGCAAATGCCTAGCGCGTCTTTTTAACCTTATCTGAAAACAGTGAAACATATTTAGTTTTGTAGGTCTAGGCAAAAGGTAGATTATGAATGACAGCGTCATTATGTCATACATAATCAAGACTTGTTGACAACCTTTGAGTGGGGTCTTGTGAATAGGGACAAGTTCAATGAACGTAATACCCAATCTTGTATGTTAACCTATAGGTCCGTGGAGACAATAACGTCATCTATATGCACAGATGGTATAAATATTGAAGAATCAGACACTTTTGATGTTCTTAGCATGCAAATTCAATGTGATATCCATTGGAATATGCACGATTTTCAAGTATTAAAGTAAGTCAGTGTAAAAAGTACTTTATTTACCTCATCCTCCTTATTATTTATGCCGCATAAATTCGAACGCAAATGGAATACAACTGCAATATATGGGCAGGGGAATTAAAGTCTATTTGGAGTTATTAGAGCGAGTCCAAAGAGAAGTCGGTACTTCTCTATTGATGCACAACCTAGAAAGTTTCAAATATCATTACCCACTGCCTACAAAACTTTGTCAACCGCTATCTCAGAAGAGTTCTCCGCATATAATGACCTCGTACAGTCTCGAATTCCGACCTGTTATTGCAGTTAGGAAAGATTTCGATTGAAATTTAAATACGGAAGCGCAAGTGGCAGTGGATTGGTCATGTACTACGACGAAACGACGACATCGTAGCCAAACAGGCACTTCTATGAAACCCATTTCAACAATCTGGCCGGCAACCTGGCAGACCATGTACAACGTATCGATGTTCCACCAAAATTGATATGAATAACCTGGGCTTAACTTAAAACGAGCTTAGCTCAAGGGAACATAATCGAGTCCGCTGGCGATCAGCTATTATTATTAGCCCATATGCTCCACTGGGAGTTAGGGGAACATATGCATATATTTGTCATTCCCAGAGTCCGCGAGCGCATCCGTTTGTCGTCGATTTTCCAGTTGATCGCACATATCATTACGGAGAAGGTTCGTTTAGCAGTATGTGGAGTAAACTGTCCGCAAAAGTCTTCTCAGTTTCTCTTCATGTAGATACATTTAAGCCAAATGTCCACAAACACTACTCCCTTTTTCCTCCTCCTTATAATATATTTTCCTGATATCAATTCAATGCACTGCATTCGAGTGTTGGTTTAACGTACAAAAAATATGCATTACCAAGGCGCCAATTTTTTTTTAGAGTCACGTGTTTTTTTTTGTTTTTTGTTTTTACGTTGAATCAACACTCAGGGGATGCCCCTGTTAATGCAGTGCATTGTGTTGATATCAGGAAAATAGGTTATGAGGAGGAGGAAAGAGGGAGTAGTGTTTGTGGATATTTGAATTGAATTTATCTACATTGAAAGAAACTGAGAAGACCTCTGCGGGAAGATTATTCCACATACGGGTAGTTCGACTGATGAACGAACCTTCTCTGTAATGCCCTGTGCGATCCACTGGACAATCGACAACAAACGGAGTATTGCGAACAAAAACTCGGGCTCTAGGGATAAGTTCACTTATCTCAGCAGAACACTTTCCATGGTAATATCGATAGAAGGGAGTCACACAACCCACATTTCGACGATGTTCCAATGAGTCAATAGAGTTGGACACACTATTGTCATTGATTAGCATCAACGCCCTCCTTTGCACACGGTCCAAGAGCTCCAAAATAGACTTTAAAGCCCCTGCCCATATATGGGAGTTGTATTCGTCGGATGTAGGTGGTATAAATAGTAAGGAGATCTGATGAGGTGAAGTACTTCTTACACCGCTTTAAAAAACCGAGACAATTGAATGCTTCTTTCGACACTTGAAAAACGTGCTTACTCCAACTGATCTCACACTGAATTTTCATGCCCAGAACATCAAGGGTGTCAGATTCCTCGATACTTACACCACCCATATGTACAGATGACACTGTTGATTCCACATTGCTGTGGGTCAACATACAACATTGAGTCTTGCGTGCATTAAACTTGACCCTGTTCGCAAGACCCCACTCCGAGATTGTCAACAGGCCTTGATAAGAAAAATAAGAAAAAGGGTAGGAGAAAGAAACAGAACCTTGCGGTACTCCTAATTGAAGCTGAAACTTATCAGATGAGAACCCATCCAACACATATAGAACGATCCCTGAGGAAACTCGAAATAAATCGAGAGAATTCATTACCAACACAAAAAGCATTAAGCTTGGATATGAGCACACCGTACCACACACAATCAAATGCCTTGGAAATATCCAGAGCAACACCCTTACTCTCACCAAAATGTTGGATCGAACGACTCCAACGTTCGGAAGGAACGCCAACAGATCCCCAGTAGAACGAGTTCTCCGAAAACCATACTGTCGATCGTGTAAAAGTAAGTTAGCCTCCATATAACTAACAAGATGGCAATTTACCATACTCTCCATTACCTTCGAGAGCGCTGAACATATTGCGATTTGGCGGTAATTATCAGGGTTATTAGCCGCACCCTTTTTAGGGATTGGCTGCACATTGGCAACCTTCCAACATGATGGAAAGATTCTCTTACGGAAGGACAAGATAAAAAGGTTAGCCAGTGGACGTGCTAACGTCGAAGCACACTGCTTCAGCACCAGTGCATCCGGTCCCGGTGACTTATTTACGTTAAGATCTGCAAGAACCCTTTTAACTGCACGAGCTCGGAAAAATATCTTGGGCATAGTATGAGATACCATTTCGATTTCGGGCAGTGGTTGATTGCTTTCCGGCAAGAAAGAATTTCTTGCAAAAAGGCCAGCCAACAGGTTAAATTTATCAACCGGTTCGGTGAACACTTGGTCATCTTTGAAAAGAGTCGGGATAGAAGAACTAGCATTTTCCTTGACTCTTTTAACAAACGACCAAAAGCTCTTACTGAACTGAGGAGCCGAAAGAACTTTAGTACGAAGTCGTTGTTCGTAATAAAGCTTTTCACGACTAAGTACTATAGCACACTCAGATATTGCCTGTTTGCGTAGCATATCAGTATAAGCGTTTTTATTATCACTCCAATTTCTGACGAATTACATAGGAGAGAATATCTTCATATAAAAGGGAATATTATTCTCATTGGCATCTTTGTCGTCTTAGTCTGATCATGTAAGTCAGTGTGACTTAGTCATATAAAAACTGTCCAGGCAAAATATTGAACAGGCATACGAATAAGCTCTGACAGATTCTACTCAGGCTGTTTCGACTGCGGTGAATGAAGCCAATTCGCTTGGCACTTTCAAAAAAAATTATTAATTAGAAAGTCTCACCTTACTACTTGTAGTCAGGGAATAGTTCAAGACTATGCAAGTGATATTTTAATGGGTCACTTGAAGGTCGATTATCACGAGTAAAGACTTTAACTCAATGTATTGCCCCCTATATAAATAAGTTTTTGGGGTCAAGATTTTATTTTTTTTGCCGTGGTTTCTTAAACGGGGTTCCTTACGGTTGTTACAACCACTTTAACTTTTAACTAACCATCTAAAACAGTAAAAAATTCATCAACGTTTTTAACAAAATTAAACGAAGGGAACAAATCCTAAAAATTATTTAACCTATGAAAGGTTTTCTTTGCAAGAAATCTTGTTTTCCCTTCACCTGGTAACCCTAATTGGAAAAACTATTTATTGCAAAATATGTTGTACTACCAATGACATGCTTAGAAAACTCAACTTGCACATTTCTATCAATGCGCTTTAGCATTTCTCTTTTCTCCTTCTTTTTCATTTCTGTGGCATTTGTATGAGTTTTGTAAATATAGTAGCTACTACTACCACAAGTCACAAGTTTTTGGTCTAGTTTGTTGCTTATACACAATCCTAATCATCGTCATTAGTTGTAGTTGTGTTAGTCATAGCCAGGATATCCTTCGTTCATTTCATTCATTCACACATGTATGTGTATGTTTAGCAATCGTTTGCTCGTTTGTATGCATGTAGTTGTTAACAACAAAACGAAAATATTTGCCGACGGAATGTACGGGAAAACATAGAGAATCCTTTTTTTGTGTGTTTTGTTTCATGGGTGTGTGCTTCGTATGTGTGTGTGCATAGAATAGTATAAAACTTAGAACGGTCGGCTATTTTCGGTGCTCGGGTTCGGGAGGTTTTAGTTAGTAAACGCCTTTTTACTAAATGCTTTGATACTTGTGTGTAGTAAAGTCGTATAATATTTTAGGGGGTTTTGTATTTGTGTTTGTATAGTTTGTGTATTGGCATGTTTTGTTGTAGGTAATTTAGTTGTACGGGGTGCGCACAAGGGATGGCTAGATGGATGTCCTAGATTTGTTTTTTAACTCTATGCGATAGTTTGATTGGCTTTTATTCTAGTCACATACACACATATGAAATTGTATTAAATATATGAAATAGTTTGTGTTAGCCAATCAGAATATTGTAAATGTTTGGTTTTTATTTAATTAAGTTATGAAAGGGTTAATTTCATATGTGGGTTGTTTAGGATTAGTATAAACACTTTGAATAGTTTTACAATATGATATGGGAAGATTGCTTGTAAAAATAATTGGTGTAATAAAAATGGTTTAAGTGTTTGTAAGTGCCCACATTTAATTTAAAAATACTAAATTTCATTATATTAGAAAGTTTCCTTATTCCGAAAGCAAATCCATTGTTCACTCCTATTTTCATAAAACAAACACTCTTACAAAAATGCTTCATCGTATTGATGAAGCCGTTTCATCACTTGCGGTCATCAATTTTGAGGAAAAATTTCATCATACTGATAATGCTTTTGTTCAATGTCATCAAAATTGAAGAAAAATTTCATCGATATGCCATTTACTTTTTTTAATAATTAAAATAATTGAATAAATATATTAAAAAAATATAAAGAAATAAATAAAAGCAATAAAAAAACAAGTAGAAAAATTTAATTCGACTTGGTCGAATCTATGAATACCCTCCACAATGTTATCTGATAGTAATTTTCTAAAAAAAATTGAAAAAAATTGCATTACAAATTTTTTATTAGAAATATATATATTATTTTGAGTCAAACTTTCCTTTAATCAATCAAATTTTTTTGAGTGTACAATTTTTTTGACTGTCAACATTTTTTTGAGTCTGCCATTTCATTCAAAAAAATAATAATGTGTAAATTTTTTTTTGAGTGTAACATTTTTTTTTTAGTGTAAATTTTTTTTTGAGTGTAAATTTTTTTTTGAGTGTAAATTTTTTTTAGTGTACAAATTCTTAAAGTAACAAATTACTTTGTAAAATATTTTTGTTGTTTTATACCTACATATGGGCAAGGCCACCGTCAGTAACGTGACGCTCGTTTACATATTTTGGTCAATATCTTCATAAAATACAATTATTTCTCCCAACTTGAGAGCGGCATATGAAAGTTCTCGTCATAACTGTTGTTTCGTACGCAGACAATTTTGCTGTATCTCGTTTTGTTGTGAAGTTATGACCATTTTAAGTCGTCAGTAACGTGACGTGATTTTTCCAAAATCCGGTCACGTTACTGACGACTTAAAATGGTCATAACTTCACAACAAAACGAGATACAGCAAAATTGTCTGCGTACGAAACAACAGTTATGACGAGAACTTTCATATGCCGCTCTCAAGTTGGGAGAAATAATTGTATTTTATGAAGATATTGACCAAAATATGTAAACGAGCGTCACGTTACTGACGGTGGCCTTGCCCATATATGTAATACAAAAAAAACTATTTCACATATTTTCCTCTTTTTATATTACCATCCTTTTCTTTAAAAACCAAAAACAAATTAACATTCAATAATACACATACTTTATTTGATTTTTTCCCGTTACATACAGTTACACTAACAATAACAAATATTTACTTGTCTAACAACTAAACTGCACCCCACGACAAGAAAACAAACAACAACAAGTTTTACAAAACTGGTATTTCACCATGCTATTAAAACTTGTTTAACGAGTTTTCAACAGTTTAAGGTGAAACAAATCTGAAATTCAGTGCATTGCTTATAACTTTTGAACCACTGAACCGATTTTGCTGAAATTCAAAACCAAACAGCCTTGGGGAACAACAAATATATATGCTAAGCTTCAGTCCCCTCAGAATTGTCTTTCGAAAGTTATAGTGGTGTTAATCTTGTTAATTCGAAAAATACCGTTCCCGAAATTTACTATTTTGCTCATAACTTTTGAACCACTGGACCGATTTCGGTGGATTGCAATACCAACCTGACCCGGTAAATGAAGAACATATATGCCAAACTTCAGGAGCCTCCGTAAAGTCTTTCAAAAGTTAGCGTGTTTTCAACGGACAGACAGACAGACGGACGGACGAACGGACGGACGGACGGACGGACGGACGGACATCGCTAGATCGACTTAAAATCGATCAAGGATCATGAATATATATACTTTATGGGGTCCTAGACCAATATTTCGATGTGTTACAAACGGAATGACAAACTTATATATACCCTCTATCACTAGAGTGGAGGGTATAATAAACATTGCTGCCCTGGCTGGAACTTGAACCCATGGCCTCCAGTTGTACACTGAAAAATGCTTCATATTACAAAGGAACATTGGCGTAGATAAGCCTGTCTGGGGGAAAATTTTTTAGTCCCCCCCAGAATTTGAATCGCTTACATTTTTTTTGTTAATTCAATGTATTTTTACATTTTTGCAACAATTAGATTTATCTTTTTAAATAAAAACTTTAAGAATTGGTAACATTTTTGTATAAGAATCTAATAGTTTTTCCCATTAAAAAATAGTCTTAATCCGATTTTTTTCTATCCTACAACGAAAGAGTTTTTCAGTTCTTAACATTTATGGGAAATAGTTCTCAACTGCTAAAAAATTCTGAAAATCAATATTAAAAAAAAATAATTTTTAAACTGCTTTCAGAAGGAATTCATTTCTAAGCAACAACAACTCAAAATTTGAATGCCCATTTTTTGAAAAGTCTTAGAAAAAGGTCCTGATTTTTATTTAAAAAAAAATTTTTTAAATAAAAAATCCAGAAAAATGCTCTTCCTACGCCAATGCAAATGAATGAAATTCATTAAATATTTTTCATTACAGCAACTAAGCATTTCACATGCTGAGCGAAATTTCACATATGTTGTGAAAGAATTTCATAAAATTGTTTATTCGTTTTTTTAAAACTCAAAATTTCTTTCCTTAACCCTTTAACGACCACAGGCAAGTATACTTGCCAAAGCGTTTTTGGCGAATATTTTTGATTATGTAAAAGATAGGATAAATATGCAAAAAGATGAATTGTAGAGCAATATTAGGGCAACAAAAGTCTTGTTAACAGTAAGTCTCTAGTTTGATCCAATTCCACATTATAAGCCCTTAAAGTTTGTAAAATGATAATATCTAATTTTGGGGAAAAAGGACCTTTAATTATAAAGCGAAATCTGAGTCAAGTATGGGGTTTATAGGTCCAAATTGTTGCAGAATAACTATTTTTGAGTTGCAAATCTTAAAAATCATAGCGATAAACAAAAAGCTTTGGCCAGTACTGCGTAATCGCCAAAATTCAATTTTATTCATCAAGAAAAACAATGTTTTGTTTCATAACTTTTATTAGGTCACAGATCACGAAAATGAACAAAATATCAAAATCCCTTCGGCAGAAAAAGTATGGTCGTCAAAGGGTTAACCCTCTCGTAGAATTAAATTTTTTGCAACTCTTTCTAATATCAAACAATTTTTTAAATCGATTGAACGGATTTCGAGATACCGTTGGGGTTTTGGATTTTTCCTACGTTCAAGAAATAAAAAAATCTTAGTTTTTTCCCTTCCCCCTTTTGATCTTAAGTTTCGACGAAAAGTGTAAACGCAGTTTGATTTCTAAATGATTAAATGTCGCAAAACTGTTAACAGCGAAATTGCTCGCATTCGCGAGACATCGGGTTTTTTAAATATTTTCAAAAATTGAGTATGAAGTTTAATTTGTACTTATTTGCAAGTCACAAAACAATAAACATCAAAATCCTATATTCTGAAGTTCGCAATTTCTCGCGAAATAAATTTTTTGCTGGTTTTTGTTTTCGTTTTCTTTTTTTTTAGACACGTTTTTTAAAATTTGGTTAAAACATGTTATGCAGTTTAATTGTACTTGATTAAAAGTAACACAGCTGTTAACATCGATATTATAAGTGTTAAATTTCGCGAGATATCGCGAAATTATCTAATTTTTTTTATTTTTTATTTATATTTTCACACCGATTCTGTAGAAATGGTGTGAAAACGTAGTATGCAGTTTGGTTCGAACATGTTGGAAGAGATTAAAACTGCCAACAAAAAAATTATATCTGCTCACTTTCCGGAGAAAGAGCGAAAAGGAAGTTTTTTTTTTGTTTTAATTAATAAAAGATTTTTTTTTAATTGTTGAAAAACACGAAAAGCAGTTTGACTTGTTATTGATCAATCAAGTCATAAGGCTCTTAACATCAAAATTCTAGCTGCTTAATTCTTCGAGATATTGCCAGAAAACTGGCTGAACTACTATTTTGTCATTACTTTATGTTATTTTTGATCTGTAAAAAGATTTACTTCAAATAACGACAAAAATTTGGTATGCAGTTTAAATTCGAGGTTAATAGAGGTGAAAAAACTGCAAGCATAAAAATTGTATATGATTAATTTCCCGAAATATCGCGAAATTACAGTTCAAACTTTTATATTAATTAATTTTTTTTTCTTTAGTGTCTAAAATAAAGAAAAAAATCAAGTGATGACAAGTATATGGTAAGCAGTTTGAATTTTATGTGATTGAAGGTGGTAAAACTGCTCAAATCAATATTCAAGATATTAATTTGAGCTGCTAATTTACGCGAAAAATAAAATTGTTTTCACAATTTTTTAATTATTTTGAATTTGCGATTTCGCGCGAAATTGAAAAGATATTTTTTCGATATTAACTGTTTTGTGACCTGTAAATAAATACAATTAAATCTGTATTCTCAGTTTTTGAAAATATTAAAAAAACTTCAGTGTCAAAATTTAAGAAAATACAAAAACTCTTATTTCGTGATGCCTCGCGAATGCGAGCTACGATTTCGCGGTTAACAGTTGTGCTACATTTAATCATGTAGAAATCAAACTGTGTTTACACTTTTCGTCGACACTAACAATAAGTACAACCTAAACATAAAAATTTACAGCCTTACCAAAGAAAAATAATACAAATTTACAATCAACTTTTAATTTTTTTTTCATACAAATTGTTTTTGTTTTTTAAAATCGACTTCAGAAATTTTATGGGAAATTTGAAATTTAAAATAAAACTTTTGTTAAAATAGACTTTTTGTTTTTCTATGGTACGGGCCTTAGCGTATCAGCACAACAACCCTCAATGTTTTTTTCGAAGTCAAAAAAATTTCGGTTTGTATGAAATTTTTTTTGTTTCAGAGCCAAACTTATCCCCCAGCGGCACGGGTAAAAAATATTGAATTTGGATAAAAATTTAAACATCGATTTTTTAGACCAAGAGGATTTTGATATTCCCGGCAATAGATGAAAGTCAAAACAAGTAAGAAAGTTATAGTCGGTCAAGACCGACCATATGATAACCTACACCAGTGTTTTCCGGAAAATGGGTCCTAAGGCCAAACATGGACCAATTGGATCTGTCTTTTGTTAGATCTTTATTTAGTGTAAAAAACACTCACAGATCAAATTTCAGTGGAATTGGTTTATTTTTTTGTAAATAGACCGATTTAACTGAATATCGGTCGAATTTTTATATGGGGGACTAATTGTAAGTCCAAAAATGGTACAATTATATTCCGATTTGATTAGGTTACTAAACTACACGTTTAACACTTAAAATACAATTTTTATCAAATATTTCCATTTTCATGAATTTTGAGGGATTTATGTGAATATCGGGAGGGTGGTTTGTTTGGGGACTACCAGAAGGACTGACCTGATGCCTTTGAAACTTGAAATGAAGATTAGTTTAACAAAATTAATAACCTGCTAAATTTCAAAGCGATATCTATTATAATACGGTTATTAGAGTCATTTAAGCCGAATTCAAAGGAGGGGTTTGTTTGGGGGCTAGGTCTTACACTGATAGAAAAACCCTTCATATCACTAATGAATGGAATTCATTAACGTTGTTTTATTACAACAATGAAATATTTCATATGCTGAATGAAATTTCATACATATTGTGCAAGATTTTCATTAATTTTGATTCATTAGATTTCGTAGTTTCATTAAAAAATTTCATTAAGTTTTGTTTACAAAATTTGCTTTTTTTTTTGACACCTGTCGTGTCGCGTCTGTTTAGTCTGTAAGTTTACGCGCGCAAAAAACAGCTGATCAGAGCGTGATTTTTTTTTAGAATTTTTATACGAAATTTAAAATGAAATGTTGTTGATTAATTATTAGTATTTATGAAACTCGCGTTGTTTTATATTATTTCGTGGTTTTACTTATATATTAAAAGTAAATGTTATAGTAAAATTTTGTGTGACAAAACTGTGTGAAATCTATAGATAAAACAAAAAATATGTGAAAGTGTTTTATTATCTTGGTTATTTCGTGATTTTTTCAGACTTTTTTTTATGAAATATGAAATAAAAAGTAAAGTATTAATTTTATATTTACTAAATTCGTGCTGTTTTATATTGGTTCGTGGTTTTTATTATGTATTACAATTTAAGGTTGGAGTAAAATTTTGTGCGAGAAAACTAAGTGAAAACCATTTTTTATTAATTTTTATTCTATAAAAAATCTTTACAATTTCATACATATATTTCATTTTAAAAAAAATAAAAAGTAGGATTTATTCAATGAAAATATTTCATAAGAAATAAGTACTTTTTTCATTAAAGTAGTGAAAAATTTTCATAAAATACAACTTATATTTTGTATGAACAATTTTCATTAATTTAATGAAACTTGTTCTTGCAATAAAATTTTATGATACCTATTTCATTAATTCAATGAAACCCTACAAAGGTTCCTTTTTAACGTCATTTTTCATAACATTAATGAAGATTTTCATTATTGTCATGTACAAATTTCTATCAGTGTAACATGGACCAATTTTCTCCAATTTCAGCAGGCTTCGTCCTTGGGATGATGCTTAAGTTTCAAATTTCAAGTCAATTGATTGAAAATTGCGACCTGTATTGTGCTTAAACCGATAGATGGACAGACGAACCGACGGACTAAATCGAATCAGAAAGTCATTCTGAGTCGATCGGTTTACTTGAAGGTAGGTCTAGGACCAATATTTCGGGTAGTTACAAACATCAGCACAAACTCATTATACCCTGTACCACCGAGTGGTGTAGGGTATAAAAAGCCTAAGCGAAACACCTAAGCTAAAATCTGGTTCAAACGCGATATCGGTCATATGTTAGTTAAGCTGTTTCATAAATGGCACTTCTTGTATTTTAAGACCCCTTGTTAAATTTAATTTAAAAAATATTCGTGGAACATTTTAATACTTTTAATGCCTTTTTATAGACTTTTAGATATTTTTTAAAATAAATGGTCAATAATGACACCCCGTGTAAAAATGTAATAGATCTTATCTGATCTGTTCATATATGTTCATATATGATCGTATCTGATTGCATATAATTATATCTGAAATGTCCAAAATCGAGATCTAATTATATCTCGGATTTGGTCAACATTGCCAAATCCGAGATATAATTAGATCTCGATTTTGGTCATTTTAGATATATTTATATCTAATCAGACATGATCATATATGAATAGATATAAACAGATTAAATAAGATCTAATCCATTTTTACACGGGACCTTAAAATGGTAGATAAATGACTAATTTGGTGTAAGAAAAGAATCACCATAAAATTCAATATTAAATATCGTTACATAATTTTTTGGTTTACAAGTATATTTATATAATTTTTTTAATAGACATACAAAATATATTGGGCAGTTGCTAGAAAAGGCTTGAACTTAAAGTCACCCTGTTTAATACAAAATGTTCCGAAGTTTAAAAAATTGATCGTTTTTTTTACGTTTTATATAAATGAATATCTAATTAAACCATTTTTTAATTAATTTGTTAGCAAAAATTTCGTTAAAATATTCATGTCAGCACATTTAGATTTTGTTTTACTTAAATATTTTCAACAAACGTCAAAAATTAACTATTTTCAAAACGGATTTCATATTACGCCGCAGAATAGAAAAAAATATTTTCTTTTTAACCTCATATTCCCACACGCCTTAAGTAAAGAAACTGAAATTCGTATAAAATAACTATGTTACTTACATACTCTTACCAAGTCAGGCAAAAAACTTTTAATTTTTGGAAAATTTTTACTTGACGAAATTTAATTGATTTTTTTTTTGTTTTTACTTGTTTTCTTTTCATCATAATTATAATTCATTAGTAGCAAAGCAACTTTACCCCTTTTTAAATAAAATACCTCCTGGCCGCCCGTCAAACATTATGATATGTTATACTTACATACGCATATATGGGACATTTCATAACAGTTGTTTTGTTTCAGTAAATATAGTAAATTTTAAGAAAAAAAGATCCGAATAAAGCAGCAATATTCTAAAATTCTAAATTGTTTTCTAATATGAATTAAAAAATTCCTATACGTATACTTAATTTTAACTTAAATTAATTTATTACTCATACGTATAATGTCTTTATTGAAACAATATTTAGGAAACAACCTGAACTGCCAAACTTGCGTTTACATATTAGTACGAAATGAAAACATGTCCTTTGAAGCTTTTAGAGGACAAAAACATTTGATTTTTTTTTAAACTTACAAAATGTATAAAGTTTTAATGTTTTGATATAACAAAATTTTTTTTATAAAATTTTAAAATATCTGTACTTCATCCAAATATGTTCCAAAATTTTTTTTAAATCGGTCGTCGAAAAAACTTTTTCTTTAAATTTGGTTCTTTAATAATATTCATTTCAATTTTTTGAATCTTAATAAATAATCGGCTAGATAAAATATACAAAAAACGTTTTATTTACCAGAAGAAGGTATCACAATGGACCTCAGAGTCTACGTGTGTTGACGTAAAACGTCAGCAGCCACTTACAACCTACAACCTAACCTACCAGAAGAAGACTTACAATAAATACATCAAATTGGCGATCCTGACAGGATGAAAAACGTCATTGTTTTCCATTGAATTTCACTTTAGTATGACATAATTGTTTTTCATAAACATTGCATGGAATGCCTTATTTGTATGTAAGTGCGTACGAATGTATCTATGTATATGAATACATATGTGTGCCCTTTGAATGGGTGTTAAATTAGCATCTTTGTCTTTTCATATTTAAATTTTTCTTCGTATTTTTTTTTTTTGTTTTCTTTATATATTTTTTTTTATTTTTTCATTCTTGGCATTCTCCTTATTAGTACAGTGGTTGTCGTGGTTAATTTTCCAAGTTAAGTGTATTCTTAAAAAAAAACTCTCTTTCTACTGTTGAAACAAGTGGCATTACTTCTTTAATATAGCCTGGATCTTTCTGCGACTATATATGTTTATATGAATAACAGAGTAGTCGGAAAAAAATAGATTTTTAAAGGCTGGTAAAATACTGAAAGTATTCAGAAACATTTTTTGCATTGACAAATTCAAAGATTCTGAGATATTTAACGTATTGAAAAATATTCAGATTCTGAGAAACTTATCAAATCCTAAGACACTTTCCTAAAAAAATCTAAATTTCTAAGATATTTGTCGTATAGAAAAAATCTGGTTATGACACTTTCGTATTGAAAATGTCTTAGATTCTGGTCATTTTTCGTATAGAGAATTTACCAGATTCTAAGTAATTTTTTTACATTAAAAGTCTAAAATTCTTAGACATTTTTCCAATAGAAAACGTTTTCAAATCTAAGACATTTTTCTATAAAAAATGTCTCAGATTCTGAGGCCATTTATCCACAGACAATTTCTAAGATTCTGAGAGTTTTTGTGCGTAGAAAAGTCTCAGATTTTCCAACCTTTTTCACATGTAAAAACTCTGAGATTCAGCGACCTTTTTTCCATAAGAAAAGTCTGAAATTCGAAGACCTTTTCCCAAAGAAAAATTCACAGATTTTGAAACTCTCAGATTCAGAGACAATTTTCCAATAGAAAAAGTCTCTGAATCTATGACCCTTTACCCATAAAAAGTCTCAAATTCTTAGATCTTTTTGCCGTTGAAAAAATTAGATTCTGAGACACTGAAAAATCCTAAGATTCTAAGACATTTTTCGTAAAAAAAATCTCGGGTTCTGAAAATTTTTTCAATACAATAAGTTTCAGATTCTGAAAAATTTTTCGCACAGAAAAATAAAACCAGTTAACCAGAATAAATTAAGAATTATATTCTTGTTTATTCCTGCCCACTCTAATGAACAACTTTCACTTCTTCTAGAAGAAGAAAAAAATGTAATACCAAGTTCTCAGAAGCACCACATACATACTTAAAGCCAGGGTTATAAGTAAATTTAGTATATTCACAAATATTAGCAAAAGGATAAAGTAAATTCGTGAAAACTACATCATAGAACTCTCATTCACCTTAAGAGTAGATTATAGATTTCCAGATTTTAGGCAAACACAACGATCAGTTTAGTACAAAGGGCGTGACAACTAACGTCCCTTTGTCCAATCGTGGTATAATATGGCCCATAGTTTCGCCCTCGGTTAATACCATAAGTGCAGCAAGTTCCATTGAAATTTGTTTAGCCATTTTTGCATGATTTCGGAAAAGGCCGAAATAACGATTTATTAAAAAAAGGGGGCGTGGCATTTTGATGCTCTTTGCCCGTTCCTACTCGGTAGCTACTATCAGCAGTGATATTTTAAACTAAACCAAACAATCATACACAATGCTCATTATATTAAAAGGGCGTGGCTATATGCGACACTTTGTCTAATCGTGGTATTATATGGCCTCTAGTTCCTCCGTTGGTTAGCACTTTCTGGAGTGAAAATCTCAACAAAATCGGTTCAGCCGTTTTTTCGTAATTGCGTAAAAGGCAGACATAAAGCATACTATAGCACAAAGGGGCGTGGCATTTACGCCTCTTTGGCTAATTGTGGTACAATATTGCTTATAGTTCCGCCCTCGGTTAGCACTATCGGTGGGGACAATTTCATTAAAATCGGTTCAGCGGTTTTTGTGTGATTGCGAAATAGCCTGAAAAAACAGTTTAATACAAAGGGGAGTGGCATTTTACGCCCCTTTGTCCGATTGCGCTCTAATTTGGCCTATACTTAGCACTTGATTAGTATTATATATCTAAAATGTAAAAAAAAAAAATTAAAAGGGGCGTTTTATTTTGGTGTGGGTAGTAAAATGGGCGTGACAGTAAAATGTTTCATTTGTTGAGCTAAAGTACTAAAAACCTGTAAAAAAAATTTTAAGGGCTTGTTTTAGTTCTTCTGCAGGGAACTTTTTGTCACATCCGATTTTGTGCATTTACGAATTTAAACATATGACACATGAAGCATTCCACATCAAATATCCAGCGAAAACATGTCGTATGGGCTATTAATTCAATATTTTTTTATTTTTTATTTTTTGAAAATTTTTAGAACCCGTTTGAAATTTAAAATTTTTTAAAAAGTTAATTTATTAAACATCCGGCTATTTTTTTTTTATCTTTTAATATTTTTTTAAAGTAATGTATATTGAGTATTTACATGAGCACATTCCACCGTTACATATTTCTGTAATGGAGAATGCTTCAAAAAGCGCCCTAAGGCTGACGGAACTTGGTAATATGAAGGAAGGTGACTTACGGGGACATTTGAGAATTGCCAAATTTTTCATTTATGACCCTATTTTAAAGGTCATGGATAGAATATTACCGACACAAGTATTTATTAGAAACATTGATAATAAAATCCTTGATCGGAGCGTGTGGTCAAACATGACCTGGGACTTAGAGCCAAATTTCATAATATGGTATACGGATGGGTCCAAGCAAACCAATAAGGATACAGGGGCGGGTATCTTCGGACCAAATTTCCAACTGCTCTACCCATGGGGAAATCACCATCAATTTTTCAGGCAGAACTGTACACAGAAAATAAAATCATCAAATTTTAATCAACAAACAGCAATTGTAAATCAACCAAGCATGATATCAACCAAATATTTAGTAAAAACGGCCGCCTGTTAGTCTATAATATAAAACTTCGATTTTGTTTTCAACAAACTCAGTCAAGTAATTTTATTTCAAGATTATTTTATCATGTCAACAAAATAGTTTTTGTGTTTGTTGAATTTCTGTGTTGAAAACAAAAATAAGATTTCTTACATTTGTCAGATCAACAAATTGTGTTTGTGTTTGTTGAATTTCTTTGTTGAAAAAAAATTTAAGATTTTGTAGGTTTGTCAATACAAATAATAGTTAAAGAAAACTATTACAATCTCATTTATCAATTCTCTTTTTAACAATAAAAATTTACAAACGTTGATATTACAAATTTCCGTATAGAGCACTTTCAGTGAAAAAATTAATTGTATTCACAAATATGGGGGTCAATATAACAATTCGTTTTTTTCTGCGTATGGTATTCACATATATGTGCAACCGAATGTCTTCGGAGAAAAACAAATGGTTCACATATATACATAATGTCTGACAGTCAGGCTGCACTAATAGCTCTTATAACTTATGCGGTAACATCCGGACTGGTAATGAACTATATTGAGTCACTTAACGAACTAGGACGACATAACGACCTAACACTTGTATGGATTCCAGGACATGAGGGTCACACGGGAAACGAACGCGCTGACTGTTTGGCAAATTGCGGTGCCAGGCGACCCTTTATTGGCCCTGAACCATTCTTTGGTTTGCCATCGGTACATGTTAGGGAAAAACTCAAAATATGGAGTGAATCTAAGTTCATGGAACATTGGAACTTTTGCGCTGGGCAGCGGCAGGCAAAAAGATTCATAATTCCATCCAACACCGTATCTAAACGATTACTGTCTTTGGACAAAAAGGATCTTCGAATCCTAACGTCCTATCTAACTGGACATTGTAACCTACGTTACCAACTTAGAAGGAAAAATCTATCTGATACGGACACGTGCAGATTCTGCGAGATAGAGGAGGAGACAGCAGAACATATACTTTGTACATGCCCAAGACTGACTGGTAGAAGACTTCAACATCTAGGGGGACACTTAATATCTTCGACTGACGTGTGGAACTCTCTGCCAAATAGGATTCTCGGCTTTATTAGAAGCCTGAATATTTAGGGCACCCTTTTTAGGCTGCACAATAGATCTTTCTGGTCGCAGTGCTGTGATGCAATTTTATTTTCCAGCTGGGGTAAACTTAGTTTGTCCAGGATCGGCAAAGGTTTGCTTCCTTTGAATCAGTAAGAGGGCTATGAGGAGCGATCTTACGTAGTACACACAATGTATTTAGGAGGACATTTAACAAGAGGTAAAGGTTTGGACGTAAGAAAATATTAACGAGGTAATTAAAACCTTTCGTAAATAAACTACGAACGAAATAAGCAAAAGATTTCGTTATAAACTACAAACGAAATAAACAAAGGATTTCGCATACAAAATATAAACGAAAAAGACTTCGTGAATAAACTACGAACAAAATAAGCAAAAGACTTCGTTATAAACTACAAACGAAATTAACAAAGGATTTCGTATACAAAATATTAAAGAAGTAATCAAAAGACTTCGTGAACGAAATAAGCAGAAGGTTTCGTGTCTAAACCACAAACGAAATAAACAAAGGATTTCGTATATGAACTATTAACGAAGTAATCAAAAGACTTCGTAAATAAACTGCGAACGAAATAAGCAAAAGATTTCGTGTCTAAACTACAAACGAAATAAACAAAGGATTTCATAACTAACTATTAACGAAGTAATCAAAAGACTTCGTAAATAAATTACGAACGAAATAAGCAAATGATTTCGTGTCTAAACTACAAACGAAATCAACAAAGAATTTCGTAAATAAAATATTAACGAAGTAATCAAAAGACTACGAACGAAATACGCAAAAGATTTCGTATATAAACGGGTTTGATACGGTTCGGGTGCTACTAACAGGGAATACTGGATAATTCAGGTTCGGAAAAATATTAACTGGAAATACGGGTTCGGGAAATATTAACAGAACATACTGGATAAACCAGGTTCGGGAAGCAGGAAATACTGGATAAATCAGGTTCGGGAAATATTAACAAAAAAAAAATCCGGTACAAACTAGTAACTACATACCAACTTCGACTTAGGTCGAAATTGCGAACAAGAATCTGGTCGGCTTACGGTTACACTTCGTATATTCTACGAAGTATACACGAACTCCAACTGGTTTCTCGTTGCTTTGGTTGATACAACTTTGACATTATATGTGATCCGTTTTATCAACTAAATGAGAATTACTTCTCAATGCTATTTGTCTGGTAGTTTAATGATATTAGGTAAAGGGAAAAGTAGTTGGTCACCGGTGTAGGAAAAAGTACTTTCTTATATTTAAATAAGTATACTATTATTTGTAACGTCACGTTACAGTGCATAGGGCCTCTTTAATCTAATCTAATCTAATCTAATATTGAGTATTTATTCATTTGAGATTCTTTTTTTTAAGGTTTTGATATTTTTCTATCCACACAAAAAAATCTGAAGATCGATTTTCGAAATTCGCGTTTGAGGATTAAATTTCCTAATTACTTTGTATTTTTCTTGTATTTTCTTATTTCAACATAGCGTATAAGTTACAAATATTTGGAAAATTCGTTGATTTGTAACTCATACGCGATGTTGGAACAAAAAAATACAAGAAAATTGCAAATTACAAAAACAGTTGTCAGGATCGTTTTTCTTTGGCTTGGGAAGTTGGGGGTATCATAAAAGAGGGTGTGACAGTAAAATGTTTTATTTCTTGCAAAAAAGTACTAGAAAACTGTCAACAAATTATGTTTCAGGGCTTATTTTAGTTCTTCTTAAGGGAACTTTTTTTCTTCCACATCTGAATTTTTGCATTTACGAATTTAAGCATAAGACATATAAGGCATTCCACACCAAATGTCCAGCGAAAAAAACATGTTTTATGGGAAATTGATTATTTTTTTTTTTTTTTGGAAAATTTTCAGAACCCGTTTAAAATTTTTAATTAAAAAAAGCCGATTTATTAAAAATCCGGTTTCTTTTTTCTTATTTTCTAATATTTTTTTAGATTTTCTATCCAAACAAATAAAAATCTGGAACGCGTTTTTCGTTTTTTTTTTCGATAAAATCGCATTTGAATAATAAATTTCATAATAATTTTGTTATTTTCTTGTATTTTCTTGTTTCAATATAGCGTATCAGTTACAAATATTCGCGAAATTCGTTGATTTGTAACTTATACGCGATGTTGGAACAATAAATACAAAAAAATAAAAAATTATTATAAAATTTATTATTCAAACGCGATTTTCTCGAAAAAAAAAAATACAAAAAACGTGCTTCCTATATTTTTGTGTGCACTCTAAACAAGTGAGTCCAGTTTCCTACTATAAATTGGGTAAATTTCAACAAATTCAATTAATATACTACTATAAATGTGTAAATTTCCAATAATTTTTTGGTACAACCACACATTTTGATTAAATTTACCCAATTTATAGTAGGAAACTGAAATCATTTTAATTAGAGTGTGGATAGAAAAACATGAAAAACTAAAAAATGCCCATTTGAAATTTTTTAATTTTAAAATTACGAAAAAACTTTTCCTCCCGTTCACTAATTTATACACGTATGATTATATTTAAAAATATCTATATGTGTAAATATTCTATGCGTATGTTTGCTTTATAACCCAGCAAAAAAAAATCGAAGTGGTGCAAAAAGAATAAGTGATTCACTACATACATAGTAGCTATATGTGCCGATCTCATATTCCATAAGAAGTACTTTTATAAGCACTTCCAAAACTGCTAAAAAAATGCCAATAATAACAACTTTCACCAGTTCTTTCTTCAATGATTTAGAAGTACCATTTTCATATGTGTTTACAAATGCAATTGAAAAGTACAAATTTGTGGCACTTAAGTATTGGATTTGTTTTGTTGAATATTTTTTTTTTATAATTTTATCTGATTTAATAAAAAGTTAAATTTTATAAATGAATTAACTTGATATGCCGCAAAAGCGAATTTGTTATGTAAATTATGTTATAAAAAAATACAGTTTCCAGATTTTTGTTAAAATTACCAAATGACTCAAGAAGTGCTAAAAAGATAACAAAAAAACTGTTAGCCCTTAAAAAAGACAAGGGTTAAATATAACCAAAAAAGAGCTAAGTTGGTATTGCCGTTTAAAGGTATAAAAACTCTTCTAAAAATATACGATATCTGATTTAAATTGAGAGAATTACTTTTTTTTATCTCTTCATTTTATTTATTGGATGTTTTTTTTAACTACATCAGAGATGCCAACTATTTGAGAGCAAAACGCGCACAAAAATTTTACAAACGGGTAAAAACGCGTAAATTTGCTTAAAAAAAAGGGTAAAAAAGCACTGGACTGTTTTTTAAATAGATAAAACAAAATAATATTTTTTTTCAAACAAAATTTTTGATAAGTTTGTTGGTTGAACTTTTCAGCAACCGATATAAATCGTTGTACAATGCATTTTCCGCTTCAAAAGCCAAATTAAGTCTTTGAACTCCACTTAGAACAGAATTCATATATTAAACCAAAATAAAAAAAAAACCTACAAAGAATGGCTTTTTTTGGAGGTTGGTTTAGTTCTTCAAGAGAAAACATTTTCCCTTACAAGGGAAGTCTCCCTAGTGTCACCCGCGGATCTTTATGGAATTGGTTTTATTTTGTAGAGCAGAAAAAATAAAGGGACACGTATTTTTTTTTAGCGGCCCAAATTCATATTTAGGGGGTAAAAAGGAGGGGGGAAGACAATACCATTTTTCAGTTTTTTTCGTTTATCTCCTATATCATGCAAAGAAACATAGTCATGTTACATATCAAATGAAAGGTCTTTGGAAAACCTATCTACGTGTGCTAAGAACGTGTCCAAACATGCACAACTTTTTGACATATTGAGTAAAATACCAAAATTTTAGGACATTTTTGTTAATAAGTCGAAAAATATTAACTTCATCGGCCCGTTGTTAGCACCACGAGATAGGTATTTTTAATACCTTTAATCTGATACCACACATGCCTATATTAATTTTGTTTAAATAGGCGTAAATCGTAAAAAAGTGAAAAAGGTCAATTTCCCCCCATACAAATCGACCCCCCTTAAAAATGAGTTTGGGCCGCTATAAAAAAATACGTGTCGAATTAATTTTCGTTCTTAACAACATATCCAAATTTCATAAAGATCGGAGGGTGACACCAGGGAGACTTCCCTTGTTAGTCCGATTTTGTCCTTTTTTCCGAACTTAATACAACCAATGGTTATTGACCATAAAAATAAATTCGTTCCATATTTCAGGCGTCTAGCTCTTGGTTGAAACTGCATATTGCTTTTCACAGATAGACAGACGGACATTCAAAAAATGTCTTTGAATCGATCAAAAATCAATAAAATATATACTTTGTGAAGTCTCCGACTAATATTTCGGTGCGTTACACTCGAAAAAACAAACTAAGTATACCGCTATACTTTATTTGGTGGCTATAAAAGTTAATTTTAAAAAGCACTAAAAGCACCAACTGAAAATTTAAAAATCACCAAGTTAGTGCGTTTTTTGAATTTGGCACTAAGTCACAAATTTTCGCGTTTTGACACATCAAAAAGCACTAGATCTAGCGCGAAGAGCACTAAGTTGGCATCCCTGAACTACATGTATAAAAACATTTTTTTTTTTATAATTTTTGGAGTTGTTTTGTAAATTATGTACAAAAAAAAACAATAAAAAGTTTCCAGATTATGGTAAAAATCAAATGACTTAAAAAGTGCTTAAAGGGCTAAAAAAGATAACCAAAAAAAGCAGGGCCGGGTAAAGGTATGCCGGGGGCCCTGGGCACACAAGTATTTGGGGGCCCCACTGGAAAAAAAAAATTTAAATCGAATGACAAGAAAAAGCTTTTAAATTTATATTTATTATAGTTAATTGGTACAAATTCAATTCATGTTATTAACTGTTTTAAGAAATGGAACCTACACAAAAAAAATAAATAAATAAAAAACAAAAAAATAAAATTAAAAATTATACTCAGCCTTATTATTAACTCAACCGACTAACAAGGGAAGTATCTCAACCCTTATGAACCGATTTGCCTGAAACTTGAAATATATATAAAAGAGACGATTTTAAGGTTGGGGTGTCTCGGCTTATCGGCCATATCAGTGTTTGAAAATTTCGTTGTCCCCTTATGAAACAATGTGGACCTCCGGGAAAATTTTGATAACTCCCGAACTAACCGGAATATCCTCTAGAGCAAAAATCCGTGTCGACTTAAATTTAATAAAGATTTAATATTCATATGGACATCGTAGGTCTATGACTTCATATAAATACCCCCCAAAATTTACAAATTTTTATGAAAAAAACATTTAACGAAGCCAAACTTGTACACCGTTGGATAGGCATTAAAAAAACCTTTCTTCTCATATGTAAACATCATATAGTTTCTAAGAAAGAAATGGCTGAAAAATCCAAAAAACGATTTTTTCGCCATTATTGACCCATATTTTAAACCCCTAAATCCCCGATATGGCCGATAAGCCGAGACACCCCAACCTTAGAATTGTCTCTTTTACATATATTTTACGTTTCATGCAAATCGGTTCATATGGGTTGAGATACTTCCCTTGTAAGTGTTATTGCATAAATTTGTATAAAAAATTTTTTTTTTTTGTAAGCGAATATGTTATACTTTCTACTTCTGGGGCCCCCTTGAGGTCGGGGCCCTGGGCACGTGCCCAGTGTGCCCTAAGGGTTAAAGCGCTACTGAAAAAAAGGTGGTAGCCTTTAAAAAAAGGGCTGAATTATAGCCACAAAATGACTAAGTTGGTATCGCTGTTGAAAGGTTTAAAAACTCTTCTAAACATTAGGGTATTCAATTAATCGAGGTTTTGGTTTAATCGGGCAAATAATTAATCGCACTTAAAAAATTATGTAAGTAAAATCAACTGAAAATGTCAGTTAAAATAACTACTTTGTAGTTTTCGGGTCAACTACTTTTTCAGTTAAATCAACTAACAATGTTTGTTATTTTAACTGACAAAAAACAACTGACTTATGTAGTAAAAGCTACTTACATTTGTAGTCAAAACAACTAAAATGTAGTAAAAATAAAAAAATCAATAGAGGTATTCAGAGTCTTGTTGCCACCCCTGGCAATGTAGCAAAAGAGTACTTCTATCAAAAAATACATGTATTTTGAAAAGTAATTTTGAAAAGTGCTCTTTTACCACCAGTGCCAGGGCTGGCAAGCAAGACTCTGAATACCTCTAATATATAATTTTTTTTTTTCAAAATATTTTTCAGAAAAAAAATTGAAGACCAAATTTTTTCCAAGTTTTTTTTTTAAAAAAAAAGTTGTGAAAAATAAAAATAACGAATTTTTTTTTTTTTTGGAAAAAAACTTTAAAACTTTTCAGAGATAAAATAAATAAAATTAACTACTAAATAACTGTTACTACATCACAGTACTTTTTTGTTAGTTGTTCAAAAAAACGACTTAAAATAAGTAACAGAAATAGTTGTTTGATATTTTTCATACAAAAACAACTGACTTTGTAGTTGAAAACAACTAACTACTGTAAAATATACAAATAACTAACATGTAGTAACTTACATAATTTTCTGAGTGCGGGGTTGAGATTTAATCGGTTAATAATCGGATAAATTTGAATTATTCGGTTAACCGAATAATAAAAATTTTAATTGAATATAAAACTAAGAACTCTATGTACTTTTAAGAATTTTATTAATTTTATTTAAAATAAATCTTTATCCGATATGGCGAAGCTCTATAATGTTAGCCCAAATAAAGATTTTTTGTATGGCACCCTGAAAATTTACCCTAAAATTGATACCCAAATTGATGCCGGGCTTAGATGCTCCTCTAATAGAGTTTCGAATTCGGTACTATTATATATCAACAAGACTAATTGGTTGGTTTTCAAATTTGTTTTCTTTTATTTTTTAGGGCCGAAATTGCAATAATTTTATCGGTCGATATCTCCGTAATGAAAAAAGATATCTTAAGGATTGCAAAAGTAATTTGAAGAATAAGTGAAGTATTTTTAGATGTGCTGAACTAATTATACATCATAAAATAATTCTCGGTTTTATAAGGTCCCGAACATTGCGAATATCTGAGTTTATGCAGTACTGTCAATCGAAAATCTTAATATCTCAAAATAAGATAAATCACTTCTAAGGCCAGATTCGGATTAAGCGCATGAAAAACTATTAGAAAAATATATACATCCACATTTAATTAATAATTCCTATTAGCTAAACTAAATTATTAAAAACATCGATTTAATCTTAACAATTTCAAGTCTAAATATTACATAATAAATATTATACATTGTTAAAAATATCGTTTTGGTTTTAATTATTATTAGTGTAAATACTAAAAAAAAAAAATCTTAAAATCAATCCCAAAAAGTCATGAAATATGTACTTATCAGGAAGTGATGAAAAAATCACTTCTAAATCACCATATAAAAATTACATAATCACATCCAAAATGCCAAGAAATATATACTTCTAAAGAAGTGATGAAAAAAGCACTTCCAAAAGGTCAAGTTATATTAACATCCCGATCACTACTTCAGAAGTTGTGATAAAGATGTTAATATATATGTACATACTAAACACTAGTGATATTGTGTGTCACGCCCATATAAAATTCATCAGTGTTTCAGCTGAAGAAGAAGTACATCTGGTTCATAAGTTGTGGTGAATTTTGTAGTGAATGGTAAGCTCTTTTTTTGCTGGGAACTAAAGAAAAATTATGCAGAAAGTAAGAAAATAAAAGAAAAAACTTCTTTAAAAATTCTTTTTTTGTTACCAAGAGATTTGATGTATGATGCTGAGCTGTTGCTGCGTGTGGAATCCTTATTCGCATATGCGACTACTTTTTTCTTAGCATATAAAGAATTTGGTAGAAGTAGGGTGAAGAAGGTATGTACATAAGTAAGTATTCATCTACATACATTGTTGGCTGTTCTACTAATTTTTCATTATGTGGGCAACATTTGTGGTTTTAATTTCTTTGTCAAAGTTATATTAAATGGTTAGAGGAAAAATGTATTTTATTTTTTGTTTCTTTATTCCTTCTTAGCGTTCAAAAAATGAAATATATTTAAGTATAAAATATAATGTAGATGAATATATATTTTTTTTTATTCCTATACATATATGCTTTTGAAAATATTTAAACGACAAACATAAGACACATTCATATGCACATGTTAACTAATATACTAACAAACATTGCCATATGAAACTTTTCGAAATAAATTAAATTAGTTGTAATCACAAAATTTGTTGAATCAATAAAAATAATAATTGTTCTAAATTATATAATATTTATTTTCAAAAACAATTAAGTAAATCTCCAATTTTTAATTTAATGAAATCCATTTTCCCAGTAAAGTATTAAAGTTTTCTTTTATGGACTTAGGCAAAGAAAAATATTTTGTATGAAAATAACGGTCGCAAATAGTTTTTTTTTTAACAAATAAGATGTGTATAATATATATAATATACACTGTATATCATACGAAAAAATTAGGTGATTAAAGAAAAGGAATCATTTATTTGAAATAAATCTTTAAAATGTTTGTAGGGATATCGGTAATAATACTACACTCAAAATAATAACTCTGTTAAATTACAGAAAAACTCTGTTAATTTAACAGAGTACACCATACTTTTCCAGCTAACAACATTTCTTGGTAATTTTACTAAAAAACTCTGTAAAATGATTTTGACAGAAAAAATCTGTAAATTTACAGAGTTTATAGTAAAATATTGGTTAAATATGAAAGCTTTTTTACAAAGAATACTCTGTAATTTTACTATAAAACTCTGTAAAATGATTTAGACAAAAAAAAACTGTTAATTTACAGAGTTTCTAGTAAAATATTGGTTAAGTAAACCACCATTTAGCAAAGAAAACTATGTTCATTTACATATATTTGTAAAATGCATTTGATGCAAAAAAAAAAATACAGAAAAAACTCTGTAAATTTACAGATTTTAGTTAAATGTATGTTATTTTGTAAAATTTTTATAAAATTTCTGAAAAGATTTTTTTTTATAACTTTTTTTGCTACTTTTTCAACTTTTTCTCAAAAAAAAAAAAAAATATACAGATAAAATTTTGATGTTTGGTAACAAAAACAAAAACTACTCAAAACAGAAAACTTTTTTGGTTATAAAAAAATACGAAGTATTTTGCTTAAATCTGTATTTTTGCAGAAAACTCTGTTAATTATCTGTAAAATTAAGATTACAAAGTAAAAAGTAATATAACAGAGGAAACTTTGTTTTTTTGTCACAACAAAATACAAAGTATTTTCTTTAAATCTGTATTTTGACAGAAAACTCTGTCAAATATCTGTTGAATTGAGATTACAGTCATTTTACAGAGTATTTTACAGAGTTATTATTTTGAGTGTACAAACATATAGAAAGTTTGAATTTTTTTTATAAGAATAAAAAATAAGTAAGTTTTATATGAAAAAGAAAAATAGAAAGAAACAGTAACGCAACACTAGAAATCTTAGGAAAGACACCTTAAAAGACACATTTAAAAAAAAAAAATTCCCCAAGCTTTGGTCGAAGGGGCCCAAGGGTTAAAATAGTCTGATTTGTCTCAAATTAAGTTTAAATTTAATTTTAAAATTAAGTTTAAATAAAATTTTTAAAAAAAATTTCAATGGAAAAAAGTTTTATGACAGAAAAAGCCACAACGTCTCAGATGTTCAGACATTTTTTTGTTGTAGAAACAGTGCTAGGTTTTAAAGCATATTTCGAATCAAAAAGGTTTGACAGAAAAATGAAAATGTTTCTGGATTTTTAAATATTTTTCCAAAGAAAAAATAAATTAAGATTTTAAAATATTGTTTTCTTTATTCTGCGACGCTTTGCCTTTAGAAAGAATCCCTGATTCTTTAAAACGTTTCATATAAAACATTAAAACTTTTCGTTGAAAATATCTTTTATATCAAAAATTCATATAATCCTAGACAGATTTTCTAAAGAAATAGAATAAGATTTTGAGACATTCTTCATGTACAAAAATCAGAGATTCTCAAATTTTTCCTATTGAAAAAGTCTCAGATTTTTAGACATTATTTTAGATTCTGAAAAATTTTTCCAGCACAAAAAGTCTTAGATTCTGATAAATTCTTTCCTTATGAAAAGTCTCAGGATCTTAGAAATTTTTTTTTTTAAGCAAAATTTCAGATTTTAAGACATTTTTCTATTAGAAAAAAATCTTAGATTCTGAGCATTTTTCATATAGAAACGTTTCAGATTCTGCGAAAGAAAATTTCACAGATTCTGAAAAATGTTTCCTGTAAATTTTTCTCAGATTCCAGGACGTTTTTCTTATAAACTAAGTTTCAGATTCTGAGATATTTTCTACAGAAAAAATCTAATATTATTTTCTATACCCGACTAAAAAAGTTTAGATATAGTAACATATTATTTAAAATATTTATATACGGCCATACACATTATATGTGAATGTATCTTGTATTAAGTTTTACACCCGAGTAAAAAAGATATGATATAATCATATATGCTAATATATAATTATTTAAATTTATATATGGTTATGTATGAACTTTGATATGGACATATAAGTTTATATATAGCATTGTATTTTTCCTTATTTTTTGATATGATAACATACATATTCATATCTATTTATATACCGATCTATATGAAATTAGATATGACATAGAAGGTCGGGAATTTTTGGATATGACAGATAAAAAGATATATGATTTTATTTATAATTATATCCCGAAAAAATTTTCAGTCCCGGACAATTAAAAAAAAAATTTCAAGTCCTAAAAAATTTTATGAAAATTTTCCAAAGTCCCGGACACAAAATTTTTTTGGCAATTTTTTTTGGAGTAAAACAATCATTGAAAATGTTTTTAGGAGAAATTTTATGTTTTTGAAAAATTGTTAAGTTTCGAAAAAATGTTTTTAAATTTTCTAAAACAAAAACATTTTTTGGAATTTTAAAATCCCGTAAAAATGATTTTATTTTTAGTGAAATTGAAAAATTTTTAGTAAAAAAATTCCGAAAAATGCAATAAAAACTCCTCTAACTGGTAATGTATCCAATCTGATAAAATAATTTCTAATTTCACATTTAAAATTCCAAAAAAATTTACCAGATTTCATCTAATTATATAAAAATGTATCTAAATTTAACAGATAAGATATGATTTAATACTATTAGATAGACCCATTTTCTTGATCAAACTTAATCAACTTTGATATTATTTTATCAAAAATAATAGAATTTGATATAATCGTATAATATTCGATCCGCCAATTTTCGGATCAAAATTAAATGGATTTACATAAAAGCATATCTGTTCATATAAAATTAAATATTGCGTCATACAACTTTTTTTTACTCGGGCACCCAAAATTTTATATGGTGCCATATAAAAGGATATCGAATCATGTGTTGCTCCACATACAATATATAAAGCTTTATTAAATTAGATGTTGCATATTAAAACTTTGGTGGCTGGTAGCGATGACAGGTCTCTTGCAAGTGCCATGGATAAAATCCTGGTGAATGGCGAGGGTTCAAATAGAGCAGGTTCAAGCTTTAATACGATAAAGCAAGCCCATCTTTCTGTTGAAAGACAGAGGATGAAAATGGGTAAAGATGATGATATTAAAAAAAGCTAAGATAATCATAGAAGAATGGAACAGGAAAAATGCACAAATTAAAGAAGTAAAACATAACCTGACTACGGCAGTGGTATCTACAGTCCAATCCGATTGTGAGTCCGCTACCTTACCGACTAATCCTTCACATCGAAACAGTTCTAGTCCAGTCCAACCTGGTTGCATGAGCCAACCCGTTCTGAGATCAGAGTTTGGACTGGCAGGAAATGCTTCGGGCACAATGGATATAGGGAATGCTGACACGACTGGCCAATCCGCCATGAACTCAGTAAGCCATATACCCATAAAGCATTGTGAGGATAAAAATGATTTTTCAGTGAAGACAAAGCTAGGTGAACGCATCAATAAGTCTCCTTCTGTGAAAATAGACCGGGCACCTCTTGATGCGAACACTACTGGAGTTATGGAAATTGATCGCTCTGACACGATTGGCCAACCCGCCTTGAAATCAGAAAATACAATTTTCATAAAGCCAAGCAATCGATTCACACAGGAAAGTAATTTGTTGCACTCTGAGCGTATCGGTATCATCAATAATCCCCTAGCTAGTCAGATAGGCCAAACCGCCGTCAACTTAGCAACGGGACCAATTGATGATACAGTAGGTACACCAATTGGAGGAGGTGTTGGCACGACTGACCAATCCGCCATGAACCCAATGCAATCTTCATCTGGTGAACCAGGCAAAGGGACAACAAATTACGATTCTAATGAAAAACGCAATCGTACCTTGGACACACAATCACCTGAGGATAATATCCGAAAAAAAGTAAAAAACAATTTCGAAAACAAAGATTGCATTCAGGTGGTTGTAATGGATAGAGGCCAGCCTGATGGTCGTATTGACCAAGAAAAATGGACGATATTGGAAAATCGCCTACAGCTTTGTATCACCGAATGTATCAGGGAAGGTAATGCCTTGCCTCCTTTCTTCGGTAATATTCAAACCAAGGAGGGATACAAACTGTTAAGCTGCAAAAATGAAGAAACTTTGAACTGGCTCAACGAGACCCTGAGAAAGCTAACGGGCATTTGGGACTGCGCTGATTTACATACTAGGCCAGTTGAAGACTTAAAAAAGAGGCCAAGGATACGTATTTTCGTGACAGGTCCTATTATACCAAGAACGAGACTTGTAGAGATGTTACGAGCGCAAAATAGCCACAACTACCCGACAGGTGACTGGGATATTGTGTTCATGGACAACCCCACGCAACATGGACAGGCGGTGACTATTGCGATAAACGAGGGCACCGAGAAACTGCTGGAAAAGTACTCATACGCAATAAGTGTTGGACTCAGCTGTGTCGTTGCTAGACCTGTTACTAGGAGGGTTGAAGATAGATCTCGGGTAAGTCATGGAACTTAAAGTAGTTCAAATCAATCTTCATCACTGTATTGAGGCCTCGGCTAATTTAATCCTCCATTTAAATAGGTACAACATCGACGTAGCACTCGTTCAGGAGCCGTGGATCACGAAAGAAGGAATTAGTGGACTCGAGCATTCTGATTATGTAACTTTTTGTAGTAAAAACAATGAAAATAAATGCAGAACTTGTATTCTGATAAAGAAAAATCTTAAGTGTATTCAATTGAATCAATTTACAAATGGCGACCAGACAGTTATAAGACTTGACTATGCGGATCGGTCTATTATTATATCATCAGCGTATTTTCCTGGTGATGATAATACGGATCCTCCCCCTACTATTACAAGGACTTTAGTACAGTATGCTGCGCTGCATAGCACCGAAGTTTTGATAGGGTGCGATGCTAATGCACATCATGAACTATGGGGAAGTACTGACACGAACAAAAGAGGACTAGACGTCTTGGAATTTATTATTGAGAACAATTTGACTTTAGGGAATGTAGGCTCGGATCCAACTTTTGAAACCAGGAATAGGAAGGAAGTTTTGGATCTGACACTGGCTAGCCAAAAGGGTGAATTGGAGATAAAAAATTGGAAAGTATCGAATGAAATATCGTTTTCGGATCACAAATATTTGGAATTCAGTATAAATATCAGGAAGACGCAGAAGATAGCTGCTTTTCAAAATCCGAGGAGGATAAACTGGAATATCTTCGAGGGTAGTGTACGCGAATCAAACATATGGACCAGAAGGGAAATAGAGAATTCAAACGATATAGACGACTCGGTAAGGGAAATCGAGAACTCACTTAAAAAAGCATTTGGTAAATCTTGCCCGACAAGTAGAAGCAGAGGAAAAAAACAGCAGCCATGGTGGAGCGAGGACCTAAAAACACTGATGAAAAGAACTAGGAAGGCATTAAATGATGCAAGAAGACAAGATACTGACGAACTATGGTCTGAATATAAGACAATTAGAAAAGAATTCAAGAAACAAATAAGAAAATCCAAAAGAGAAGTTTATACGAACATGCTAAATGATATCGAAACCATAAAAGACACATCAAGATTGCGAAAGCTGATGTCAAAACAGGAACATGTACCAGGAAATTTGAAGTCTATTGATGGTACTTGGACAGCTTCAGCGAAGGACACTCTTGAAATGTTATTCAGGACCCATTTCCCGGAATGCAACCTGGATCCTGGTCAACTGGATAAGCCAGACGAATCAACACATGTCTGGCAATTACGGAGTGTGGACTTCGTTACAGAGGAAAAAATTGAATGGGCAATCGGTTCTTTTGGACCATATAAATCTCCAGGAGTGGATGGTATTTATCCCATAATGTTACAGAGACTGGTGAAAACCATCACACCGCTCCTAAAACAGATTTATACATCTTGCCTTAGGCTATCATATGTACCAAAGAGATGGAGGGAAGTTAAAGTTATTTTCATACCCAAGGTTGGTAAGATACAACACAGCAGCGCTAAGGACTATAGACCAATCAGTCTATCATCGTTCCTACTAAAGACACTGGAGAGGATTCTGGACTACCACTTGAGAAATAGTATGAGTGCAGGGGAGCTCTCTGAAAACCAGCATGCATACACAAAGGGTAAATCAGTGGAATCAGCCCTTCACGAGCTGGCAATGAATATCGAGGAAACCATAAACTATGGCGAATATACTCTGGCATGCTTCCTGGATATTGAGGGAGCATTTAATAACATAAAATCTCAGGCAATAGAGGAAGCCTTAACACAGTCAGGCAATGACCCAATGGCGAATCATTGGATAATGAAAGTTCTCAAGAACCGTATAATTGAGGCGGAAATTGGAGGGGCATCAGTGAGAGCGATGGCAACTAGAGGCACTCCCCAAGGTGGCGTCATCTCACCGACCCTATGGATTCTGGTTCTAAATGAGGCCTTGCTAGAACTCAGAAGGCACGGAGTTAGAGTAATAGCTTATGCTGATGACCTGGTGATTTTGGCAAGAGGGATATCACTGGACACCATATCCGACATTATGGAGCGTGCTCTCTCATCGCTCCACAAGTGGGCTACGGCCAGCGGGTTAGGTTTAAATCCACAGAAAACAGAAACAGTCCTCTTCACGAGAAGGAGAAAAATTGCTGAATTTCGACTCCCGCGCATGGGGGAAACATGTCTGATACTTTCGGACAGTGCTAAGTTCCTAGGTATAATCTTTGACAGGAAATTAAATTGGCTTGAGAATCTAAAGGAGAGAGTCAAAAAGGCGTATGCAGCTATGTATGGATGCCAGAAAATGATTGGGAACACATGGGGTCTTAAACCGAAGCTCATACACTGGATTTTCACGGCAATTGTAAGACCAACTTTGGCACATGGTGCAATAGTGTGGTGGCCTATTGTAAAAACGGCCACACACGCTGCATATCTGAACAAGGTGAATAGAGTAGCCTTGAGTATTACTGGAGCGCGCAGGACGACATCTACACATGCACTGTGTAGGATTCTGGATTTACCATCTTTGGACCTATACATCCAGGAATACGCTCTTAGGACACAGCTAAGGCTGGCACAAAATCGTGTGCTAAGGGTGCGGGAATATGGCCACACAAAACTTATTCGAAATCATCGATATGAGAACTGTGTGACTGACTATATGACTCCCCATACTGTATGGGATGAGAGCGTGCAAATTGAAATACCATCTAGGGAATACTGGGAAAATCCACCTGGCGGGGAACATCAAATTGAGGTCTACACTGATGGATCAAAAATGCAACAGGGAACAGGTAGTGGAGTCTACTGTGAAAAACTGGGGATTGAATATAGCTTACGGATACAGGACGGCTGTAATATTTTTCAGGCGGAACTGTATGCAGTGTCGGAGGCTGCTAGACTCATTTCAATGAGACCGATCTACTCTAGTGAGATCATTAAATACATTGATAGTCAAGCGGCTTTAAAGGCATTAGGAAATAGGAATATTCGATCTAGGGTAGTCAGCCGTTGTCGCCAAGAGCTTCAGGCTCTTATCGAACAACACTCTTTAAGACTGTGCTGGGTCCCAGGTCATAAAAATATTCCAGGGAATGAAAAAGCGGACGAGCTAGCTCGTATGGGCGCCATTCTACCATCCAACGCAATTAGGACCGATGTACATCTGGGCCTGGATGCTATTTACATGGAGATCAGGAAAAACTTTGAACGCCAAGAAGATTCAAGATGGGAATGCAGACACGACTGTATCCAAACAAAGGCTCTATGGACTCGCGGCGAAAATCGTGTTCAAAAAACGCTTTTACATATGGAAAAGGCAGATCTAAGGAAGTATGTAGGTATAATAACAGGCCACACCGGCTTGAAATGTTATTTGAAAAAGTTAAGATTAATTATGGATGACTTGTGCAGATGGTGCGGGGACGAAGAGACAGTGGAAGATTCACTCCATTATCTTTGTCAGTGCCCTGCACTATCTCGCACTCGATTTAATTGTTTTGGCTCTTATTTCTTTCAGAATGTGGAGGAACTAAGAGGGATCAGCCCGTGGAAGATATTAAAATATATTAAGCTGAGTAAATTTGATGAGACGCATGTGTGGACTTAAATAGTCATGCTATGGGACAGGAAGACAGAAGAACGTGAATTAATGTATAGAGAAGCCCAACACCCCACCACAATCCCCCCTCCCCGCACCCTTCAACACACCCCTTTTCATGAGGTATCACTATGGATCAGGATCTGGTCTTGTGGACACTATGTCAACCTCTCAACCTAACCTAACCATATAATATTTTATATGACTCCATGAATGACCTCATACAATATTAGATAAATAAATATATGATATAAAACTCCATGTCTGACCTCATACAAGATGAGATCGGGGGAAAAAAGTTTTCTAAGTCCCGAGAATTTTTTTTTTTTAATTTCCAGACACAAATAATTTTTGCGTTTTGGAGTTAAGAATTTCATTAAAAATGATTTAAACAAAAAAAAAAATTTAGCCAAATTTTGAAAAATTTTACAAGTCCTGAATAAGTTTTGTAATATTTTCTAAGTCCTGGATAAAAAATATTTTTGGTACATTTTTTGCGTTTTGAAGTAAAAATTTATTAACAAAGTTTTAGGAAATTTTTTTTTTAAATTTCTAAATCCCGGACACAATTTTTTTTTTTTTTTGGCAATTTTTTTTTTGCATTTCCCGAAAAAACTTGGGATAAATTTGAAAATTATGAGATAAAAAAAATATTTTATGCAAAATTCTACATATTTTATCTTATGATATAAAATTATATACAATTACTAGCTGGCCCGGTCCGCGTTGCTGGCCCAAATATAAGATCAGTGTTATATTTCATCTCGTTTCCAATATATAGCCCTGCAAAAAATGTAATGAATTTCTTGGCTTACAAAGATTTGTGGGAATAGTTTTTAAGGACCCGATTAAGCAGATAATCATCTTCAAATTATATTTTAAGAACAAAAAAAAATAACCATGTCTTCGACTTTGCGACCTGTACAAATTTAAAACTTCTTTAGTATCATTATGAACAACACAACAATGAATTACGCATATCCTTCGTTCTTACTGTGAGCTATCGTCTTGAGTTCAAACAACCCTTTACAGTTTTCCCGAATTTTCCATTTTTTCGGGACACTTTTCTCATTTATATTTCCTTAAAAACCTAATTAGAACTATTATTAACATAAAAAAATCGGTCCGGTCATTAGTAGTCGACTTATTTAGACAAAAGTTGGCGTTAAAATTTTTGTGGTAAGTTAAACTTGATTTGGACCAAGTTTATGCGGAATCTATTAAGAAATATTTTTTTTAATAGATCGAGTTGGAGTAAAAATTAATTTTAGATATATCAAAAAAAAGTTGGCGAGGAGAATTTTTCTTTCCGACCAATTATATGGACTATAACGAACATTTAAACAAAAAAATAGCCAAATCGGTCCAGGCGTTCTCAAGTGTTGCAAATTTTAAGGTTATTGAAAAATGTGGGATTTGAAGTGGGGTAGTACAATAATTATTTCCGTATAATCCTTACTTGGGCTATAATGATCATTAAAGAAAAAAATTATCAAATCAGATCATTCGCTCTCCGATCTTAGATTTATTGAAAAAAGTGGGAGTGGACAATTTTTCTTTCCGTATCACGAATGTGCTATCACGAATGTCAACAAATAGCCAAATCGGCCCTGTCGTTCTTCCGTTTTAGATGTATCGAAATAAAAATGGGCGTGAACAATTTTTATTTCCGTTTAAACCTAAGTTGGACTATGGCGACCCGATTTTAGATATATCGAAAAAAGGAGATGTAAAAGTGGGAGTGATTAATTTGTTTTCCGAAAAAATCTAAGACGAACATTAAAAAAATAAGATAAATATTTAAAAAAAAAAAATATTATCCAAATCGGTCAGTTCTCATCTCAAGTGATCCGATTACCAACGAACTACATTTGATTTTTATTTATATTTTATTATTCTATATTTTATTTTTCTATAGAGCAGTTTTTATATACATCGAAAACATCATTCCTTAAAGTAAAAACCTTATTTGAATTAAACCAACTCTATATTGGGAAAAGTGAGCGTAAAAGTAGGCGTGGACAATTTTTCTTTCCTTAAGATTCTTTGGCGGACTATAACCGTTATAGTTTTTTCGATACATAAAAAAAGTGGGCGTGGGAAATTTTACTATCCGTTAAAACCCTAGTTGAATTATGATGAAAATTTTCAACAAAAATTAGCCAAAGTGGGTGAGGTCAAGTTCTTTTTTACGTAAAAACCAAAGTTGGAATATGATTAAAAATTCATTTAAAAAAATTTAGACAAATCGGTCCAGCTGTTTTCAGATTTTAGATTAATTGAAAAAGTGGGCGTGGTTGATTTTTCTTTCACTAAAAACTTATATTGGATTGCTACGAACATTTTAATACAAAAATACCCAAATCGGTGCAGCCGTTTTCCGATTTTAGATAAATTGAAAAAAGTGGGCGTAAAAGTGGGCGTGGTCAATTTTTCTTTACGTAAAAACCTAAGTTGGACTATGACGAACATTTCAAAAAAAGAATTGTGCAAATCAGTCCAGCCGTTCTCAACTGATGCGGTTACCAACGAACGACAATTGATTTTTATTTATATAGATATCAAATTAGATAAACCCAATATTCGGATCAAAAACGATCATATTTAATCTAATATAACAAATTTTAAGCTATTTTGATCCACCAATTTCATCATCTTATTTTATCCAAATACGTGTTGTGCCATATTAAATTATATAGGGCTCAATTTCAAATTATATATGGACCTGTATATTTATTTTTAGTCGGGTAGGGTGATTTTTTTATTGTATGAACATTTTTTTTTAATTCCGGGCAGTGCCAAGCGGAATTTCATGCTATTGGATCTAAAAATAATTGTATAAAAATTAAAGGAAGATCGGAATAAACTAACCCGTGGTCAAAGTTTCGAGAAAAAGCCAAAATATCCATAATTTTAACAAAATTAAAACATATAAATTTTGTTAAAATAATCAAAAAAAAAAAAAAAAAATCCCAGATTCTTAGACATTTTTCATATAAAAAGTCACAGATTCAGCATTTTTCATATTTTCAATATAAAAAAATATCTCAGATTTTGAGACATTTCTCATATACAAAAAGTCTCAGATTCTAAGACTTTTTTTATTTAGAAAAAGTCTCAGATTTTGATACATTTTTCACATAGAAAAAGTCTGAGATTCTGAGACATTTTTCACATAGAAAAAGTCTGAGATTCTGAGAAATTTTTCATATAGAAAAAGTCCCAGATTCTGAGACATTTTTCATACGGAAAAAGTCTAAGATTCTGAAACATTTTTCATATAGAAAAAGTTTTAGATGCTGAGACATTTTATATAGAAAAAGTCTCAGATTCTGAGACATTTTTCATATAGAAAAAGTCTCAGATTCTGATACTTTTTTCACATAGAAAAGTCTCAGATCCTGAAACATTTTTCATAAAAAAAAATCTCAGATTCTGAGACATTTTTCATATAGAAAAGTCTTAGATTATGAGACATTTTTTATATTAAAAATTCTCAGATTCTGAGTCATTTTTCATAAAGAAAAAATCCAGATTCTGGAACATTTTTCATAAAGAAAAAGTCTCAGATTCGGATACATTTTTCACATAGAAAAAGTAGCAGATTCTCAGACATTTTTCAAACAGAAAAAGTCTCTGATTCTGAGACATTTTCATATAGGAAAAATCTTAGGTAATGAGACATTTTTTAAATAGAAAAATTTTCAGATTCTAAGACATTTTTTATATAGAAAAAGTCTCAGATTCTGAGACATTATTCATAAAGAAAAATCTCAGATTCTGAGACATTTTTCATATAGAAAAATTATCAGGTTCTGAGACATTTTTCTTACAGAAAAATTCTCATATTCCGAGGCGTGTTTTATGTAGAAAAATTCTCAGATTCTGAGACATTTTTCTTATAGAAAAAGTCTTAGATTGGGAGACATTTTTCATATAGAAAAAGTCTCAGATTCTGAGACATTTTTGCTGTAGAAAAAGAGTCTTAGATTCTGAGACATTTTTTTTTATAGAAAAAGAGTCTTAGATTCTGAGACATTATGTCTATAGAAAAAGAGTCTCAGTTTCTGAGACTTTTTTTCTATACATAAAGAGACTCAGTTTCTGAGACCTTTTTTCTATAGAAAATGACTCTCAATTGCTGCTACATTTTTCTATAGAAAAAGTGTCTCAGTTTCTGAAACATTTTTCCTATAGAAAAAGAGTCTCAAGTTCTAAGACATTTTTCCTATAAAAAAAAGTCTCAGATTCTCAGACAGATTTCCTATAAAAAAAAATCTAACAATAAATAAGAAAATTGTCTTCATAACAAAAATTTTATGTTATAAAATCCTTTAAAAATTATATATTTTTTATATTTTTCATTTAAAAATTTTCAGATTTTCCCTATAAAAATTTTTAGATTATTCCTGTAAAAATTTTCAGATTTTTTCCTAGGAAATATTTTCGAATTTCAAGATTTTTTTTTTCCTTTGGAAAATTTTCTAGAAAATTTCCTTCTGTCTGTTTTTTTTCTTTTCCTCTTTTTTCTTTTTGAAATTTTGTCTGGGGGGGGGGGGTTTGGAAATTTCCCCTCCCCCCCTTGTACCCACGCATGCTAAGGTAAAATTGTTTTTCAACTAAATTTTTAATTCAAATTATATTAATATCTCATTCTTATACACTTAGGGTACTACTTAAAATTAATAAAAAATAACATCTCTTAACAAATAAAGGTGGTCCAACAAATTGGAGGTCAAAAAACGCGGATTTCTTCTACTGTACTTTTCTGCTGCTAGAAAAATTCGTTCATCACTAAGTTAAAACTATTGGACTATTTTTAAAAATTCTAATGTTTGAATTTTGAAAAAATCGACTTAGAAATAATTAAAAAAAAAAAATGCAAAAAATGTCTTTAAATAATTTAATTTCCACAGCGACCCTCGTATTTCATTTAATATTTGTTCATCTGGACCAAACCTGTAAAGTACTTAAGTATTTATTTACTTATATTAATTTTTTTCAAGTATTCTTGTACTTATACTTGAAAAATTCAAGTACAAATATTTTTTACTTACTTGAAAAAATTTTCAAGTAAGTATAAATATTTTTTATTTACTTGACGAAAAGTTCAAGTAAGTAAGTATATTTTTACTTGCAACAATTTGTGTTCAAATAAAATACTTGAACACAAATTTGTTCAAGTAAAATACTTGAAAACATTTTCTTTAAGTAAAAAATAACTAAAAAGTGTTTTTAAATAAATTTCTTAGACAAAAATGTTTCCAAATAAACATGTATTTGAGCAACACAAGTTTAAACCACTACTAACAAAAAGACAATGCGCGTACTGCAATTAATATTAGGAGGAACTTTCATACGTGTTGTATAAAATTACTGTACACGCGCATGACTTACACGGGAGTAAAATGACACTACAACCTTAAGATGTTTTATTGAATTACCTCCAAAAGCCATATCATAGACAGAACTACTTCTACGTTGGGTATTGCCTCACATGATTCCAAGATCTACTAGTCCCTACCCCAAATCCTCAAGTTTGGCCTAAAGATACACTGAATCGGTCACACCCTTATCATTTTACTCCCTATAGTCTTTATACTTTCTCTCGGTGCCAACAAATCCGGACAGACCATAATAGCACCAACCCCCAACACCAAATTGGAGGAAATTCCAACACATATCAACATTTTTGCATGTTTATCTTCCACTCCCCCAAACCACCATTCAGCATTCCTTCCATAACTCGCCACCGTTCCAGGTCCACAACCACCTTTCAAATCCTACTCTTCTAAGTGTCTACTTATCATCTCTTTAATTTTATTCCCAAGCCCATCAAGCCTATTACAAAATAAAACCAAAATTATGTCCATAACAAAAATTTATTTTAATTTATTTATTTCTTGGCAAGCACATAAATAAATTTTCCAAAAATTGTTGCTTAAGTTTTTTATTTCAACAAAATGTTTATCAAGTATTTTTACTTGATGAAAATTTGTTCAAATAAAAAATACTTGAAAATACTTGTACTTGAACATTTCAAGTACAAGTTTTTTTTACTTACTTGAAAAATTATTCAAGTATGTAAAAAATATTTATACTTGAAAATCTCAAGTACAAGTATTTGTATACTTACTTGAAAATACTTGAATTCAAGTTTTTTTACAGGTTTGATCTGGACACTATTTAAAAAAAAAAAATGTTTTTACTATAAATAAAATATTTCATTTTAAAATTTAAAATATTTATTTGAGCCGAAATTTCTTTTTTTTTTGGTGTACATGAAAAATATTTTCTTCCGATTTGGCATAAATTTTAAATATCGAGTTTAAAGACCAAAAGAAAAAATATTTTTTCCGGCAACCTACGAAACTCGACACCCTACTGTATATATTGCAAGGCTGTTAACACTTTAAGTCAGTACACTTTAACTCTTAGCGCAGTTGTGACACCACGTTTACATTCCGTTTATGTTTGACGCTATTTTTATCAACAGAACTGACCACAAATTTTACCTAGATTAAAAAAAATAAAAATAGAAAATACAAAAAATCAAGTTAAGACGATCAATTTTAGCGACGGCTTTGACAAATAACACAATGTTCCAGTGCTATATAAATGCTTACTGAATAAATTTTTTTCTGTGAGAGTACATTGAAACAATTCTGATTGCAGTTAAAAATATTTAAATTTGATATAATAGCTTTACTTAATGCATTATTAACAAAGTAACATATATTAAATAAGGAAACCATTAAACACTGGTGTAATTTATTCTTTTGTATAAATAATTACAAATATTACTATTACAAAACAAAAGATGACAAAACATCACTTATTTGTAGAACAAAATGAGTAATTATAACGTTTTAGTACTTAAAATTATGCAAAACTCAAGAGCAGGGATTCTTAATCAGTGGCATAGCAAAAATTCTCACAAAATTCATTGTTGTAAAGTTAATTTTGATATGATCTATATATATAAAAAGAGTAATGTGACTGACTGACTCGCCATCGCCCAGCCCAAACCGCTGAAGCTATAGACTTGAAATTTGGACTGTAGGTTCACCTCCGGGAGTATAGATCCACTAAGGCTTAATTTTTGCCAACGTTGATTCTAAGGGAGTAAAAAGGAAAAAAACTGTACTTTTGGTACCTTTTATATTTCCTTAAAAAATTGTCACAGAGACATGAAATTTGGACTGTATGTTCACTAGAGGTGTCCCTAAAAACGAAAATCACCTTTTTATACCTGGTAGGGTCCTATATTGTTCTTTAGTATCTAGAAATGAGTGAGCCAAAATGTTGGGACAATCGGCTAAAAATAACTCGTGCCGAAAATGGATTGAAGTTTTGGGACATTTTTATATGAACGAAAAACTCGTTTTTTCTAGTTTTTAAAAAAACATTGGTATTTGATATTTTTTGTTATTTTTTTGTGAAATAATATGAAAATGGTACTAAATTACCTTTTCAAAACGACTAATAAAATTAAAATCGGATAAAAAATAAGCATTTTACGCATACATGCCCCAGACCATTGTATGGTTTTCAAAGCCAGAATTTCAAAATTTTCAAAATTTTTAGGCAAAGAAATGATAAAAATTTAGTTTTACTTTATTATCAAATTGAAAGCATGTTTAAGATGAAAAATAGCAGATATAGTAGTCAAGCTTATTTTTTATTTGGCGCGGGGTAGTGATACAATTTCCGCGGATTCCAAAGAAAATTTGTGCTCTATTGTAAGGATCGAAGTGTAAAACGTAAATTCTATAACTTTTGAGAAATCGGATATATGCAGATATTTTGTATTATAGAAATGTATAATGTCCCAAATTTGTCATTTTTATACCCTCCAACTACAGTATGGGGGTATACTCACTTTGTCATTCCGTGTGTAACGCATCGAAATATCGGTCGGGGACCCCATAAAGTATATATATTATTGATCAGTGATCGATTCTAAGACATTTTAGCAATGTCCGTCCGTCCGTCCGTCCGTCCGTCTGTAGTTAACACGATGCAGTCCAAAATAAAATAGCTAGACCCTTCAAGTTTGGCACAAATATGTCTTGTGTTCCTAGGCAGGTTAAGTTCGGAAATTGGCCAAATCGGACCAGGGGGAAAAAAGTTCCCCCTTGAAGAACTAAACCAACCTCTAAAAAAATACACTTTTTTACATGTTTTTTTTTGTATTTTTGTTAATTAAACGAAACATTTGGTATATTTATCTCGATGGGAAGGTGCTCTCAACGTCCCCCACTGACCCTATCACCCCCCCCCCCCCCCCCACAAAAAAAGAAACGCTCCTGACAAATTTTTGTTTTTAATTTTTTTTACATTTTGGAGGGTATAATAGATTCGGCACAGCCGAATTTAACACTCTCACTTGTTTTTTATATTTTTTTGCCTAAAAATTTTGAAAATTTTCAAATTCTGGCTTTAAAAACCATGCAATGGTCTGGGGCATGTACGCGTAAAATGCTTATTTTTTATCCGATTTCAATTTCTCTAGGCTTTTTGGAAAGGTAATTAATTACCATTTTTATAATATTTAACAAAAAATTTACAAAAAATATCATATATCAAAATTTTTCCAAAAACTAGAAAAAAGTGTTTTTTTTTGATTACATAAGAGTGTCCAAAAACTTCAATCCATTTTCGGCACGAGTTATTTTTATACGATTGCCCCCAAATTTTGGCCCACTAACTTTTAGATACTAAACTACAATTTAGGATCCTACCAGGTATTAGAAAGTGATTTTGAAAAATTACCTTACCTTTAATGTTCACCTCCCGGAATATAGATCCACTAAGGTTGGATTCTTACCAAAGATGATTCTAAGGGGGTAAAAGGGGTAAAAAACTGTACTTTTGGTACCTCTTATATTTCCTTAAATAATGGTACTACCGGGATAGTAAGGTAGTTGCTTATAACACAGTGAAAAAATCAAAATTGGAATGGGATGAAACCGAAATCCAATGAAAGTTGACATATTCTATAACAAGACCATTAAAGTGGTTTTTTATGTCAGTTCTAGATATTTTTTACACGGAATTTAAGTTGGTGAACTTTTACTTTAATTATAATAAAAATTGCTTGAAAATTGTATAAGTGGCGTATGAATAATTTTGTAATTACCTTTAAATAACAGTCATACGCTACGGTGCACAGTGGCTTATTTTTAATAATTTAGCTATTCAGTAAGTAGGTACTGGACCGATTGCAGGGAAATTCATACCGGTTATAGCTAACGTAATTTCGATCTTAAGTTTGGACGTTGAACACCGCATGTTCAATAAGGCAACCACCAGGGTCCCCTAAAGTAGGACATTTTTAGTTCACAAAAATATTAAACGATTTAAAATCACCAACTTTAAATGCGAGTAAAAATTCTAGCGCTGAACTAGAAAATGTAGAATGCAAACTTTCATTTGCTTTTGGTTTCACCCCATTCTGATTCGGAAAGTTCGATTCTGTATTACTTTGTGTTTTTTCAAATTTTGAAAAATATGAAATTTGTATAAAATGGCTTCAAGTAAGATTAAAATATAATTACACATTGTTTACCACCTGATTAAAAACTTGCCTTAAAAAAAAAAATGGCTTAAAACAGCTAATGGTTTGCTACTGTACAAGGCTAAAAACCAGCAAAGTTATTAATTTAATTCTTATTTTTCTTACGGCACTTTAATTTTGTTTACCATATTCATTTGGCCAACTTTATTGACATCATCATTATCGACTAACATCATTATGGTTATAATAATTCAAGGTTAGGATCAAGTCCAAGGTTACACTTATGTGATATCTTCTTTTGTGTGTATGTTGATTGTCAAATAAATATTTAGTGAGTAGAAAACATACACTTCTTTAGCCAATTACAAAAAAAAATCATTATTAGCTTTGAAACATATCAACAACAACTCAAACCTCATATTAACATCGGTATCATTGCTAAGGTTGGCGTGTGTAAATTAGGGACTAAAAGTATACAGAAATTTGCAATTGAGAAACAAAAGTATCCATCAACTGGTAACGCAACACAGACAGCAGTAACAAATCAGCTGTTCGTTTTTCTTATATGGCAATACATGTAAACGATTACTGGACGAAGTAACATCTTACATAAAAATCTAATGCATTTTGGTTGTCACATAAGAAAAATCTATAGAGTACTTGTAAGTTGATTATTTTAGCAGTTTACTAACGAGCCCTTAAATTGCTGACCTATCAAAAAAAAATTAACACAGCCTTAACACTGAATTTTTTGTAACAACAATGCTGTTTCAGAAGCACTCCTGCGGTGCTGTGGCGGACGTTTTTTTTACTAAATTAGCAACGTTTTTTTAAGTTTATTTAATTTGTAAAACAAAATTTAAGCAAAAATTTTAAGAAAAAAAGTACATAAAAATAATTTTATTTGTAAAAACAAAATGCCTACGGTAGAGATAATTAAAATCTTTGAGTGAACTGAACTGCGCCATATGGGGAAAACCACAACAATTATTAGAGCTACACCCTTCATGAATAAACGCCTTCTTTTTTAAGGTTTCCCATTAAAACTTTAAAAAAAATATGAGTATAGTTTTTTATCATAGTGTAGTTTTATATTTGTATAGGTTTTTAATGTAGGTAAAATATCTTGAATGATGGATATGAATTTAACAAAAAAAAACATATGAATTGTTTCCTAACAAAAGTTTCGTGGAAATTTACACCCTATTGGACTTATGCCGGCTAGACAGAAATTGTTGAAAAACAACAAAGAATAAAATATATAAAAATAAATTTCAAATATTTTATTGTGTAATATTTATTAGTAGTATATTACTATGTTAAATTTAATAGATTTGCAATATGTCTTAATATTTGAAAATATTTAAAAAAAATATATATCCCAGCAAAATAAAAAATCTAGACCATGACGACACAGTTTCTTTTTATAGAACTATATCTTGAGGATACAGTTAAAATAAGAGCAATATTTTTTGTTTATATAATTATATTTATTCGACCTCTTTTAGTCAATTCAATATTAATTAATAGACAAGCTCGAGGCCACAATTGTTTTTTTTTTTTAAATACAAATTTTTATTTTTATTATTTTCAATATATCTCCATCCTTTGGAGGACATCTTATATTGCTTTTTATTTAATTTCTTCTCAAGTAACTCAACAATTCTGAAATTTTAATGACACATCTACTTAATAAAATTTTGAATGTGATAACGATTGGCATTACTAACTTTTGGAAAAAATTCAGAACTGTCTCTATGTCCAAATTTACCCTTTAAATCGATATAGAAAAAGCTCATAATTTTTAATTTTTTTAAAAGAAATTTTGATAAATTTTTATAAAAAAAAAAAATCGTTTTATTCGACCTTTTAATTATTATATTTTGAGTAGGTTTATTTTAGCTCGAGGTATTTTTTTCTTTACTTATTATTAGTAAAACTATGATATTCTCATCGATTATTTTTTTCGGAGATATTTTAATTTACACTCAAAAAAAAAAAACTGTAATGTTAGCAAAAAAAGCTTGTAAATCTACAAGAAAATTTGCTGATTTTGAACCCACAATTTTTTTGCTAAAGTTAGCAAAAATGTTTTGCCAATAATTAGTTAACTAAATTTTTTTTTTTGACTTAGTTCATACACATTTGAGGACCCCATTGGGTTCGGACCCGATAGGTCCAGACCCCGATGGGCCTAGACCTAGTTCCTTAAAAATCGTCATAGTTTTTGATCCAAAATTTGTGTCCGTTTTAGTTTTAGTTTTTGGGATACGTGATACTGGGGGTCTTGAGAATTAGAAAACTCGATAACTTCAAAAATATTACTCGGAGAGCTTTTGACTATTTTGCGGTCTTGTTCTACGTATTGAGAGCTACAAAAATGCTTTTGGACTTTTTGTTGTGTCGGCAATATTTACCGAGATATGAGCATTTTAAAATTTTCGGGAATGCTAACTTTTTTGGATCCAAAGTTAGGGCCCGTTAGGGTCCACACATGTGAAGAGGACCCGCGAAAGTATGGAGATTCTAAGAACCTCCATTTTGCTCTATCTGGCTTAGTTTCCGAGATAGCGCCATTTTAAGTTTTCTGAAAATAAAAAAAAAATTACCATTTATTTATGCTAATGTTAGCAAAAAATCTTGTAAAAATGTTGTCAACTCAATTTCAAATTTAGCAAAAGAAATTAGTTGAAAGTTTGTTTAAAATTGCTAATGTACTAAATAAAGTTTACAAGAATTTTTTGCTAACATGCTAATCTCAACCAAAAATTTGCTAAAAGTTAGCTAACCAGCATTAGCAAAAAAAATTAGTAAATCTTTAACGTATTTTTTTGAGTGTAAGTAAAACACTTTTTTAAGAGTCCCCGCAGAACAATGTCTGTGACGTTTTTTTCATACAAATTTGGCAAGAAAAAACGCTCGACCGGAAACCGCTTGAATAAAATCAATTTTATAATGGTTCAAGTTGAAAAAATGCAGAAGAAAAATTGAATTTCTAAAAATTATAGACATTTCTGGTATTTCCTATACCGGTTTCAAACACCCCAGTTAGTGTCATCTTCAGTAGGATATTAAATGTCGGTTTGTCTTGTTAATGAAAACTGTTTTTTATATATGTGAATATTTATAGTTTCTACAGAATAAATTTTGACAGTTTCCAACACTACAATTCTATTTCTAGCAATCTCAACCTCACTTCATACTTTCTTTCAACTTTTTTGTCTCTTACATTATTTCGCAAGGGTTATTATTTTTGTATCGGTTTCTCTCTCTCTCTCTTTTAATTTTTGATATGAAAATGTTGCCACATTTTTATAAATATTTCGATTATTTTCTATAAAGTAAACAAAAAAATGTGATCTCTAAAAAAAAATATTTAAAATTCTACAAAAAACACAAAAAAAATGAATCAATATGAAAAAATCAAATTGATACTAAAAAAAATAATAAAATTAAATAAAAATGTGTCGAAAAAGTGAAAGAATAATGTAATTATTAACAAATGAGTGAAATTCCCGCTGCCGCCTTTGTTTTGCGCCTATACTCTCTCATGACCGAAACCGTCAACCGTAAAAATTTGAAAAGTGGGCAATAGCTCGAAAACCGTTCTACTTTAAAAATTTTGGAGTGGATTTTCGGATTCAGCGCAAGATTTTGCACAAAAATAAATACAAATTATCGTGGGTAGCAATTTTTTTTTTAATTTGTAAACTAGTTTTACCGGCGTTAATTTAAAGCTTTGACAAAAGATGAAGCCAGGTTCACATTTTTTTAAATTTTGCCATTTAACTAGAGTGATGCCAAGTAAATTTTATTAAACGTGAATGCGTTTTTGATTAATATATACGGTTATGCGAAAACAGGGCTAATATATAACAATGAACCCACGAAAACGTTAATAAATGGCATTTTTTAAATTTCAAACGCGAATACCTCGAAAACTGAATGATCTAGACAAATTTTGAGGGCGGATTTGGAATCACGAGGTCCGGTTTATGTAAAAGCCTGTCCTATATTGTGGATATTGCTTAAGACAACATTGCAGTGCCGCTTCAAAAAAACACTAAATACGCAATTTCTTGTAATTTTCACACACAAACATCCTGAAAACAGATCGTATCAGAAAAGTTTGAATGGTTGATTTGGATTTAGGAGGTTCATTTAATATCAAATATGTTGATGTTAACTTTCAAATACGTTACAGTGGAACTACAGAAAGTACTAAATTAGCGGTTTTTGGAATCTTTAAACGCGAATATCTTAAAAACGGTGTAACCTAGAAAAATTTTGAAAGCAGATTTGTAATCAGGAGGGCAAAATCCAATAAGTCCAGACTTTTGATGTTTTGAAAGATGTTTTTCTTTTTGTAATTGATTTTTGCAAAAAGTGATCTATCAAAGATTTTGATTATCGTTGCTAAATATTTCTTAGAGATCCAAAATACATATTCAGGGTATTCACTAGAATTGTCAATTATTCGCCTTTCAACTTTGTTCGAATAATTCAAATAATTGTTTTTGTTCGTTCGATCAAACAATTAAATCTAAAAATTATTCGATTAATGAAGAGAATAACGAATAAAATAGTGATTATTAAAAAATATTTTTATTAACAAAAAAATAAATAATTCATACAAAAAACAAAACAAAAGTTTTAATGTCATAAAATCCATTGACTTAATATTAAGCAAATGCAATATAATAGCAAAATTGCTAAATAAATAAACTTAAAAAAAAAACTTAAAAACAAAATAACAATAAACAAAATTCCCAGGAAAATTTTTGGGAAAAATTTCTGGTTCAATAGATTCTTGAATATATTCCACGGTAATCACAACAAAATTTTCTATGTAAAAGTATTTAAAAAGAAAACTACTTGCTCTAAAAAACGATTGCTTTCGGGACAATTTAAAACAAACATCACTGATTCTGGAATGTTAAGTAGAACCGGTTGCAGAATAGTTTGATGCGTTCTGGAACCGATTATTTGGAATAAAAAATTTTGCTGGGTAAGTAAAAAACTTATAAATTGAATAACTGAATTTACATTTTTAGTAAAAAATGCATAAAAAACTTAAATTTTAATAATTTTTAATTTGGTGGAAGTTGGCGGGGACGTTGGGGGACACCTTTTCTCTCTTCATAATTATTTACAAATACGCTTAAAAACACTTATCATTATTTTGTATTACTTTATATAACTTTATATAACGCCCTTAAAATGGGGAGGGCCGTAAAAATAGCAATTTCCTAATCAACTTGGTCCAAATACGGGTCAAACAACTTTATATGGTATAAAAATAATTCATTTGTTGAACAAGTATGCAAAAAAAAACTTGTAAAAAAATGTGTTTTTCTAGTGGTGTTTTAGATCTATAGGGGGAACATTTTTTCCCATCCGATTTTGCTTTCGACCTAACCAGCCTATGACCATAAGACATAATTGTGCCAAACATCTTTTATTTTTGACTGTATCGTGCCCTCCCAAGAGGTATTTTACATGCTGCGTTTTTTCTTGCACGCCTTTTTTATCTAAGTTTTTTTAAGGCAATCGGCAATCGGTGAGAAGCAACCAACGAAGGGGGAAAACAGAATTCGTGATTTTTTGTCTACCCGTTTGCTTTTTACCTCCGTTTGCCAAAAAAAAGTTGAGAGACTTTATTGCAAGCAAAGAAAGACAGAATGTCTAAGAATCGATCACTGATCAATAATATATGGGGAATTCCATGTCAAATCGGACACTTTAAAAAACTTTTTTTTAGATTTTCCCAATTTGTTTACAGTTTTTAGTACCCTTCGAAAACTCCTTCGTGGTAAATTTTCAGATTTTTTTGATGACCCGTTCAAAAGATATCGAATTTTTAAAAATTGGTAGTTTGTTCTTTAACTCAAACTTCTTTTAATCATAAATTTTTCAATAATGGTCCAAATTTCAAATTTTTTTTTTAAATTTTTGGTTTTTTACGTACTTTTAAAATAAACATCCCAAAAAATTCTTAAAAGCGCTTTAGTATGCGATTTTTGAGTTTTAAAATTTAAATCTCATTTTTGAAAATGTTTGTACTCTTCGATTTTTTTTGTGTAAAACATCTATCGATTTTACAAATTTTTTGCCCAGGAGGGTCGTGGGATAATGATTATTACTATTTTTTTAAATTTTTTGAAAAAATTTTATTGTAATTTTCCAATCTTAAAATCATTTCTACTGCTCCAATGGTGCGTCATAGGGGGGTCCTTTATAAGACCGACCCCCATTAATTTTTACGTTTTAACATTTCTTTGGAACAAACTAATACCCTATCTCCCATTTCTAAGGGGGCTCCCACACAAAACGACATTTTTAAAATCTGCTCCAACCGCTCTAACTGCCCTAATAGTGCCCTTAGAGCAACAAAATGTATGACCGACCCACAATATTTTTTTACTCCAAACATTTTCTCTGAACACACCTACCCTCTATCTCTAATTTTTAAGGCGGTCCCCATACAATTTTTTTTATTTTTTGTAAATTTGTTTTATTTAATCAGCTTCTACCGGTCCAATGGTGCGTCCGAGAGGGGTCATTAGTGAGACCGACCCCCATTTATTCTTACTCTACAACATTTTTTTAAAACACACCTACGCCATATCTCCACTCCCTAAGTAGGCTCCCATACAAATAACTGTTGGAGCAAATTTTATAAAAATGTAATTTTGTATGGGAGCCTACTTAGGGAGTTGAGATAGGGCGTAGGTATATTTTGAAAAAATGTTGTAAGGTAAAAATAAATGGGGGTCGGTCTCACTAATGACCCCTCTCGGACGCACCATTGGAACGGTAGAAGCTGATTAAATAAAACAAATTTACAAAAAATAAAAAAAAAATGTATGGGGACCGCCTTAACAGGGTAGGTGTGTTCAGAGAAAATGTTTGGAGTAAAAAAATATTGTGGGTCGGTCTTACATTTTGTTGCTCTAAGGGCACTATTAGGGAAGTTAGAGCGGTTGGAGCAGATTTTAAAAAATGTCGTTTTGTATGGGAGCCCCCTTAGAAATTGGAGTTAGGGTATTAGTTTGTTCCAAAAGAAATGTTAAGACGTAAAAATTAATGGGGGTTGGTCTTATAAAGGACCCCTCTATGACGTACCATTGGAGTAGTAGAAATGATTTTAAAATTGGAAAATTACAAAAAAAAATTTTCAAAAAATTTTAAAAAATAGTAATAATCGTTATCCCACAATCCTCCTGGGCAAAAAATTTGTAGAATCGATAGATGTTTTACACAAAAAAATTTCAAAAAAAATCGAAGAGTACAAATATTTTCAAAAATGAGATTTAAATTTTAAAACTTAAAAATCGCATGCTAAAGCGCTTTTAAGAATTTTTTGGGATGTTTTTTTTAAAAGTACGTAAAAAACCAAAAATTTTGAAAAAAAAAATTGAAATTTGGACCATTATTGAAGAAGGTATTAGTAAAAGAATTTTGAGTAAAGGAGCAAACTACCAATTTTTAAAAATTCGATATCTTTTGAACGGGTCATCAAAAAAATTTGAAAATTTACCACGAAGGAGTTTTCAAAGGGTACTAAAAGCTGTTAACAAATTAAGAAATTCTAAAAAAAAATTTTTCAAAGTGTCCGATTTGACATGGAATGCCCCATATATACTTTATGAGTTATATTAATTGGCATAAATTAATCGATTATTTGGCATAAATTAATCGATTTATCCGTTATTCGAAAATCGTAATTTTTAAATTAATCGAACAAGAGTTTGCTTTTGTTTGATCGATTAATCGGTTGGCAACTCTATTCACTTCAGAAATTTTTGATGCTTGCAACATTGCAATATTGCAACTTTTTAAAAAAAAAAAAAAATTAATCAAATTTTGCAAGAAAAGATTCGCAATTTATTTCAATCATAATAATATAATTGCTTCTGTTTAAAAAGTAACAAGCAAATAAAATTTAAATTTTGACATTTCGCAATTTTGCAAGACTAAAATTTCTGACGTGAATTCCGTTATTAAAAAAGAAAATTTATGGCTGCAGCCGTGCGGAATTTTGTAGAGAATTTAAAGAACTTTTATTTAAAAATTAAAAAAAAGTAAGACTATCGATTTTTAAAAAAATAAATTTTTAACTGAAATTTGAAAAATTTAGAACCAGTTCTGAATTTTTCAGAAAACCAAGTAAAAAGGCCGCTGTTCCAAAAAAGAAATTCGCATAAAAAATGTGAAAATGAAAATTTCCTAATTTTTTTGGTGTTCTAGATTTCACATCCGAAATTCTTTTTCGTTTTGTTTCACATAAATAAAATTTGGCGAAAGTAAAACGAATGCACTTTTTTCCTTATAATTTTTTAAAATTATATTATTTGATTTTAACTTCGAAAGAAAACGTGATCAACAAAATACTAAACTTGATTTCATGTGATTCCAAAATTTTCACGTGAATTGAAAAGTTGTGAAATACAGAACAGAGGCCAAAGACGTGTTTCGGAAACTTTAGAAATGTTAAGTTACAGTAAAATAAATTAAGCATAAGCAATGTAATGCAAAAAATGATAAATTTTACCAAGATATACGATACTTTTAAGTTCAAAATTATTTTTCTCGAGAACAAAAAATAACGGCTGTCTGAAAATTTGAACTTTTCTAGAGAATTTAATGTTTTTTTAAGCTATATCCATTTTTAGGTTAAATTTTGAAAATTCAGTTATAGTTCTGAATATTTTTTTCAAAAACAAATAATGCCAATCGAAAGCCCATACAAAACTCTATAAAATAAATGTGTTTCGAAAATTCCAAAATTATGGAGTAACTGTTGAAAAAATTTAATATAAAGCGATGGCATGCAAAAATTGCTCAATTTTACCATGTTTGACCATGCCTATCTTGTCCAGTTTTCCGAAAAACTGAAACATTTGTTGTACGATTTTTTGGTTCCATAGAGTGCAATAAGATCCAAAAGTTTAATTTTGATCTAACAATGTTTTTTTTTTCGTGGTATGTTTGAACTTAGACCTCTTTCTTGGACCTTCCATTTCGGACGAATATCCGATTAGTTCACCAAAACTCATATATCATTAAAACTTTTATTTCTATTGCAAAACTGTACTTACTCAATAATACAATTCAAAACTACTGGTTTTATTTAAATACTTAGACTTTTTAATGCAGAGGTGAATATCAGGAATAATGCGGTGATAAATTGATTTGGTTATAAAAAAAAAACTGAAAATCATTAAAATGTCCATAATCCCAAAAAAAAAAAAAAAAAAAAAAAATAACAAACTTTATTATGCACGACAGTGAGGGGCTATAGAGAATGTGTTAATGAAGAGGGAGTTAAGACAAAAAAATCAAAAAAAAAATATTCGATTTTTCTTCTTTTTTTAATGCGTGGGCTGTTGGAAAAATAAAACAAGAATGAGAGGGAGATTTATAAAAAAAAATATATATACGATATCGTATGATGAGCCTACAACAAAAATATTTTTACTGAAATTGTATTAAACCATGCATGTGCTTGCATGCTCAAGTATTTGTGTATGGGTGGCAAGGTAGAAATTGTAATGGTATATTTGTGTGAGTGTGTGTGTGTTGGCGGAGAATGAGTGCATAGGCACAGACTAATACAGACTCGACATAAGTGACAGGTGTCAAAAAAGTAGTCTCTAACCATATGGTTAATTTTTTCAAATTATTCTACGAATTAGGTTAGAAAGAGAAAGCTAATATAACGCGCCATTAGAAAAATAGATGCCAGATCGATTTTTTATTGTTTCACTCACTCCTAAGTCGTAGAAAGTGTTGCCATGTTAGCGTTAAACTAGCTAAAAACCGCTCTGTTTTCTCCTAAAATCGCTTAGTTTTCCCCCATTTTTTGTTGTAAAACTCTACTGTCGAGTCTGTATTTAGTCTGTGGCATAGGCCTGCTGCACTTAGTTTGTAGATGTTTATGCAACTAACGCACTTGTGTTTGGTTGGTTTTATTATAGGTGGAGTTTTTCCAATAAAACAACTGTCCGGGACTTGGATTACTTTTTTTTTATTTTATTTTTTTTTGTTACTCTTTTTTTTGGAGGTTTTATTTTCGATGAGACACCAATAAAACCAAACCAAACGCCACCATAAATTTTTGTTGCTCTGCAAAAAGAAGAGCTGCATGCAGCACGTACAAAAAAAGGATTGAAATTTACCAAAAAAAAGAACGAAAAAAAGTAAATCTCCATGCACTTCATAAGTTGATGCATGCATTAACAAAAAGAAAAATAAACTAAAAAAAGAATCTTACCAAAATACAAAAAAAAAAAAATCAACATCATTGGTGGCATAATCACTGGGCCTAACGGTCTAAAGCAGTAACATTTGCAATAATACAACTACAACAGCATACCCAAAATTATTACACTATGGAACAGTTATTAACAAACAGAAAGCAGATTCAGAATCAATTTTTAAGGTTCCACGTACTATCACTATATTTAGTTGCCTCTAATGATAATTCAGTTGACACTACCGGTAAATTCTATCATAAGAATGGAATATTTCCATCTTATACATATGAGGAATTCCACACAATATGTCCCGCTACAGAAAAAAATGTGTCCCTTGAATTTATGAATAGGTTGTATGAATAGCCCTACAGTAGAGTGTCCCTTATTTTTGAAATATTTGAAATTTTGAGACGGTACCCGCTCATCTTTTTCCATTTGACTTAAAAATAACTCAGGAAAAATTTTACGCCCCTACGACCACGCCTTCCCTACGCGACGGGCCTTAAAGAGCGGGGCCTTAAAAATAATTTTTCCATACAATCCAAAAAAATTTTTTTTTTGATTTTTAATTTTGTGGTTATTAATTATGTACACCGCTCAACAAATCGAAGGTTTTTGACTCCGGTTTGAAGTTTGATACAAAATTTTTAAAGATTTTGACTCGCTGATTCCAAATCTGTGCTCCAAATTTTTCCATCACGTCTAGAATTTTAATTATTCGCTGTTGAAAATGCGAAAAATTACGATTTTTTGCCTTTTTTGAAAGCCTGCACAGCAGCCACGGGGTGGAATAAAAATCTGGTATAAAGCGTTAGAGTAGAATTGAACTATGATCTCAAATATATGATAAAAAAATGTTGAAGTTGTTGCACTATTATTGGCCAAACATGTATTTTAAAAAAACACTTTGAAAAAAATAGAAAAGCACCATTTTTAAAAGGCTCTAAAACAAAAGCCAGATGAGTAATCTTTACTGTGATGAGCTCAAAATTTAGGCAAAAGTTCATTCTTTCTTATACCATTAAAGATATCTTCCGGTTTATACGAAAAATAACACAGAAAACTTAAATTTGTAAAATATTTATTTTTTTTTTTCTTTGAAAAATATCAAAAAAACTAATCTTTTTACAAAAATGATAATTTTAACAGAGTCATTTTAAAATGCAATTGTAACCAAACGCAATAATTTTTTTTTTTTTTTTATTAAAACAAATAATTGAATGTAAAATAAGTAATTACAAATCTTTTGTTTCCTAAAACTACAACTAGTTCAAACTGAGAACTATCAAGTAGTATTATTCTATTGATATATGATTTAAAAATGATGATCTAAGGCAAATTTACCCCAAGCAGATCAATGGGTTTTGTACGAACCAATCTTCTTTCGTTAGATGGATTAAAGAAAAGGCAAGATGCTTCCTCATTGGTGTGGCGTTGTAACTTTAACGCAATAATTAGAAAAAAATTGTTTTCTATGTTGGAGACCAAAGACAAATTATACTTTTGCGCTTTATACCAGATTTGCATTCCACTCAATGGCTGCTGTGCAGGCTTTCAAATAATGCAAAAATCGTAATTTTTCGCATTTTTAACCGTGAATAACTAAAAATCTGGACGTCCCGGTGAAAAATGTCAGATGTTATTCATATATTATTCATATATGCTCGCCCATATGTATTACATATATGAAGCAAATGCGAAAATTGGCGGCATATGTAAATATATGGACATATGTAACATATATTTTTTTAATTTCGTTTTTCATTTTGGAGTAAAGAATTTCATAAAAATTGTTTTTTAAAAAAATATTTCACAATTTTTGAAAAATTTTCGAAGTCTTATTTTTTGAAGTTCGGAAAAAAACTTTTTATATTTTTATTTGATTTTAAAATGCTTTCGATTTTTTTTTTTTTAATTTTCAAAGTTCCAATTTTTTTTTTTTAAAGTCCCAGACACAGTTTTTTTTTTTGCAACTTTTTTTCGGTTTGTAACCAAAAAATAATAAAAAATTTTAGAAAAAAAAAAAATTGAATAATTTTCTAAGTCCTGAGAAAAATTCAAACATCATATATCTGGACATATATGGAAGTGCATGTCATATATGTACAAATGTGTACATATGTGAACATTTTTTTGTAAAATTTTTAAAGTTTTTTTTTGCATTTTTTTGCGTTTTGGAGTAAAAAATTTCAGTTCAAAACTTCAGTTCAAATGCTTTTTTAATTTTTTTTTTTAATTTTATAAGTCCCAGTATGTGCAGATGTGTGCATATGTGTATTCATACATCAGCAATGATTCAACTGATTCAGCATATATGAAAAAAAATCAAGAAATATTGCTTCATATATGTATTCATATGGAGCATATATGATCACATATTTTTCATATGTGATCACATATGAAACATGTATGTGCATATATGAACATTTCTCACCGGGGTGATGGAAAAATTTGGAGTACAAATTTGGAATCAGGAGATCAAAGTCTACTAAAATTGATCACCAGAATTCAAACCGGAAAATGACTGTTGAGCGGTGTAATTATATTACTTGGGTAGCTTATTCACGACAAAAAAAAATTTAAAGCCGTTAGAGTCCTACAGTAAAAAATTTTCAAAAAATGTTTTTTTTTAATTTTAACAAGCAACGGTTTTAGTTGGTATGCAGATTTTAATGATGTATATTCAAAAAAAAATATTATTCATATCTGTGACATCTTTATCGTGTATCGAAAAAAATCAAAAATGTATTTTTTACCCTTTTTTAGAACACGATACAGATGTCACAGATACAAATAATATTTTTTTATGAATATATATCATTTAAAGCAACATAGCAACTAAAACCGTTGCTTGTAAAAACTAAAAAAGAAAATATTTTTTAAAAATTTTTTACCGTAGGAACCCTGCGGCTCAAAATTTTTTTTTTCGAAAAATTTTTTAGAGCTGAAAGCCTTATCCCACTAAAATCAAATTTTTTGTCGTGAATAAGCTAACCAAGTAATATAATAATTAATAACAAAAATTATAAAAATAAAAAAAAATTTTTTTGGTTTGTATGGAAAAATGCTTTTTTAGGCCCCGCTCTTTAAGGCCCCGTCGCGTAGGGAAGGCGTGGTCGTAGGGGCGTAAAATTTTTCCTCAGTTATTTTTAAGTCAAAATTAAAAAAAAATCAGCGGGTACCGTCTCAACATTTTCAACATTTCCAAAATAAGGGACACTCTACCCTACAGGTAACTAAGAAAATTGCGATTTGGTTTTTAAATTTTTCAAAAACTGGGCTTAGGAGACGTGGTCAAATATTGGAAAAATGGTAAAATTTGTGTCGAGTTGCTTTGTTTAAATATTTATCAAATTAAAGCAGAATGCACCACAACCTCAAAAATTTACATTCTTGTATAGTTTTGTATGGGCTTTCGATTAATTTTTTTTTATGGAAAATTTTCAGAACCCGTTCTGAAATTTTCCATCTTTTAAAAAAGTCAATTTATTAGAAATCCGGCCACTTTTGTTTTTTTTTCATTTTTTTTTTTTTAAGTTTAGATGTTTGTTTATCTACACAAAAAAAATTCAGACATGTGTTTTTGGTTTTTTTTTGAGAGAATCACATTTGAATTTTTAATTTCATAACAATCTAGTAATTTTCTTGTATATTCTTTTTTGCGATTTTCTCGAAAAAAAAAAACGAAAACAAATATCGATTTTTTTTTGTGTGAATAGACAAACATCTAAAATTTACAAAAAAAAAAAAAAACAAAAGTGGCCGCATTTTTGATAAATTGACTTTTTAAAAAAATGGAAAATTTCAGAACGGGTTCTGAAAATTTACCAAAAAAAAATATGTTAATATATAGCCCATACAAAACTATACAAGAATGTAAATTTTTATAGATTGTGGTGCATTCCGTCTTAATTTGATAAATAGTTAAACAAGGTAACTCGACAAAAATTTGACCATTTTTCCAATTTATGACCACGCCTCCTAAGCCCAGTTTTTAAAAAATTTAAAAACCAACAACGCAATTTTCTTAGTTACATATTGGGCTATTCATACAATCTATTCAGAAATTCACGGGACACATGTTTTTCTGTAGCGGGACATTTGGTGTGGAATGCCTCACATGTACTGAGGCAGGTGGATTGGAGAGTTAATATTATTTATTGGACTAGGCCTCAAAAATAATTTACAAGCATAAGATTAGAGGTACGAGTATAAAGCCTAGCATAAAGGGAGTTTCAGTGCTTGTCATATTTTATCAAGCTTTACTTACATGAGACTTACCGGTGCACAGTGTTGCGTCTTCATGTAAAAAGTGGCCAAAAATAGAAGGAGTTAAGTTAGAGCGTTAAAATTTGGAACACTTGTTAAGATCGATAAGATCAAGAAAAATTTTGAATTTGGTCAATATCCGCCCAAGGATTCGTATCCTTCCCATATATCCTGAAATTAAAATACGGCATAAAACGAAAACGAACACTTTAATCTTCATGTTATTTATTGTTGTTATTACCTATAATGCCATTAATTATTCTACAAAATTTTGTCCAATTCGGAGCAAGGATACGCCTAGCTCAAAAATGTCCTTTTTAAAATAACGTTCAGAAAAAGGGTAAAAATTGAAGTTATTTCATGAAATTTTGAAAATCCAACTGTTATAATATGCCCAATGTATTTACCAAAATTTGTGCAAATCGGAACAAGGATACGCCCTCCTCGAAAATGTCCTTTTTTAAAAAAATCAAGAAAAAGTTCAAAATTCAAATTCCTTCATGAATTTTTGCATCTGCAACACTTAGACTATACCTTAAATCTTAATCAAATGAAAAAATTGAAGCAAGGATGTAGTACATAAATTAAAAATGTCCTTAAAAAATTAAAAAAAAGTTTAAAAAATCCTTCGTACTTCATGAAATTCTGTTCTGATAATGTTGAAAATACCTTATTTTAGTATAATTGAAGCAAGGATTATCCTTAACCTATCCTTAGGATATTCTTAGCGCATAAATATAATTTTTTAAAGACTTGAGAAAATTCAGTGAAATCCTTTGACCTTAAAACTATCAATAATTCACAACATTTTTGTACTAAGTATTTACAATACGTTGAATATTGTTTTTAAGTTTAAGCAGGGATATGCCTATATCAAAAAGACCGTTATAAAATAAGCAAGTAAAAATATAGTACAACGTACTTCCTGAACAAAATCTTTCTAATTAAAAGTCTGCATCTATTAATGTATAACTGGTGTCTAGCCAAGCATCTAATTTGTGTAAGGCCTGGATGACAAATAATGGTTCTTGGACCAATTTAAATAAAATTTAAAATTTAACCGACCAATTCATTTTGCATTCCGATTTATTATATGTGTTCCATAGCTATTTTCCGCAAAACATTTCGAAATTATCAAGGACAAATGCTGCATCTTGGTGTTTTCGTTAAAAAATTTTCCAAATTTATATTCGGGTTCTCAAAAAAAAAAAAACATTAAAAAAAAAGTGGAAAAACGTGGACGAGTTCTTTTGTTATTTATAATCTACATACTTATACCAATATTTCTGCAAAGAACTAAGCGCGCAAAGAGGGCCACAAAAATGGCTGACTATCAAATATAAAATTTGCAAAATAAATTAGTATTTTCTTTGGAACTCACTTTATAACAGCGTTACTTGCCATATGATTAACTTATGTCGACCAAAACAGCATTATCATACAAGCAACATATCTAAATTAAAACTTCGTTACCAATAAGGTCGAATTTTAAATGAAATATAATTATTTAACCGTTACAAGTACATGTGGATTTCAAAGATTTTAAAAACAAAATATGATAGATTTCAAAAAGTTCAACTTTAGAGACATGTAACTTATAAACTACCCGGCTAAAAATGTTGTATATCATCATATATGATATCATATATGAGACCATATACAGTATCATATATAGTATCAAATATGGTCTCATATATGAACATATTCCAAAATTGGCGCTTATATAAGACACGATCATATATGATCCAATATATGTGATCATATATTAGATCATATATTGAATCATATATTGGATCATATATTGAATCATATATTGGATCATATATGTTGTTGTTTTTAATTTCTTTTACATTATTTTTAATATTTTTTATTTATTTTTTCATCTTAAACTGTATGTACCCGAGTAAAAAAGAAATGATATAGTCATATACAATATTGTATAGGAATATAGATTTGTATATGTTTATATCTGACACTATATGTTTCTAGATAAAATTATGTATTGGAAAAAATATTTCAATAATTTCCAATATAGTGTCAGATAATGTTATATATTATTATATGTGGCCACATATATTATTATATATGCCGTATATAAATATACCAGATTGGACAAATTAAATACAACTCCACATATAAATATATATGGTACCATGTTAAATAATATATTATTATATTACAGCAAAAAAGCAAAAATTTTCTAAGTTAATTTTGATATTATTTTATGTAATTTTATACAAAAAAAAAAATCAAAATGGTTGAAAAGAAAAACCAGAGACCAAATATAACAGTTATATGTGTCTTTTTGTTTTAAAAAAATCATGAAACGAATGTTGTCCAAACTAAGTATTTTATATATGAAAGGACGTCTAGAGATGTCCCGTGTTTAAATTTGCAATAATATTTATTTTTTTGATTTTTTCAATAACAGTAAAAAATAACAGCCCGAGTAAAAAAGATTATATATAATTTTACTTATTTTTATATAAACATATATTATTTGATAAATTTATACGTAAATTGTTTTGCTATCATATAAGATTATATATATTTGCACTTCGTATTTTTTTCTTATATAAAATTATATAAAAGAAAATGTTAAGTTATACATAATAACATATGATTAAAGTTAGTTTATATAATTACATATGAAATATAAAATTCTGTCTGTTTTTTTATATAATTTAATATAACAAAATATTTGAAGACATTTTATATAAAACTTTATGCAACTTTCTTCTGAATCATATGTAATCTTATATGAGTAAAATTAAAAAAAAAAATTAAGTCCTTTATATATAATTTGATATAACCCAGCAAAAAAAGAGCTTACCATTCACTACAAAATTCACCACAACTTATGAACCAGATGTACTTCTTCTTCAACTGAAACATTGATGAATTTAATATGGGCGTGACACACAAAGTATGTTCTTTTTATCGCCACTTTTCAGTGGCGAAAGATTGACACTTAAGTATAACATATATCACTAGTGTTTTTATCACAACTTCTGAAGTAGTGATCCGGATGTTAATATAACTTGACCTTTTGTAAGCACTTTTTTCATCACTTCTTTAGAAGTACATATTTCTTGACATTTTGGGTGTGATTATGTCATTTTTATTTGGTGATTTAGAACTTCTAAATTAGAAGTTCTTTTTTCCCTTATTTTTGTAAGATTGATTGAAAGAGCATTTTTTTGTAATATTTACACTAAAAATACTGTTCGACAGCAAAAACCTTCCAGTGAAATTTCTAACTGGTCCTTATAGATTTTGGTCTTCTGCTTCCAAATCTACCGTCTAAATTTTTCTAGCACGTACCGTTTTTGAGATATTCGCTGTTAAAAAGTAAAAAAACACTTTTAGGGGTCCACTGTTACGTATTCTTACGTTGCTTCCACGAAATAGAACTTGATTTCATATAAAATGGACCTCCTGATTCCAAAACTGCAATCCACAATTTTCAAGTGCGTAACAGTAGAATTTGAGTTTTACAAACGCCAATATTTCAAAAACAGTACGCGATAGAAAAATTTGGATGCCAGATTTGGAATAAAGATGTCTTATTTTTACGAAATCGAGTTCTTTTGTGTTTGAGCAACTTCAGAATACGTTACAGAGGAGACCCAAATATTTCAATATTAAAACGCGAATATCTTAAAAATCTCACGTGATAGAAAAATTAATTAATACTTCGAATTAAAAAAAGGAGCAATTATAGAGATCACAAAACTATAAAAATTCACGGCGAATTGATTCACAAGTTTGTTTTGACCACAAGCCTATACCTCAATTTTCTAAAAAGCTTAAACAATCTTTAATAATGTGATGCAGCAACGTCCGCTTTAGTTCGTAAATGTATTTATTTAATTTAGGACCAACTTTTTTTGATATAAGATATGAAATTTAAAAAATTTACCAATAATCGATTTTCGTCTTTTCGATTTTTTAAGCTCTAAATAGAGAGAAATGAACTGCCATTACCAAATTTTGTCACCATTTTTGCAAAACCTAAATCTATTTGAAGCTGGACGTAGAAAAAATTGCATACTTCGTGTATCACCCTCATTCTAATTTTTTCAGTTGAAAAAGAAGTTCATATGTTGTGGTGATTTGATTTGATTCCAAAGAACATATGAAAAAGGTACTTCAAAATCATTAAGCAAAGAACTGGTGAAAGATGTTTTTATTGTTATTTTGTAGCATTTTTGGAAGTGATTTTAAAAGTACTTCCTACGGAATATGAAATTCGGCACCTATCGCTACTTTGTATGTAGTAAAACTACTAATTCTTTTTGAACCACTTCGTTTAATTTTTGCTGGGAACTTTTGAAAATTTTTCTAAGTCCAGAATTTTTTTTTTTTTTAAGTTCCAAACCTAAACCTTAAACATTTGTTTTAAAAATTTTATATGTTATTATATATAATGCAAAATTTATGAAAAAAAATCTAAGTTCTTTATATATAATTTAATATAATTTTTTTTGGGGTTTTTTTTTGGATTTTTTTTTATTTAATTATATATAATTGCATAAATTTTTCTAAAAAAGGGGCCAATTTTCGCATCAAATCATATAAAATTATATTAAAATCACATCAAATTATATCAAATTTAATGCAACTTTATATGGTTTTATCGACTCATTTTTCGCATCAAATTCTATGTGAATATATATGATGTCTTTATATAATTAAATATAAACATATATAATCTTTTTTACTCGGGAGTTATTAAAAACTTTTTGTTCAAACAATCTAAAATAACTTTTATTTTATATTTATTTGAGTAAATAACTGTTATAACAGTTATTTTTAAAAAAATCAACCAAAGTTTATATCTTTAAATCAATGATTGAAGTATTATATATCAATAGGATTCTTCTGCATGTGTTTATTGTTGTTTTATTTTAATAGCTCGAGTTTTTTAAGGCTCAAAGAGTTTTTAATAACAGTTATAAAAAATAAAAGTTTTTTATTTCTGTTATTTTGAACAGATATTTATATGAATCATTTCAAACTGTTATTTTTAATTTTTATTTGAAAAAATATTTTTGAACAGTTAAATTTGATTTTTTTCAATTAATCTCATAACTGTTATGGTCTCTGAGAAAAACAAATAATAAAAATTATAACAAAAATTAATTTATATTTTTACCAAATTAAAATGATTAAAAAAACAAAACTTGGACGATTGTTGCTAATTCTAATTTTAATATAACCCAAAAAGAAAAAAACCCTAAATGAATTGAATAACTACACAGAAAAAAATAAAAAAAATATTCGAGTAAATTTTTAATACTATTGAGTAAAAAATTACTCAATTTTGCACCAGTAAACGATTTAATAGTATTGAGTAAATTTTTAATAAAAATTTATTAAATGTTTGAAAAAAAATTTGAGTAAATTTTTTATTGACACAATTAAAAATTTACTCAAAATTTATCTATTTATTTTTTTTTAAAGTTTAAAATTTTTTTACAAAAAAAAAACAAAAAAACTTGTTTTTCCAAACTTTACCAAACATATTTATGTCTCAAAGACATAGGAAAATTTTATAAAGTCGATTACAAACTTTCATATACATACACAAAAAACTATAAACTAAACGAGAATTCAAAAAACTATGAGAGTTTGAAAAAAATTATTAAATTTTTATTAAATTATTTACTTAAATTGTTTTTAAAATTTTTAAGTAAATTTTTAATTGCGTCAATTAAAAAATTACTCAATTTTTGTTTTTAAATTTAAACAAGTGCTTACTCAAATTTGTTTCCTCCATATTTTTTTCTGTGTACATAAAAATATTTGTTTTAAGTTTTAATTTTTTTTTTTTTAATTTATATGAAATATCAGATTATATAATTTTTAATATAATTTGATAAAATTTTACAAATCCACATTAGACCAAAATTCGGATATAATTAAATCTAACAATATCATATATGATATTATTAGACAATTTTAGATAATTTCTGATACAGCCAATTTTGAGATCAGATTAGATCAATTAAGAGCTGCTACCAGATTAATTAAGATATAATTACATAAAGGACCAGATTAGTTTTTTTACTCGGGTAATAGATTATTATGTATATATTCACCAGAATTGCAAACGATGTACGTAAGTATAATTAAAAATAAAAAATATTTTTTATTCATTACTGGTGTTTTTCATATATTTTAATGGACACCTTTAGTTTGATGATTTTGATTATTTAGTTACTATCGTTTGCATTTTTGGTGACCATATAAAAATATATAATTAAACTTATAAAAGGAGAATACATTTTGATATTAAAAAAAAATAAATTGAACATAAAAGATCTAATATATCAAGTCTTTCGATTGATATCAATTACGAAAGATGGGAATAAAGGGCTTATTACAGGAACGATAATTTCCTTTGTGTTTTCTTGTTTTAGTGTTAATTTCGATTATCTTCAGACTTAGCGTTTTTGTTAAAAAAGTCAAAATCTAAAAAAATAGATATAAAATAATATTAGTATGTATATAAGATATTTCTAGAATTTTTATTGTATTGAATTATTACCAACAACAGCATTTGGTGCTAATGGGTTAATGGTAACACGAATATCATTTAACGAAACAACCATGTACCTTTAAAGATTGTCTTAATACTGCTAGATACATACATGTTAATAGAGTGTATTTTGTAAGGACCATGGGATGCTTAAGGCCATGAATGCTTTTTACGGAAAGATATATTGCCTTTCAGAACTCCATCTGATAAAATATTAAAAATTATTCCATATTCCTTTTTTATTCCAGAAAAAAGAACTTGCTACCACTAAATGCATGTTTTTTACTCAAAATTTTTAGTAGGCCCATAATTACTTAAGACTTCGATTAAAAGCAATATATTTAGAAGTATGTATTTTATCTTTCTGGGTTATGTGTGCAACGATATTTGAAGGATAGGGATAAGAAACTATTTTTACTTACATCAGGGCAACAATGTGCCAGGTTGTCACTTTCGCTAATTGACAGCTTTCTTGTGATTGTAAGTAAAAACGTTGTCCTTCCGAAATCGTTGCTCAACCTTAAAATATCATACGTTTTTTTCATTTCAATTTTCATTGGCGACAGTAAGCGATTTATAAATAGTTTGTAGTGTTGGAACCGTAGTGATAACGTTATGGTGGTGCATATACACTCTCCTCCTTCTTGAGCGACCTTAACGTAGCTCCTCATGGTTGAATTTTCTTTAAATAGTAACTCGGGCTCCAAACTTATACGTTCTTTCCATTTCCAATTTACTATTGCGACAGTATGGGATTTCAAAATAATTTATAGTGTTGGAATCGTAGTGATAACATTCTGGTGGTGCGTATGTCCTCTTCTCCAAGTTGAGTGAGCTTAACTTAACTTGGCATTAAAACTTCTTACACGATCTTTCTAATTTGCTATGGCGACATTAATGGTTTTTAAAATAGTTTGCAGTATTGCAATCTTAGTGATAACATTATGGTGGTGCATATGACCTCTCCACCAAGTTGCACGAGATTAACGAAGCTGTGTAGTTTAATTTTCTTCAACATCAAATTACTTAATAATATTGTATTTGCGATTTATTTACATTTACTCATTTTGAATATGATCTTGTTTTGGAATAAAATGTCCACGCTTATACTTGTTATGACGATGAACTGGAAAAAATTAAAACATGATTTTAAAATTCAAATACATATCTTTCTGGGTTATGTGTGCAACGATATTTGAAGGATAGGGATAAGAAACTATTTTTACTTACATCATGGCGAGAATGTGCCAGGTTGCCACTTTCGCTTATTGAAAGATTTCTTGTAATTGTAAGTAAAAACGTTGTCCTTCCCAAATCATTACTCAACCTTAAAACTGATCTGACTGAAAAGAAGGTAATTTCATTTCGATTTGCTATGGCGAAAGTAAGCGTTTTCAAAATAGTTTGTAGTGTTGGAACCGTAGTGATAACGTTAGGGTAGTGCATATGCCCTCTCCGTTCTGGTGGTGCAAATGTCCTCTTCTGCAACTTGAGAAAGATTATCGTAACTCGGCCTCAAAACTGCTTATACGGTCTTTTCATTTCCAATTTGCTATGGCGACATTAGGGGTCCCAAAATAGTTTGCAGTATTTCAATAGTAGTGAAAACATAATGGTGGTGCATATGCCCTCTCCACATATTTGCACGAGATTAACGAAGCTGCGAAGTACTCAATAATATTGTATTTGCGACATACATTTACTCATTTTAAACATGATCTTGTTTAGGATAAAAAAGTCCACGCTTATACTTGTTATGACGATGAACTGGAAAAAATTAACACAAATGATTTTAAAATTCAAAGTACATGTTAATGAAAACTTACCTTTTCCAAATTTGTAATTCTGGTTCAAATTTGCATACACATGTACTATGATTTAACATTTTATGATAAAATACATGGTTCCATATATGATATCATATATGGTTCCATATATGATATCATATATGGCACATTTTTTATATACGACCACATATATGGGATCGTTTCTTGCATATATGGTTACATATATGTTTCCATATATGTTATATATGATCATATAAAGATCGATACATAAGCATATGATGAATTTCATGTAAAAATCGAGATGCATTGAACCCGACCCCCTCAGATATCGATGAAATTTTGTTCATAGCTAAATTTGATCAATACAAACAAACTCTCATTTTTAGAAATGACAGTTTTGCGATTTTTTGGGCGTGACACAGTGGGAACGTTTTCGAAAAAACGCGAAAATGGTCGAAAAGAGCTCCATTTAAACTACAATAACTCTGAATCGGCTAAACCGATTTCCATGATCTTGGTATCATTAAAAAGATATTTTAACAGGCTTTATGACACGTTAAAAAAAAAAAAAAAAAAAAAATACACTGTAAAAAATTTATAACAAAAAAAATTTTAACTGACGAAAAAACCAAAAAGATCAAGGGTTTTTTTACAGTGTATTAATTTTTTAGAAAGGTTTATCCTTCATCTATACCATATCAAAAAATAAAAATGGGTTCTTTGTTAGTTTTTTTATATAATTTTTTAAGTAGTGTCACTTCTAGTAATTGCCCTTATATTTTATAACAAAAAAAATTTTAGGTAACGAAAAACCAAAAAAGATCAAGGATTTTTTACAGTGTATTACTTTTTTAGAAAGGTATTTCCTTCACCTATAACATATCCAAAAAGTAAAATGGGTTCTTTTTTATTTTTTTTTTAATAATTTTTTAAGTAGTGTCACTTCTAGTAATTCCGCAAAATTCTGAATAAAAAAATCAATGTATTCTTCATAATAATTTTCTATTTTGTCATAAACATTTATTACTTTACCCATAATAAAGAGAAATATATATAGAACAAAAAAATTGTTGCCCTTTTCATTCCAAAGATTTTTTCAGGTCTATTTTTTCTTCCTCAGGTAGCTAATAACATAGTAAAAAGAAATAGAAACACAAAATATAACAAATATTTTCCTTTCTTAGTAAAAAATTTAACGGCAAACAGCCCTTATTTCCATACAAATGCATGTAAATGTATAGGGGTCTGGCCAGAACTAAGGACTCAAAATATGTACCTGACGAAGGGTTAACAGGTAAAATAAATAAACATTGTCCCAGGAAAATTATGAATATGTTTTAACCGCAAAAAGTTCTTGCTTGCCTTAAAAAATGCTATATAATTGCACCTGATGAACGTACCGAAATTCATAATTATAAACAGTTTCGAGAAGCCAAGATATCCCATTACAATTTTTACGCGTATATTTTAAAAAATTGAGTGAATATGAATTCAAACAATAAGTACAGATGCATAAAAATATCTAATAAGTGTTGCGCTTCGCTTCGTAAAATAAGTGAAAACGAGGCTGCAAATATAATTGAATATTTTCCAGCTGTCGCCAACATTCATTGTAGCCGTATTTGCGAAACTTGCCGGAATACACTGAGAAAAGCTCGCAGTCGTAATGAATCCAACGTGGAGCAGAATGAAGTCTCAAATTATTTACCAACAACGCCCAGCAATGAAATTAGCGAAGAATTGAATGAACTTCCAACTTGTACCAGCCGTATTGCAAACATCGAAAGGACGGAAGTCATTGAAAATATAAATGATCATATTATTCCTCATCTACCAAACCAAATGTCGCCTCTTAAAAGGAAATATATGAAACGAGATGCATACAGAAATAGAAAATCACTGCAAATTTTCGAAAATATAGCAGATTCACTTGGAGCTGATCCATTATCTGATTTGTCCGCGCAACTTGAAAACGTCAAAGCCATTTACGAAGAAATTTTGGAAAACATCAAATATCAAATAGAGAACAGCTCAAATCTTTTGGAAAAGCAAAAACTTTTATCTCTCTTACCAATCAATATGAGTCACGCAGAAATTAAAGATCGTTTTGGGGATGATATATCTCACGATTGTATCAAAAAAAGTAAAGATATCCAAAGGAATAAAACGAAGTTTGCAGATATCAATCTTTTTAAAATGAGCAGACGTAGCTTACCAACCGAAACTCTAAGCACAGTCAAGTTATTTTATGAAGATGATGAAATTAGCCGAATGATGCCTGGATCGCAAGATTCAATTACTGTTAAACAAGGAAACTTACGTGAAAAAGTTCAAAAAAGACTGATGTTATCTTCACTACGCGAATCTTACTACGAATTTAAAAAAAAACATCCCTTGGCCAAAGTGGGTTTTACAAAATTTACAATGTTAAGGCCAAAAAATTGTATAAAACTTGGAGTTGGAAACCAGCAAAATATCTGTGTATGCACATTGCATCAGAATATGAAATTGATGTTTGAAAAAAGTGGCTTAAAATCAATTTGTATTGAAGGAGAATGCACATTTACCGATTACAAAGATGTTCTCAAATTCGTTGTTTGTAATGGTGACATAGAAAAAAGCGAGTGTTGCGTTTCAATGTGTGGTCACTGCTTTAAAAATTTAAATAATCTAAAAACGCATATGCTAAAACATTTTGAAAATAACCAAACTGAAGAAATAATATACAAAAAGTGGAATACAACGATTAGATGTGTTCTGGAAACGTTAACCACCAACCCAGAATCATTTGTCAGCGATTTTACTGAACACATCAAAGTTCTGATTCCGCATCATTTCATAGCAAAGCGACAATCTGAATTTATCAGCAATAAAAGAGCGGCGCTCTTATCAGGAGAAATGTTAATTCAAATGGACTTTGCTGAAAATTATGCATTTCTTGTACAAGATGCCGTGCAATGATACCATTGGAATAATGATCAGGCTACAATACATCCGTTCGTTATTTATTACAAAGGTAATTATTTTAATATTTTGGTATTAGTAAACACATCCATCCACACTCATCAAAATATTTAATAATTTTTATTTATTTGTTTTTTTCCTTTGTTTGTTTATTTTCAGATAACGATAAATTAACTCATAAAAGCTTCGCCATAATATCTGATTGCAATACCCATGATAGTATAGCAGTTCATCTATATATTTCAAAAATGGTACAGTTCGTGAAGGCCAATATAACCAACAATATTAATAAAATCATTTACGTATCAGATGGTGCAGGAGCACAATATAAAAATAAATATAACTTCATTAATTTATGCCATCACAAATCTGATTTTGGGATTGACGCTGAATGGCACTTTTATGCTACCAGTCACGGAAAATCTGCATGTGATGGAATCGGAGGAACATTGAAGAGAGGTGCTCGAAATTATAGTATTGCAAATAAAAATGAAATCCAGACAACGAGGCAACTCTATCACTGGGCATCAGAAACATATAAGACCACCATACAAGTTGCTTACGCAGATGCTGACGAATACAACAACGTTAAAGAAAAGCTATTTTCAAGATATGAAGAAGCTAAAACTATAACAAGAACTCAAGGCTTTCATTCATTCATTCCGATAAATGAAACTTTTGTACATGTGCGCAGATATTCTGACTGTGCCAAATTTGAGCAGCGCAAAATTTCTTACAAATAATTAACTTAAAAAAAAATTTAAATAAAATAAAACACAAATTAATAAAAACGTGGCAAATAATATAAACAATTGTTGATGGTTTTTTATTTGTAAACATTTAAAAAATGTTAGAATTGTTGAACTATTTTGTGAATGTGACCAGATATTTTCGCTGTTATTCGAATTATTTCGAAAACTTTCGGTAAGTATTACTAGAAGTGACACTACTTAAAAAATTATATAAAAAAAATAAAAAAGAACCCATTTTACTTTTTGGATATGTTATAGGTGAGAGAAATACCTTTCTAAAAAAGTAATACACTGTAAAAAATTCTTGATCTTTTTTGGTTTTTCGTTACCTAAAATTTTTTTTTGTTATAAAATATAAGGGAAATTACTAGAAGTGACACTACTTAAAAAATTATATAAAAAAAACTAACAAAGAACCCATTTTTATTTTTTGATATGGTATAGATGAAGGATAAACCTTTCTAAAAAATTAATACACTGTAAAAAAACCCTTGATCTTTTTGGTTTTTTCGTCAGTTAAAATTTTTTTTGTTATAAATTTTTTACAGTGTATTTTTTTTTTTTTTTTTTTTTTAACGTGTCATAAAGCCTGTTAAAATATCTTTTTAATGATACCAAGATCATGGAAATCGGTTGAGCCGATTCAGAGTTATTGTAGTTTAAATGGAGCTCTTTTCGACCATTTTCGCGTTTTTTCGAAAACGTTCCCACTGTGTCACGCTCAAAAAATCGCAAAACAGTCATTTCTAAAAATGAGAGTTTGTTTGTTTTGATCAAATTTAGCTATGAACAAAATTTCATCGATATCTGAGTTGGTCGGGTTCAAAATTTCAGTTTTATCTCGATTTTTAAATGAAATTCATCATATATGAACATACACATTTATTTTTAGCCGGGTATTAAAGATATCTATAAACTGTTTTGGATTTGTGTTATTTATGATGTTTTCTTAAAATAAAATTCATATAACCTTAAGTTTTAAGACATTTAGTTTGACCATTTATGGCCAAGGTCACAACACTGTGCGGTGTTAGCATGCCATTCAGGTTTCTCCCACTAGGAAAAAAGTAATGATGTGGACTTCTACGCCAAACTCATCACAGTGGCATTGCCACATAACCAATATGAGGTCCGCGCCACCGGTATAAACATTCTAGGCTGAACAAGCACAGGATGCCAACACCCAAGAATCATTTCGGCGAAAACTGTTACCTTTTCCCCTTATGTGAAAGTGGGAATTATAGGATTAAATATATAGGAATGGGCTATATCTCATGAAATTGGCAAAGTCTTATGGAACAGACAATACATATTTTTAGCGCAATTCGGTTTTTTGATGAAAGTTTATTAATTTGAATATTATTATGCATTTTATATCAACCGCACTTCATTTGAGCTTAAACCCTTCTAGATTTGTCTAATAAATATATATTTGAAATATTTCAAATCTTTGACCCATTGTACATTAACCAACAAACGTCACTGTCTGCTGCTTCAAAAATAAAAATGCATTTTTGTTGCAAAACATGCATTAACTGCAACGACATTGCATTTTGTTTTTTAATTTTTTTTTATTTTCGACTTTTTTTATATTTTTTTTTGGCAAAAAAAAGTAAGCGAAAAAAACAACGTTGAAAAAGTGCGTTGTTAAAAATGCAATGGAAGTAAAAAAAGCCACGCCTGCATATTGGTTGATTTTTATTTTTTTCCAATTTTTTTTCGTCGTTTTTTGGTGATTTTTTGTAACTTTTTTTTTAGCGTTTTTTATTTATGCGTGTGTGTATGAGTTGGTTTTATTTTTCATGTATTAAATATGTGTGTGTGTGCATTCGTTCATTTCGGTTATTTGCTATGTTTATTTTCTATACGTGTTTCGCATGTATGCATTTAACTTCATATATGTTTGTGTGTGTATAATTTTCTCATCTGGACTCATCATGATGAGCAGGATTTTTATTTCGTTTTTTATTTTTTTGTAGTTGTTGTTGTAGTCAAGCAGATAATTACATTTAAATAAAATAAAAATTTTATGTTGATGCTGGTCGGTCTCTAGATGGGTACTTGTTCAATTTTTTTTTTTTTCGTTGCTTTTGGTTTGGGGAGCTGCAAGGAGTATGATGGTTTTAATTTTGTTGTTGTGTTATTATTGTTGTTGCTGTTTTGACCTAACCATAATGTTAGGTTATTTTTTCACTGTTCTTTGGTTATAAAGGCATGTTGTTTATTTGTTTATTTTTTATTTTTCATACACAAATAATTCATTTTATTTTTTTTTTGTTAAAAAAATTACAGTGGATGAAAAAAATTAAGAGCATTTAACTAGGAGGAGACTGTCTGTACTTAAATTTTAAGTCCTTGTCTTAGTAAGAATCAAGTTTTTTAACTTTCAAAGAAAATTTAAAATATTTTGGGTCAGTCATACATTTTGTTGCTCTAAGGGCACTATTAGGGCAGTTAGAGCGGTTGGAGCAAATTTTAAAAAATGTCGTTTTGTGTGGGTGCCCCCTTAAAAATTGGAGATAGGGTATTAGTTTGTTCCAAAATAATGCTAAGGCGTAAAAATTAATGGGGGTTGGTCTTATAAATGACCCCTCTATGACGCACCATTGGAGCAGTAAAAATGATTTAAAGATTGGAAAATTACAATAAAATTTTTTCAAAACATTTTAAAAAATAGTAATAATCGTTATTCCACGATTCTCCTGGGCAAAAAATTTGTAGAATCGATAGAAGTCTTACACAAAAAAATTTCAAAAAAATCGAAGAGTACAAACATTTTCAAAAATGAGATTTAAATTTTAAAACTTAAAAATCGCATACTAGATCGCTTTTAAGAATTTTTTGGAATTTTTTTTTTTAAAGTACGTAAAAAAACAAAAATTTTGAAAAAAAAAATTAAAATTTGGACTATTATTGAAGAAGTTATGAGGAAAGAAGTTTGAGTAAAGGAACAAACTACCAATTTTTAAAAATTCGATATCTTTTAAACGGGAGTTTTCGAAGTGCACTAAAAACTGTAAACAAATTGGGAAATGTAAAAAAAAAATTTTCAAAGTGTCCGATTTGGCATGGAATGCCCCATTAATTATTGATCAGTGATCGATTCTAAGACACTCTAGCGATGTCCGTCCGTCCGTCTGTCCGTCTGTAGAGGAAACGATATAATCCAAAATAATAGAGCTAGACTTCCGAAGTTTGGCACGAATATGTCTTGTCATAGGCTGGTTAAGTTCGGAAATAGGCAAAATCGGACCAGGAGGAAAAAAGTTCCCCTTTGGAGAACTAAACAAGTATTTTGTTAAGCAAATCCAACATTTTGATGTCAGAAGAAGCTCAAAACCTGCATGTGGACCTATCGGATAAAAAAAAAATTGACACGCCCCCTTTTGTGGGCGTGGATATAAAAAATGTGTTTATTAAATTAATTGGATTAAATAATTGCAAGAACCATAAAAAAACATTTGATAACATCTATCGCAAGAGGAAGGTGTCCCCCAAAGTCTCCTACCAAGGGGCCCCCAAAAAAACATACCTGTTTTATTTTTTTTTTATTTTTACATGTTGGAGGGTATAAAAGACACAGCCGAATACAACATTCTCTCTTATTTCCACTATTTTAGTAAAATTTTAATAACTCGGTCAAATTTTTTTTTTTTCAAAAAACTTAAAATGGTTCATTGAATGTCCATAGTATCGCCGGTCCTCTTCACTTGTGTGGACCCCAATGGGTCCTAATTTCAGATTTAAAAAGTTGGCATTCCCGAAATTTTTAAATGCTCATATCTCGGTAAATATTGCCAACACAACAAGAAGTTCAAAAACATTTTTTTTCTTTCCTTATTTTTAAGAAAATAAGAACTTAAAAGCAAGAAAAACTTACCAGTTAAAAAACCAACTGATTCTTATAGATTTTGCTGACCTGAATACAAATCTGCCATCCATTTTTTTCTAGAACGTACCGTTTTTGATATATTCGTTGTTTAAAAGTCAAAAAACCAATAATTTCGAACAAATAGGCCGTGGTTTCATATAAGAGGCATTCCACACCAAATGTCCAGCGAAAAAAAAATGGACCTCAGAGTCTACGTGTGTTGACGTAAAACGTCAGCAGCCACTTACAACCTTAAACTTCTGAATAGGTTGTATGGATAGCCCTATATAAAACTTAGAAAATTGCGTTTTTGGTTTTTCAATTTTTCAAAAACTAGGCTTAGGAGGCGTGGTCAAATATTGGAAAAATGGTAAAATTTGTGGCGAGTTGGCTTGATTAAATATTTATCACATTAAAACGGAATGCACCACAATCTCAAAAATTTACATTCTTATATAGTTTTGTATGGGCTATCGAACAAAATTTTTTTCTGTGGAAAATTTTCAGAACCCGTTCTGAAATTTTCCATTTTTTAAAAAAGTCAATTTATCAAAAATACGGCCACTTTTTTATTTTTTTTTTTTATTTTTTTTTTAAGTTTAGATATTTGTCCATCCTCACAAAAAAAATCAGACACACGTTTTTCGTTTTTTTCGAGAAAATCGCATTTGAATTTTAAATTTCAAAACAATTTTGTAATTTGCTTGTATTTCCCTGTATTAACGTTGCGAATGAGTATTATTAATTGCATGAATATTACTCATTCGCAACGTTAATACAAGAAAATACAAACAAATAACAAAATTGTTATGAAATTTGAAATTCAAATGCGATTTTCTCAAAAAAAACGAAAAATGTTTTTCTGATTTTCTTTCTGTGGATGGACAAACATCTAAACTTCAAAAAAAAAAAAAAAAAAAAAGTTGCCGGATTTTTGATAAATTGACTTTTTCAGAACGGGTTCTGAAAATTTTCAAAAAACAAAATTTAATCGATAGCCCATACAAAACTATATAAGAATGTAAATTTTGAAGATTGTGGTGCATTCCGTTTTAATGTGATAAATATTTAATAAAGGCAACTCGCCACAAATTTGACCGTTTTTCCAATATTTTACCACGCCGCCAAAGCCCAGTTTTTGAAAAATTGAAAAACTAAAAACGCAATTTTGTAACTTCCATATAGGGCTATCCATACAGCCTATTCAGAAGTTTACGGTACACGTGTTTTTTTCGCTGGACATTTGGTGTGGAATGCCTCATATATGTAAATAGCATATTAACCCAAACCTTTGAAAAATTTTTACAAAATAGTTTATAAATTTTCCCACAAGTTAGTTAAATTAAACTAAAAGTTTGGAAATTTTCTTATGTGTTAGGAAAACATGTAAGTTCATGTACTGTTAAATAGTGCATTATTTTCCATAAATGGCATTCCCAAATACATGGAAGAAATTCTTACCGCCAAAGAAATTTTCCCTAAATATATGACAAAAATCTTTATTTTTAAGACATATTCCACTTCTTTTGTTTTAGGACGTAATTTTCTACCAATTAGTTAATTTTCATAAAATTGAGGAAGTTTTTTCCGCTACTTTAGTAAAATTTTAATAACTGGGGCAATTTTTTTTTTTTTTTTCAAAAAACATAAAATGGCGAAACTAAGCCAGCTAGTGTAAAATGGAGGCCATTTTTAGTACTTTTAATAACCATAGTATTGCCGGTCCTCTTCACATGTGTGAATCCCAATGGGTCCTAGATTTGGATCTAAAAAAGTTGGCATTCCCGAAAGTTTTTAAATGCTCATATCTCGGTAAATATTGCCAACACAACAAAAAGTTTAAAAACATTTTTTTCTTTCCTTGTTTTTAAGAAAATATGAACTTAAATGTAGGAAAACGTGGCAAGGGAGCTAAATCATTTTCAAGGTGACATGATATAATCCCCACGGACATAATCCCCATTTCCGTTATGGGGATTATGACCAAATTAATTTCGGTCATAATCCCCATAACGGTTGTGGGGACTATGACCGAAAATAATTTGGACATAATCCCCAAAAAAAAATCAAGCATAATTCCCAGATTTATGGGGATAATGACCACATAACAAATGGCCATAATCCCCATTACAGGGATTATGTCCACTATACTAGTTGGTCATAATCCCAAAAATTGTGTTTTTTTTTTGTCTTAAAAGTTTTTCTGCGTAGCCGGCCTTCGGCCGGGCTTAGGGATTACAAACTCCATGCATTAAACCCATCCACTCCGCAAAAAACGGGGATTATGGCCGAAATTTCTTTGGGCTTAGTCCCCATAATATGAATGGGGGTTATGACCGAATAATTTTCGGTCGTAAACCCAACAGGGAACGGACATAATCCCCATTGGGATTATGACCGTTTTAGAAACAACTATTATGGGGGTTATGTCCGTGATGAATGCGGTCATAATCCCCATTTCCGTTATGGGGGTAATGTCAGTGGGGATTATGTCCTGTCACCCATTTTCAATATTCCTTGAATATAGTTAGTTTTCCCATTTTTAAGTTAATTTTTTTTTCTGAGTGCAGCAGATCCTGTTTTCGAGTTATTGCTAAATAATTACACTGTACGACAACCAAAACCTCCCAGTTAAATATCCAACTGATTCTTCCATTCCGTTTATGGTGCTTCCAACAAATAGACCTTGATTTCATATAAATTGGACCTCCAAAAGTGCTATCCAAATTTTTCTATCAAGTTCCGTATTCGAAACATGATAGAAAAATTTGGATTGCAGTTTTGGAATCAGGAGGTCCATTTTATATGAAATCAAGTAATATTTTTAAAACAATCTGTAACAGTGGAACACGAAAACTGCGAAATTGTTTTTTTTTTTTTTACTTTTTAACACACTCAGAAAATTATGTAAGTTATAACATGTTAGTTGTTTGTATATTTTACAGAAGTTAGTTGTTTTCAACTACAAAGTCAGTTGTTTTTGAATGAAAAAAATCAAACAACTATTTCTGTTAGTTATTTTTAGTCGTTTTTTTGAACAACTAACAAAAAAGTACTGTAATGTAGTAACAGTTATTAAAAGTAGTTAATTTTATTTTTTATCTCTGAAAAATAATTTTTTTTTCCAAAAAATGAAAATAAATTTTCGTTTTTTTTTATTTTTCACAACTTAAAAAAAAAAAAAACTTGGAAAAAATTGGTATCAATTTTTTTTCTGAAATTATGTATTGATTATTTTATTTGAACTATATGTTTGTTGTTTTGACTACAAATGTAAGTAGTTTTTACTACATAAATCAGTTGTTTTTCGTCAGTTAAAATAACTAACTTTGTTAGTTGATTTAACTGAAAAAGTAGTTGATCCCAAAACAACTTACAAAGTAGTTATTTTAACTGACATTTTCAGTTGATTTTACATAATTTTTTGAGTGCAGCAAATATCTCAAAAAAGGTACGTGTTAGAAAAAATTGGATGGCAGATTTGGATTCTGGAGTAAAAAAACCTATTTGAATCAGTTGGATATTTCACTGGGAGGTTTTTGTTGTCGAAAAGTGTAATTATTTAGCAAAAACTCAAAAACACGATCAGCTAGGCTTTTCGTGTTAACGATTTTTAAAGTTGAAAAAAGAGAAGTGAAATGTTATTAGCCGATTTTGTTACTATTTAACACCACTTAAACTTGGGGTGTGGTAACTTATATAGTCAACCTGAATTGGCGTCCTACATCATTTTTAAAATCAGACACCAACCTCAAAACATTATTATGTTAAAAAAATAGGTTAAAAATATTGTTAAGAGAAATTAATGTTAAAAATAAAAATTAAAAAAAAAAAAAAATTCCGTGGAATTTTTTTTCTTGAAAAATAAAATTCCGCGAATTTTTTTTTTTCTCATAAAAAAATATATTTGTACTTGTTTAAATAAATTTTTTTTTTATTTTTTTTTTGTGAAAAATAAAATTCCGCGACATTTTTTTTTTTGTGTTAAAAAAATATATTCGTACTTGTTTAAACACAATTCGGTTTACAGTTAATTAAAACCCAATTCTTATAATTCTAAAGCTGTACCTTATCTGAATCCTTTGGTTATTCATGTCTACTGCAGAAAAACTAAAGTTCCAGTTTTTAGTTAAGCTTTTTCTGAAATAGACTGTTATTTTTAAGTTACTTTTTTTAGAACAATTCGTATTCTCTATATTTTTTTCTTCTTTGTTTTAAAAATTATAAAAAAAAAATTAACAAATATTAATAAGAATTGTAGCCCTGTTCCCTAGTAGCCACTTTAATATGTTTTAGTTAAGCATCTTCTACTTTATGGTTATTTAGTAAAAAAAACTTAACAAAAATATATTTTAAATTTGTGTTATTTTTTTTTTTCTACAACACAACCTCAAGGTAGTTTGTAAAACCAACAAAAAAAGTTAAGACCTCATTCCAACTGAATGCTACTGTTTTTTTTTTTTAATTCTTTTATTTATTTAGTCCTTTTGACTTTTTTGGTCATATTTATATTTTGTATTTCGGTCTATTGTTTTTTGTGAAACCGCTTTGGTTTTGTCGCATTCTTAGGGGACATGCTTACTTACACACTTGCTTACTCTCCTGCATTACAAAACTTTACTAAAACTCTAAATAAACCATGATTAAAAATTTAATAATTCAACAAAAATATAAACTACCACAAAAAAAAAACGTTCACATCTTTTACCAGCCACCAGTTCTGTCATATTAAAAAAAAAAAAAACAAGAATATAACAAAATGAAATATGGAAAACAAATTGTGTTTCCTCTTGTAGTCAATTGCTAGAAGCCATCAAATGCTTGCAGCTAACTTAAAATGCATTTGTTGTTGCTGTTTTTTTTTTATTTATTTCAGCACAATTGTCTGCTTTATTGTCGCATCCTTTTTTTTATTTTGTTTGTCTCTCCTTTGCTCTGAATTTGTCTTCTAAAATACAAAGTCTTTGTAAAGTGCATACTTTTAGGCGCCTAAATGTGTGTGTGTCGGTTATATGAGTTTAAACAAGTGTGAGAATGTATTTGTATCAACATTTCATATGTATGTGAGTGTATGTGATCATTGTTTTTGATGCATTATCTTATGGTTTTGTTGTTGTTGTTGCTGCCATCATTTTGGTAAACACTTGTTTTATATATTTTTTTCTTGTTGTTTTTGTAGTAATTAAAATCATGTTAGAATTCTTTGTGTTGTGTTTGTGTATGTTACAGTAACAGGTCAGGAGATTAGGCATAGAATGTAAATGTGGTGGACCCCTTAAAAAATATCTTTGACTGGCCTTCAAGAAGGTCTGTGTGTAAGATTTTTCATATAATTTTAAATAAAATATTTATAAAAGAAACGAGTTTATGGTTGGGGTGTCTCGGCTTATAGGCCATACCAGTGTTTAAAAATTTCGTTGTCCCCTTATGAAACAATGTGGATCTAAGGGAAAATTTCGATAACTTCCGAACTAACAGGAATATCGCCTAGAGCAGCGGTTACCAACCTTTTTGGCTCACGTACCCCTAATTTTAAATTTTATCAGCCATTGCCCAATTTCTGTAACGATGCGAAAAGTTTTCGCATCGAGAAAAAATAAATAATATTTTAGTCATTTAGTTTTCTACAAGGTGAGTACAATGTTGCTAGTGTTAAAAACATCGAACACAAAAGAGAAATCGAAGCTTTTTCTGAATCACTCTGTGACATACTGGATGACTATAACGTTATTTATTTTTTTCGATGCGAAAACTTCTCGCATAGTTACAGAAATCGGGTACAGATCAAAACAATGGTGGTATTGTTTTGGAAAAATGTTCGCTCCTTGGGGAGGTTAGATGCAACTGAAAACGCGGATTTTGAGCTGATTTTTCTGCAGAGCAAAAACGACTGAAAATATTGCAAATCTAATTTCACCAGTCGATTCAACACTAAAAATTAAACCAACGGACGTTTTTTAACTCTTAAAAGAAGTTCCAAAAACCCATCACAGGGGGAGGAAATATAATCTTTTTAATTTTTTTTAATGTTTTTTTTTTTTTTTAATACGAGGGCAGATTAATAATTCCGTGACTTTGCTAATGAAACACCCTCGTATATACAATGAAAGGGCATTTTAAGCTTAAAAAAATGGTACCAAAATTTCCACTCTATCACAACTCGTATCAAAAATGCACAAAAAAACGTTTTTTGAGAACTTTGAATAAATTTTCTCAAAAAGCTGACATCATAGAAAAATTTGGGACCAATATTCGGAAACAGCATCGAAAGGTTAGTCGAAAACTAGTGGTCAGATCTAAAAATATCATTAAAAAATATTGCAAACATACTCTTTAAATTGCAGAAAAATACATTTTTGGAGATTTGACCTCAACTTTCTTAAAAACCTGACGTTATGGAAAACTTTGGATGCCAGATGCGGAACCAGCATTGAAAAGTTAATCTAAAACGAATGTTCAAATTACTAAAATTTTGCGTACCCCTGCGGACAGTTTCGAGTACCCCTGGTGGTACGCGTACCATAGGTTAGTAACCGCTGGTCTACAGTAAAAAAACGTGTCGACTTAAATTTAATAAAGATTATTTCGTATTCATATGGATATCGTTGGTCTTCACAAAATATCCCCAAAATTGTCATATCTTCATGAAATAAAATATTTAACGAAGCCGCATTTTTATGAGGTTGGAATGGCATTAAAAAAAACCTTTCTACTCATATGGAAACACCATATAGTGTCTTAGAAAATAAATGGTTGACAAAAAAAAAAACGATTTTATCGCCAATTTTTGAACTCCTAAATCCCCGATATGGCCTTTAAGCCGAGACACCCCAACTTTGGAATTGTCTATTTTATATATATTTTAAGTTTTATGGAAATCGGTTCATAAGGGTTGGAGTACTTCCCTTGTAATACCGAAATCAAGCTAGTTCTGGTGAACAAACTTTGAAATCCTAATGAATGGAATTCATTAACGTTGTTTCATTACAACAATGAAATATTTAATATGCTGAATGAAAATTCATACATATTGTTCAAGATTTTCATTAATATTAATTCACTAGATTTCATAGTTTTATTAAAAAATGTCAATAAGTTTTTTTTTTTTTTTAATTTGCTGTTTTTTGACACCTGTCGTGTCGCTTTTGTTAGTTTACGCGCGCAAAAAACAGCTGATCAGAGCGACACGAAAAAATTTGTGATTTTTTTATAGAATATTTATACGAAATTTAAAATGAAATGTTATTGATTAATTGTTGAGCTTTTCGCCGCGCATAATGATCTTGCGCAACTTTTAAATGAGCCAACACACAATGCGTGTATTGAAGGGCAGTCGCGGAACATTCTCGACCTCTTCCTCACTTCCCACCCTGAAAAGTACGAAGTGAAAATACTTGCACCTATCGGTATTTCGGATCACAGTACTATTTCTGCAACTTTTTCATATTCTACTCTTCATAGCGTTACTAACTTAGCGCCGAAGCTACTTTTCTCTATGAAAAAGCTCGTTGGGCGGAGCTCAATGATTTCTTTCGGCATTTCAACTGAAAAATCTGTTTTCTCGATGACAACGTCGATGCCGCTGTAGAAATGATAGTCAATATTATTATACAAGAAATGAAACTTTTTATTCCAACGAAGCATATTTCGGCAAAATCAAAACACAAGTGTTGGTTAAATCAAATGTGCAAAAATGCAGTCAGATCCCGAAAAGAAGCGTTCAGTAATTGGCGTTCGAATAAGAACGTCATTACTGATCTGCATCGCAAAAAGGAGAGAACCGAGTGTGCCAAAGTACTTAGACGCAAAAAGGTTCTTTACGAACGGCGTCTACGTGCAAATGTTCTTTCTGCTCCTCGGGGCAGTAAGACCTTTTGGTCGTTCGTTAAAAGAGTAAAGGATAATGCTAGTTTTTCTATTTAAACTCTTTTAAAGGACGATAATTCATTCACCGACCCGGTTCCTTTTTAACGTCATTTTTCATAACATTAATGTAGATTTTCATTATTGTCATGTACAAATTTCTATCAGTTTATAGTTTTTTTGTTAAAAAAAAACGCCAAAACAAAAGAAACTTTGGAAAATTACTATATTCAGTGAAAACAATTTTGAGCCACAAAAAGATTGAGAGATTAAACAAATTTTAGTACGAATATTCATCCAATATTGTTCCCTGTTCAATTACTCCTACTTTCCTGTCCTATTTTATTTTGTTCCCTGTTCCATACCATTTCGTTTAATATGGTTTTTATTACTTTCCGAATAGCAAGACTTAATCGACACGTGTTTCGGGATTTGTCAGATCACATTGTCAAGATTATTTAGCAAAAATAATAATATGACCAATATAAATAAATTTAAAACAAAAAAATTATTTTCTTGTACCCTCACTACCATCGTAGTGATGGTAAAATTTTCGTCTTCTAATTCCCAATGAGAGTAAATTCGAATATGTATTAATATTTTAGTTTGTTCATTAACGAATGTCATTAAAGATCCATTGCTACTTGTAGTATAGGGTTTGCTAAATAATCTTGACAATGGGATCTGACAAATCCCGAAACACGTGTCGATTAAGTCTTGCAAAAAATGACCAACATAAATAAATTTAAAACATAAAAATAATTTTCTTGAAAATTATTCTATGAGAATATCATAGTTTTAATTAGTAAAAAAAATAATGACCTCCAGCTAGAAAAAACTGCTCATAACATTTTATTAGAATGTTTATCTCGCTGCAGAACAAATTAACATATCAAATTTGAAGTTTTAGGAACAATTATATGAGTAGATAGAAAAATCACAATAGTAGTTTTTAACACTTTAAGCTCCCATCGAAACAGAATATTCAAAAATTGTTAGTTTCAGATTTTTCCTGTGTATTTTTTATTCCAAATTTAAAGTTTCTAGGACCATTACCATCAGTCAGTCATCAGTCAGTCATCAGTCAGTCATCAGTCAGTCATCAGTCAGTCATCAGTCAGTCATCAGTCAGTCATCAGTCAGTCATCAGTTAGTCATCAGTCAGTCATCAGTCAGTCATCAGTCAGTCATCAGTCAGTCATCAGTTAGTCATCAGTCAGTCATCAGTCAGTCATCAGTCAGTCATCAGTCAGTCATCAGTCAGTCATCAGTCAGTCATCAGTCAGTCATCAGTCAGTCATCAGTCAGTCATCAGTCAGTCATCAGTCAGTCATCAGTCAGTCATCAGTCAGTCATCACTCAGTCATCACTCAGTCATCAGTCAGTCATCAGTCAGTCAGTCAGTCAGTCAGTCATCAGTCAGTCATCAGTCAGTCATCAGTCAGTCAACAGTCAGTCATCAGTCAGTCAGTAATCAATCAGTCATCAGCCAGTCATCTGTCAGCCATCTGTCAGTCATCAGTCAGTCATCTTTCAGTCATCGGTCAGTTATCAGTCAGTCATCAGTCAGTCATCAGTCAGTCATCAGTCAGTCATCAGTCATTCATCAGTCAGTCATCAGTTAGTCATCAGTCATTCATCACTCAGTCATCAGTCAGTCATCAGTCAGCCATCAGTCAGTCATCAGTCAGTCATCAGTCAGTCATAAACAGTCATCAGTCAGTCATCAGTCAGTCATCAGTCAGTCAATCATCAGTCAGTCATCAGTCAGTAATCAGTCATTCATTAATTCATGCAGTCAGTAATCAGTCAGTCATCAAAAATCATAAAAAGTACAAAAATCAATTTGCAAAGTTTTATTGCAAGGGAAATGTATCCTTCAACGCCTCGTGCAGAACCTGGGAAATTTTGAGTTTCAAGATTATAAGAGTTTTGTACGTAGGCGGACAGCTTATGTCAAATTGTAAGACTGCCGGACTATTTTGTTCGCTAACTTTATAACACCATAACCATTTACTGTATTCCCTTTAGTTTAGCTGCAGCAATTGCAGCTGACAACCTCAAAGGATTTTGTCTCTGTTTTGGTGTAGATGTGCGATATTAAATATTTTTCTTTAACATGTTGTTTTTTTTTTGCAAGTTGAGTTTTTCATTTTAATTTTTTAGGATATTATTACAAATGGTTTTCCTCTGTTTTGTAACACTTCTATGTTGGCGTTTTTTTTTTTTAAATATTCTCATATATTTTTTTTATAAAAAACAATAAATGCATTTGTGTTGATTTTTTGTTCAAAGATACTTGTATATTTTTTTTAGAAACCCTCTGGCTATATGCAATTTAAAACAACAAAAAAACAACTTTATCTTATCTGCCTGCCATCCAAATGATATGCATTTTATTTTGATTTCATAAAGCATTTCATTCCATTTTTTTGTTTTCGTTCGCCCGTTTGCAGTTATTACTTAAATATAAATGTTTGGTAGAAGTGTTTGGTCTAACATACAAAAAAAAAAATATATGTTTTTATTTAAAAGACTTAAAAAAATGGTGACAAAAAACTTCAAAGGATTTTTTTCTTTGTTGTAACAGATCAATTTTAATACTTAAAATATTTCAAATTATGTTGCACTCTTATTCGTTAAGTATAATATGACAGTTTTTAATGATTGTGGGAATAAATTTTGGGTATGGGTTGCCGTATGTGTATTGTGGTGTAATTTGAGTTCCAATTTTTAAGAGTTTTTTTTTATTTAATATAAGTTTTCAAAGCTAGAATTCTAGCCTCACACTCACAAGAGAAATTTTCAAATTATTCACACTCAATCAATCACGAGCATATTTTTTATACTCACACTCACTTACAATCACGTGAGTAAATTAAACACAAGTCAAACTCGCGTGCACTTATAGAAAATAAATTTAAATTAAAATTTTCAAAATCTAACAAAATTTAAAAAAAAAAAAATTAAATTTAAAGCAATTTTTCGAAATTTTTAAATTAATCACATTCAATTAATAACGAGGATTTTTAATACTTCAACTCACTCACAATCACGTGAGTAAATTTAACACAAGTCGAACTCACGTGCACTTACAAAAAAAAATTTTAATTTTCAAAATCTTACACAATTTAAAAAAAATTAAATAAGTTCGATCAACTTAAATTTTTTTTTGTTGCGAAATAAGATTAGAACTTGACCCACTCACGCAAAAATTTTACTTACGCACACTCACTCCGAAATTTGTTTTCATTCACACTACTTCACAATTTCGTGAGTAAAATTGTACTATTGCCCAAAACATTAAATCACGATAATGTTATGCGGAAGATTTGGGTGTACTTGCCAAAGCAAAGTTTTTTTAGAAAAAATAATGTTATTTTACTTTGCTATTCCATGCAAAACGAATTGAAATATCAGTCGAGGACCCAATTGAAAAACCAAAAGAGCTGTACAATCCTTAAGTGAGTGCAAAAATAAGTGCAAAAAATTCTTTTTACATTTTGGAGAGTATAAAAGATTCGGCACCAAAGAATATACCACTCTCACTTGTTTTATGTACATTTGATAAACAAATGGAAAATTTTTATCAAAAAGCTTAGACTTGGTGAAAAAGTAGTTTTGGTAAAAAAAATAATTTTTTTTTTTCACGAAAAACAAAATTATGTTAAAAAAAATTTTATGAACCCAAAATTTTTGACGAAAAAAAATTTTGATGAAAAAAAGTTTTTGATGAATTTTTTTGATGAAAAGAAAATTTTTTGATGTAAAAAAATATTGATAAAAAAAATTGTTGGTGAGAAAAAAATTGATAATAAAAAATTTGATAAAAAAATTTGATGAAAAAAAATTTATGAAAAAAAAATATGATAAAAAAAAATTATGAAAAAAATGATGAAAAAAAAAAAATTGATGAAAAAAAAAATAAATTTGATGAAAAAAAAATTTTATGAAATAAAAATTTATGAAAAAAAATTGATAAAAAAATAATTATGAAAAAAAGTTTGATGAAAAAAAAAAAAATTTATGAAAAAAAAAAAAATTTGATGAAAAAAAAAAATAAATTAATGAAAAAACAAATTTGATGAAAAAAAAAAAAATTATTAAAAAAAAAAAATTGAAAAATAATTATGTTTCTTTTTATTCACCAGCTGGTGAAAACCGGTTTTATTCACCACGAGGTGAAAAATTTGATAAAAAAAAATTGAAAAATAATTATGTTACTTTTTATTCACCAGCTGGTGAAAACCGGTTTTACTCACCACGACGTAAATTATTATCCAAGTTACAAACCCAAGTTATTAAAATTTTTGGTTTTAAGAAAATGAAAATAGTCATTTTTGTTTTCTTTGTCGTTATTTGTTAGCTTATATAGTCAAACTGAAGTTGCGTCCTGCAACTATTTTAAAATTAGACACCAGCCTAAAAACATTATCATGTTAAAATTACCCAAAGTGAATCAAAAAGACTTTTTTCCAATAACATTTTTCACAAAAAACATCGCGCGATTTTTTTGTTAAAATTTGTTGCTAAAACTTTTCGCCTACATCGGAGCTCCATTCTGATTTTCAATTCATTACTTTTGTTTTTCTACTGCGCTGCGGTAGATTAATATGTAGAGGGAAAATATACAAGTGCAGGGGTTGTTGGTTCGATTTCACCAAAGCCTTTGTTAATCTTCAACGAAAATGTTTTCAAATGTTTTTGCTTTTGACTGATTCATTGCCACAAGTTTCTGTAGTTACATTTAAAGATTTTGACAGATTTTTTATTTTTCAAACCAAAACAAAATGGGCAATTTTTCATACACTATTTTTGGGTAAATTTTCGTTATGAAAAACAAAAAATAAAAATATTTAAATATTACTAAATTTAATTATTTTTTATGTGAAGTATTTTTGAGAACCGGTACCAGGATCAAAATTGGGAAACCGATACCAGAACCAAGAATACCTGTATTCTCGGGAATGCGTATAACCAGGGGCACTTCTCTCGAGCACACGATGAGTACGAATATCAAAAAAATTTACAATCCGTCGAACAGAAAGAATTTGAAACGAACTTTAATTAACAAAAACGCGGATTCAATCAATTTTTTGACTGAAATTTTTCCAATAAAGAAAATTATTATACCAATCATATAATTGTGGGTGATTAACTGAATATTTTTTTAATCAAACATTTTGTTGATTTTGATCAAAAATTTTATAAATTTTTTATTTATAGTCAATCAAAGTAATGATTCCCATAATGAGGCCCATTAGCCACACACCAACTTAAAATCGTCTCTTTTATATATTTTAACTATCAGGCAAATCAGTGTATAACGGTTGGGGTTCTTCCCCCTGTAAGTCTAAAAAATTTCGGTCATAATCCCTTTATTTTGTGGAGAGAATGGGATAAATGAATGTAGTTTGTAATTCCTAAGCCGAACCCAAGGCCAGCGTAGCCGAAAACGGAACATTTGACCCAAAATGGGTTAAACACAACCGCTAAACATGGAGAAAAAAAGTTTTTAATTTAAACAAAATTTTTCTTCTCCCTAACATTTTCTATTTCACAAAATTTTTTAGTTAAATTTATTTTAATCAAATATAATATTAGGCAAAACAAAAAAAAAAGTCTAAAGTACGGACAACCTTTAATCCCTTTAAACAAAATATTAAAAAAAAAAAACAACAATTACTCTTATTTTAATGGGTTCATATGTTACGAAAAAGGAAAAGGTTTTCCTCATTTTATCGATCCTACTCATTTACCTAAATATCTATTTTACCCGCACATATGAGGCATTCCACACCAAATGTCCCGCTACAGAAAAACATGTGTCCCGTGAATTTCTGAATAGGTTGTTTGGATAGCCCTATATGTAACTAAGAAAATTGCGTTTTTGGTTTTTAAAATTTTCGAAAACTGGGCTTAGGAGGCGTGGTCAAATATTGGAAAAATGGTAAAATTTGTGGCGAGTTGCCTTGATTAAATATTTATCACATTAAAACGGAATGCACCACAATGTCAAAAATTTACGTTCTTATATAGTTTTGTATGGGCTATCGATTAAAATTTTTTTTTTTGGAAAATTTTCAGAACCCGTTCTGAAATTTTCCATTTTTTAAAAAAGTCAATTTATCAAAAATCCGGCCACTTTTTTTTTTCTTTTTTCTTTATTTTTTTAAAAGTTTAGATGTTTGTCCATCCACACAAAAAAAATCAGAAACACGTTCATCTTTTTTTTCGAGAAAATCGCATTTGAACTTTAAATTTCATAACAATTTTGTTATTTGCTTGTATTTCTTTGTTTTAAAGTTGCGAATGAGTAATATCAATTACATAAATATTCGTCATACGCTCTGTTGACACAAGAAAATACAAGCAAATAACAAAATTGTTATGAAATTTAAAGTTCAAATGCGATTTTCTCGAAAAAAAAGATGAACGTGTTTCTGATTTTTTTTGTGTGGATGGACAAACATCTAAACTTTTAAAAAAATAAATAAAAAAGAAAAAAAAAAGTGGCCGGATTTTTGAAAAATTGACTTTTTTAAAAAATGGAAAATTTCAGAACGGGTTCTGAAAATTTTCCAAAAAAAAAAATTTTAATCGATAGCCCATACAAAACTATATAAGACTGTAAATTTTTGAGATTGTGTTGCATTCCGTTTTAATGTGATAAATATTTAATCAAGGCAACTCGCCACAAATTTGACCATTTTTCCAATATTTGACCACGCCTCCTAAGCCCAGTTTTTGAAAAATTGAAAAACCAAAAACACAATTTTCTAAGTTCCATATAGGGCTATCCATACCACCTATTCAGAAGTTTACGGTACACATGTTTTTTTTCGCTGGACATTTGGTGTGGAATGCCTCATATACAACGTACTAGTTATAACATGTATTTATGTAGCCAAAGTTACAACCACTTCCCCACAACTATTAAATATGTACATGACAAAAGCCTAAACAACGCACAAATTATCTGACATTTCAAACAATAAGAAACGCGATGACCATCTAAACAGCCTCGTAAAATGTGTATGTACATACGAAGGTTGTGTGAGAATAATGTTATAATGTGACGTCAAGTCACCTGGCATAACAATAAAATACTCTCGACCTTTTCCTTACTTCATACCCAGAAAAATATTAAGTATAAGTACTTCAACCTCCTGATAATTCGGATCATAGCACTATTTCTGTATCCTTTTCGAACAAGGCACTTTAGAGAATAGATGATCACAAAAAAAAAATTTGTGAGATGGAGTAGAAAAATATGTTCGTGAGTGAGTGAGTATACATAATTAAAAAACCCTATCGTGAGTGTAAGTAAGTGTGAGTGAAAATTCTCGCAAGTGCTCATTTCTGCATTAAAGCAATTCTCGGTCGGATTTGTTTTAATGACGGGAACGTCGATGCCGCTTCAGAAATGGTGTTAAATGGGGTATTGCTTGGAAGAAGTGATTTATTCCTTCCTGAAACAAATTCTGATTAAACCAAAGGATAAGTGTTGGTTCAACCAGACTTGTAGGACTGCTGTCAGATCCAGAACAATAAACGACAATTCTGATATGCTGCTCAACCATACGGAAACCAGTTGTACCAAAGTAATAGTATAGGAAAATGTTGGTTTTTAATGGTTGATACGGCTGACCCTTTTGCTGGATTATTTTCAAAGAATTCTTTTTTGCAGGATGACAATCAACAACTGCCACTTGAGGATCAAAACGATGGCATACTTGCACTCGATGGCATACTAGTAATGGATGGCATACTATCACTGGTGCTAGTGCATTGCTCAACGTTTAGTCAGTCCCTAAAGAGCGCTTGGTTTCAGACCCTGACCAATATCAATTTATTCCTCGCTGTCGAAGTTGGTGGAGAGCATGGTGAATTACCATTTTGTTGCACGCAGAAAACGAAAATTTCGGTTAATGCACTTGCGGGAGTTATCACAAAAAAAATATTAATAATCACAACCAACTACGGTTAATATTACTGGTTTTTAACTGAAGCAACTTAAAAATTCGGTTGTCACAGCCGAATATAGTTGTAGCAACCGACCTTTGAGTGGATACAACTGTTGTAGATTTACTTTTCTATGTGTGCCCATCTAAAGTCTAACTCACTTTTTAGTGACCGGCAATATGGCTTCCATAAATGTCGTTCAATGAGAGGCCTGATGACGTTCTTTCGGAACGTTGTAGTCGTTATATTTACCAATTTAGTGAAAGTAAAGTGGTTGCTTTTAATATTTCCAAGGCGTTTGATCGTGTGTGGTATGACGCACTTGCATCATAACTCAATGCTTTTAGTTTCGGTAATAATTTCTCTCGATATTTCTCAGAGGGCACAGTACTTATTGTTGTAGATGGGGTTTCATCGAAAAAGTTTAAACTTAACTTTGAGGTACCGCAAGGTTCTGTTCTTTCTCCTGCTCTTTTTTCTAATGACCTTCTTTGTCACAACTACTTTTTCGCAGACGCCAGCAATATTTGTTGTTCATTTTCCTTCGATTATAGACCAATACTTGTAGACGTTGGGGCATGCTGCTAAATAATAATGATACTTTTAACCGTGACCTTTTGAAAATCTCTGAGTGTGATCTGGTGAATAAGGTGGATAAAATGGTCATTTCTTAATTCGATTTGGCATTCCGAATGAAAATTTAGTGATTACATTGCCCAATCACATTTTAGCGAATTGAATGAATTCACTTTGGACTCATTCGATTTATAAATATCGAATGCATTCGATTTATTTTTCATTCGACTTTCAAAAATGGAATGCCTAAGATTTTTTTTCATTTGACTTTTAAAAATCAAATGCATTCTATTGGGAATGCAATCGAATTTCCTTTCATTCAATAAAAAAAATCGAAGGGCTTATTCATGCATTGCATATAAAACTTAAAAAAAATAGCCAAGATGGAGCAAACCAGAGCAAATTTTTTCTCCATAGTATCGCCTACACTCTTCACATGCGTTGACCCTAATGGGCCTTAATTTTGAATCTAAAAAAATTGCCATTCCCGAAAATTTTTAAATGCGCGTATCTTGCAAATACTGCCGACACAACAAAAAATCCAAAATTGGATAACTAAAAAACCATTACTCGGAGAGCTTTCGGGTCTTTGGCGGTCGTGAGCTAAGAGCTACAAAAATGCTTTTGGACTTTTTGTTGTGTATGCAGTTAAATATTGTGTCATTTTTGCATTTTTCAAATTTTCGGGAATACCAATTTTTTGGATTCAAAATTGGGGCCCATAAGGATCAACACATGTAAAGAGGGCCGACTATACTATGGACCAAAATTTGGCTTCGTTTTTCTCTATCTTTTTAAAAATCGATTGCATTCGTAGAGGAATGATAAAAAATCGAATGCATTAGATTTTTTTTAAATCGAATGAACAAAAAATCGAATGCATTCATTTTTTCCATTCAATCGAAGCATTCCCAGGACTGCATTCAATGTTGTTTTATAAAATCGAATGTATTCACTGACTACGAAAATAGAATGGATTGTTTTGGAGAATTCATTCGAAAAGGATTTCATTCTTCGAAGCTCTGAAATGTAACCAAGACTCAATGTTGTATGTTGACCCATGGACGAGTGTATAACCAACATTGTCGTCTGTGTCTATGCGGGGTATTGATATTGAGGAATCTGATACTCTTGATGTTCTGGCCATAAAAATTCAATGTGATGTGATCGAATGAACAAGATTTTAAAGTGTCGAAAAAAGAACTAAAGTGACTTGGTTTCTTAAAACGGTGTAGGAATTACTTCACTCCTACCAATCTCCTTAATTTTTATACTGTCTATATACGGCGGGGGCTTCATGGTCTGTTCTGAAGTTTCTGGACAGTGTTCAAACGAAGGCGCCGAAGCTAAAGTAGGGTAGGACAGTAGGGTAACAAACTCTATTGACTCTTTGGAGCATCATTAAAATGTGGGTTGCGTAACACTGTTTTATCGATAATACCATGGTAAATGTTCTGCTAAGATAAGCGAGCTTATCACTGGCAAGTAGGGCTCATCCATTTGTTGTTGATTGCCCTGTGAACCGCACACCAAATTCATTTATAAGTCGGACTATAAGTAAGAATACAGATCTCAATAAGAATTATAATTCCAACAACCCTCGCATATTTAAAAAATAAAAGTTCATAATGAAAAATTATTTTTCTAACAAACATTTTCGCTTTTGAACCCGTCTAAAAAACGACAATGAAAAATGAGTTTGGTATGCATGTGTGTGATGTTAAGATGAATTGGATTTTTTTTTTGTTGTTTGTCCAAAAATCCCCAAAAGGTTTTTTTGTTTCACAACATTCTAATATATATTCCAACTTACACAGACTCATACATTTGCAGCTGACCACATATATTAACTAATGTAGAGCGGCGGAAATAATATGACGCGCATCTTTCTAATTACACGTACAAATTTTGTTTTTGCCTTTGCTTAGATACACAGATACAAATGTACGAGATACTCTATCTAAATATGTGGTTGTTTTTTCGTCTTTTTTTACAACTACCCAAAGGGACGCGAAAGTTTTTTTTTATTTTGTTTTCCATCCGTTACTTCATTTATTCATTCATTCATATGCAAAATAACGTCAAATACACAATAAGGATTAAAAAATACGCGTATTAGTTGTTTGAGTAGTAGTTGGGGAATTAGGGGGAGGGTTAAAAAAGGGTCTATATTTTTCTTTTTTTTCTAATAATGTAAAATAACTATGTGGATGTTGGCAATATGTAGATTTAGACTGACCACTATGTAAGCAGGGTTTCCTTCAATTCATTTTTTTCTTTTCATTATATTATGCATAGTGGTTTGTCCAGTTTTGTATTTGATGGGGTTGTGTATAGAAACCTTTGTGCTAAAATATTTGGGGAGCTTATTCATATAATGCAAAATCACCGTTTCTTTTTTGCCCTTCTGCTTATTGATTAGACAATTATTTTTACTATGTTGGTATACATATTAAGTTTTCGCATACACTACTGTACTTCTAAGTCTTTTGCATCACTACAATTACATGCCATGCATGCAAAAGTAAACCCCCCCATTTGATATATATAAATCTCAGTTTGCTAATGTTGATTTAACCCTGAAGTTTTTTTTTGCTAATATTTGATAACCCAACGTAAGATTCTCTTAAGAAAAAACTAAATTGTAGTCGATTAAGAGCGACCATATAATACCCTACACTATTATTTACTGAATAATAGGCCCTCTGTTCTAAATTGAAATGATTGTACACTTTAAAAAGTGAGTGTAAAATAACTACCATAATAATTGTAAACATTTGCTTAAAATTAAGTACAATGCGTAAGATTACGCATAAAATATGTATTTTTTTTTTACACACTTTGTACGTAATATTAGACACAATGAATGGTAAATAAATCAAATGTTTATAAACATGTTCCAAATTAATACACGCAAATGCGTAACCGTGGAGTTGTCAATAAATTATTTTATTATTTAAAAAACAAAACTTTTTTACGAAAAATGTCTCAGAATCTGAGACTGTTTCTATAAAAAAAGTATCAAAATCGTTTATTACGAAATAAAGTGGCTCGCAGCTTATTTCGTGTGATATTTTAAGCTTACCAATCCATTTAAGGGGGGACGGGGTCTTTCGCAGAGGCTGAAAGCTCTCTGTCTGCTATCCACTTGGGGGTTGCAAAAAGCGATTCCTTTGTTCGAAATTCCCAAGCATCTCACGACTTCCGGTCTTAGACCAAGTGTTCCCTAGTAATGTCATTCAGACACCCGTCTGATGGCATCCAAAGTGAGAAGGTGTACAGTATTGAGTATCCAGAGTGCATGCTAACACCGATGCGTCTCTGGAAACTAGGTTAAACCCTACAAAAATTTATCACTAAAACTCATCTGTATTTTACCGAATTACGGTTCACTGGCCTAGCGGTGTGTTGGCAGCCCCAACTCTAGGATCGGATGCTTAAGCCCAATCCGCTAATCATCTTAAATAATCAGATTACAGAACCACAACGAATAATAATAACCAACCGATCAACTCGATGACGACCTTTAGCTTAAAGAAATTGACACGATTTGGAACTTGTAATGTCCGTACGCTATTAGAACATACACGTCTTTAACAAGTATGTAAAGAATTTAAAAGATATAACCTGCTATTCCTGGGTCTATGTGAAACCAGATGGCCAGTATCTGGAGAGTTTATAACATCTGAGGGCCTAACATTTATATACTCCGGTAGACAAATAGACCAGCCAAAGATGAATGGGAATGGTATGCTTTTTTCAAAGGAAGCTAACGATGCTCTTTTAGACTGGAAATCTCATTCAGACAGGATAATCACAGCACGTTTTAGAACACGTGCCAGACACATAGCATGCGTGCATTGTTATGCACCAACCGAATTCTCGGATCCTTCTGTGACAGAAGACTTCTATAGTCTATTGACCAGGGTTACCGCATCGGTTAACCGCGGTGACATAATGCTGTTGACTGGTGACTTCAACGCTCAGGTTGGTCCCACGAATAGTGTTCTGGAAAGAGCAATGGGCCGACATGGTAAAGGGAGAATGACCGAAAATGGTGAGCTGTTCGTCGACACATATTTGAACAACAATCTGGTCATTGGAGGAACTCTATTCCCTCATAAGATAATTCATAAGGTGACCTGATTCTCTCCTGATAATGTAATGGAAAATCAGATTGACCACATTGCTATTAGCAGAAAATGGAGACGTGGCGCTGATTGTGCCAGTGATCACCACTTAGTCATTGGCACCATTCGTCTAAAAGTAGCGGCCATCAGAAAGGACAATAAAGTTCAACATAAATATTATGTTGAAAAATTGCTAAATCTTCCAATTAAGGTAAAATTCATCGAATCACTCAACGCTTCAACATAGACTACCAAACGGCACAGCAAATAGCTGGCCACTCGTTAAAAATTGTTTCATAGACGCTGCCGATGAACACATAGGGCATAAAGAAACAAGTAGAAAGCAATGGATTTCAGACGATACATGATCTTATAACCGAAAGAAAAGGTGTAAAAGGACTCTTAAACGGATCTGATCTTGCAAATCAAGCAGAATCAGCCGCCGCCACATATAGAACCAAAGATCTTTACAGAATTACAAAGAAACTTACCCAAAAAACGTTTATCACTGGCAGACCTCTTAAATCATCTACTGGGGATCTTATTACTTTAAAAAAAGATCAAATGAATGCATGGGTGGAGCACTATTGTGACTGTGACTACCACAACGTAAGAGACGACATTTCCACGGTGCCCCCTTAAGAAACCGAAATTATTGAAGCCATAACCTGCTTAAAAAATAACAAGGCACCAGGTCCGGACAATATACTGCCCGATTTACTTAAAGCATCTCCCGAATTCAGTGCTAAGATTATACACCATATTATCGAACACTTCTGGCAAACTAATACACTATGTGATGAGATAAAAGAAGGCCTTATTATCAACATACCCAAAAAGGGGGACTTGTCACAGTGTAAAAACTGGCGGGGAATCACCCTCATCAATATGGCATAAAAAAAATTCTTCCAAATTGTTAATAAAAGAATATCAACCGCTTTCGATCCCCTACAGAGCAGGCCGGCTTTCGTCCCCGAAAATCATGCATAGATCATGTAAACAGTATTCGCATCATCATTGAGCAATCTGTTGAATGGAGATCTCCGCTTTACTTGGTTGTCATTGATTTTGAAAAAGCCTTTGATACTCTGTCCCATTTAGCTATATGGAGTGAACTAACATGTAAGGGCACCCGAGACAAGATTGTTGACGTCATAATGCAAGCTGTCGTATTCTTCATAAAGGCTCTGTTTGCGACAAATTTAAAATCAGAACCGGAGTACGACAAGGTTGTGTGCTGTCACCACTCCTCTTTAACATTGTACTGGACAATATAATGCAAATAGCCTCACCCACGCAAAGGAGAATAACATGGAGACTTAATAGTAGACTAGTAGACCTCGATTATGCAGATGATACTGTCTTTTATCGCATAATTACAACGATATGCAAGCTAAACTTAACGCAGTTCAGGCTGAAGCATCAAAAACTGGTCTTAAAATAAATATTACCAAAACCAAGGTAAAGACAATAAATGCCTCCAACAACAAAGCTTTTACAATAAATCAACAGGAACTTGAAGATGTCTCAACGTTTTGCTATCTCGGCAGCTTGTTGACTACAGAAGAAGGCTCTGGTGATGACGTTCGAAACCGAATTAAATGCGGCAAACAAGCATTCGGTCAACTAACCCCGCATATCTCAAGGAGAACTAAGTTGAACATATTCAACTCCTGCATTAAATCTACTCTTCTCTGTGGCTGCGAATCTTGGAATGCAGCCCCCAAAGACCTTAACTCATTGCAAGTATTTATAAATCGATGATTGCGGAGAATTTTGAATATATTTTGGCCTGTTACTATAACTAATACAAGATTATGGAACGAAACCGGTCAAAATCCCATACAAAGTGAATTATTAAGAAGAAAATGGCGGTGGATAGGGCATACTTTGCTAAAGCCCAATGACGACGTTACAAGAAACGCTATAGAATGGAAACCTCACGGTAGCCGAAGAAGAGGTAGACCATCCCACACCTGGCGTCGCAAAATCGAACTTGAAGCTGTCACACAAGATAAAAGTTGGAACGAAACCAATCACAAGGGAACCAATTTGTTATGCCCCTATACTCCTTATAGGAACCACGGGAACTAATATATACATATATTCCATTCAAGAAAAATTTAACAGTAATAGACCAAGTATCTTTGTAAAAAGTGCTGTCTAGGAAAGAAGTTATGAGTAAAAGAAGTTTGAGTAAAGGAACAAACTACCAATTTTTAAAAATTCGATATCTTTTAAACGGGTCATCAAAAAAATCTGAAAATTTACCACACTCAAAAAAATACGTTAGTAGATTTACTATTTTTTTTTTTTGCTAATGCTAGTTAGCTAACTTTTAGCAAATTTTTAGTTGAGATTAGCATGTTAGCAAAAAATTCTTGTAAACTTCATTTAGCACATTAGCAATTTTAAACAAACGTTGAACTAATTTCTTTTGCTAAGATTTGAAATTGAGTTGACAACATTTTTACAAGATTTTTTGCTAACATTAGCAAAAATAAATGGTAAATTTTTTTTTATTTTCAGAAAACTTAAAATGGCTCTATCTCGGAAACTAAGCCAGATAGAGCAAAATGGAGGCCATTTTTGGTTCTTAGAATCTCCATACTTTCGAGGGTCCTCTTCACATGTGTGGACCCTAATGGGCCCTAACTTTGGATCCAAAAAAGTTAGCATTCCCGAAAATTTTAAAATGCTCATATCTCGGTAAATATTGCCGACACAACAAAAAGTCCAAAAGCATTTTTGTAGCTCTCAATACGTAGAACAAGACCGCAGAATAGTCAAAAGCTCTCCGAGTAATATTTTTAAAGTTATCGAGTTTTTTATTTCTCAAGACCCCAGTGGTCCCCTATAATCACGTATCTCAAAAACTAAGCAAGGTAGAGCGAAACGGACACAAATTTTGGATCAAAAACTATGAAGATTTTTAAGGAACCCAACTAGGTCTAGGCCCATCGGGGTCTGGACCTATCGGGTCCGAACCCAATGGGGTCCTCAAATGTGTCAAAAAAAAAATTTAGTTAACTAATTATTAGCAAAACATTTTTGCTAACTTTAGCAAAAAAATTGTGGGTTCAAAATCAGCAAATTTTCTTGTAGGTTTACAAGCTTTTTTTGCTAACATTACAGTTTTTTTTTTTGAGTGCATGTAGAAGTTGTCGAAGGATACTAAAAACTGTCAACAAATTGGGAAAATCTAAAAAAAAATTATTCAAAGTGTCCGATTTGACATGGAATGCCCCATAACTACTCAGGACCGAAATTATTTCCTTAGAATTACTATCTGACACATACTGATATAATTCTTTTAACATCGAAATTTGCTCACAACATTTTTGTTAGCTCGGGAATTCAAAATAAAATTACTAAACCTTATTTGTTCGCCCAGATATGATACGCAAATGTTAATTAAATCATTTCGGTCTCATAAATATACCTTACTTTGAAAGTTTAAAAACAAAATCTTTTGCTGGGATATTTTATTACTAAAATAAGTATTAATACATATAAAAACATACAAACGCATACATACAAACGTGCCTAAGTAACTTTAGTTAAAGAACTGCACTTTGTAGAAATTGCGACATCATTAGACAAAATAATTACCCTTACCTGTCAATATAGTGTTTCAATTGTGGCCTTTAGCAACTTGTAAGCTGCATTTGCTTGCCATAACCAAAGTTTTTGTTTACATGCCTGCCTGCCTACTTTATGCCCATCTACCCTGTTTTACAATTCATATTTCTATGAAGTTTCTGTTTTTTTCTCTCCGCATCTAACTCTCTAAATTATAATGAATATACAAAGTTTGTTACACAAGCCCCAAGTGATTTTTCTAGAATTCTGTCAGGGCTGTGCTGCTGATTTCGCCATGCGATATATCAGTGCAGTGAGTTGGGAAGTTTAAAATACAATTGGGTAGGGTTGACATAAATGTAAGTGTTTAGTCGGCGTCTAGTCATTACACCCATACAATTACATAAACATATATAAAAAAATACATGTGTGTTTTATATACTAAAAAACAAATTATATAAATGATTTTTTTTTAACAAAATACATTTTCTAAATATGAGCTTTTTCCATTTTTTTGTTGTTGTTTTATACGTGTGTAGGTGTTTAAAATAAAAAGTAAAATTTTATTTGCTTGTAGTGGTATCTGTGCCCAATTGTAATTAAAAATATTTATATATATAGTATAATATTCTTGTGTACGTATGAGTAGATAGGACAAAAAAAAATGTTTGCAATTATTTGTGTTTTCATACCAAAAAAAAAAAAAAATATAACAAAAAAGTGCTAAAAATATACAAGTTTTGGATCCCTTTTTTTAGATATAAATTTTTTTAATGTATGTAATGTATTTTCCTTCACATATATTACACTGAGAAAAATGTGTGTTTTTATATTAGGGGAATATTTGTCAATATTCGGCACATTTGGGATTTTTTTCAAAATATTGGGCGAAATAAATATTCGTCAACAGTTTGCCGAATCTTTGGCAAAATTTAAATTTGTTTAAAAAACCCTTTTTAATTTATTCTGATATTTTTTGCCCTAGAATACTAGAGTTGTCGAATTGTCAAGATTACAGAAAAAGTGCCACAGTGCTAAAAATAGAGTTAATCAGTTAATAATAAAATCTAAGAAAACCAGCTGGGAAAAAGTGTGTAGTAGTATAGAGCACACTACGGAAGCCGCCAGACTAAGAAGAATTTTGTCAAAAAAAATGTTCCACCTATTTTGTTAAAACGAGACGATGATAACTGGACTGAAAGCGCAGAGGAAACACTCGATGTTCTTTTGAGAACACACTTTTCGGGATGTACCACGGATCCGATACCGGAGAACGCAAATCTAGAAGTTATTTTGGAAATTCCTGAACATCTTTTAACCACCGATCGTGTAAAATGGGCATCAAGTTCATTTAAACCATACAAATCGCCTGGACCAGACGGTATTATAACTGCCATGTTGCAAAATGTTGCCAATGGCATAACGCCATACTTATTGACAATTTTCCATGACTGTTTAAGGTTGTGTTACATACCTATCGCATGGCGAAAGGCCATTATAACGTACTTACCTAAAAGTGGTAAAATAACCCACGCGACCGCTAAGGATTACAGACCGATTAGTTTGACGTCGTTTTTATTGAAAACTCTAGAGAGATTATTGAATTTACGTATAAGGGCTAACCTGGCGCCAAACTTTCTATCGGATTCGCAAAATGCTTATCAGCAGGGTAAATCCATAGAAACAGCACTCCATTCGTTAGTACAGAGGATAGAGACATCTCTTGAATATAGAGAATATGCCATGGCAGCATTTCTTGATATTGAAGGCCTTTTAATAACGTAAATACGGAGTCAATAATTGATGCGATGAACAATGCATCTATTAGTCACTGCATAATCATGTGGGTTAAGCGAATGCTTTACAATCGGGAAATTACCGCTGAATGGGGTCATGCTAAGGCCTCACGTTACGCGACTAGGGGTACACCGCAAGGCGGAGTTTTATCACCTTTACTCTGGCTGTTAGTGGTAGACCCTATACTGAAAAAACTGGGAACTTCAACCATCGCTTATGCGGACGACGTCGTAATATTGTCCTGTGGGAAATATCTGGACACGATACCCGATTTACTTGAAGGGTCACTGAAGATGGTATGGAAGTGGGCATCAAATAACGGACTCAACGTTAACCCGAAAAAGACCAAAATAGTTGTTTTTACGAGAAAGTATAAGATCCCAAATTTTAGGAAGATTCGTGGCGGTGGAGTTGAGATTCCACAATCCCCTCATGCGAAATTTTTAGGAGTGATTTTGGACAGTAAGCTCTCTTGGAAAATGAACACAGTTGAGAGAATAAAAAAGGCTAACAATGCTTACTACGCGTGTAAGAAAATGTTCGGTATTACCTGGGGTTTAGAGCCTAGAGTTACGTACTGGATTTATACTTCAGTAGTAAGACCAATCTTACTATACGGAGTGTTAGTCTGGTATAAGGCACTTGAAAGGGATGTGATACTAAAGCAGTTTCAAAGACTTAAACGGCTTATGGGACGTAGTATTACAGGAGCTTTGAGAACAACATCGGCCAACTCAATTGACGCCTTATTGCACCTTTTACCAATTGACGTTTTTGCGAAAGGTGAAGCCTACAAGGCTTGCCTTAGATTCAAAGAGTCAAATTGGTTTAAAATTCGCAAATTTGGACACAGTAACATGGACAATATTATTATATCGTCGAACTATATTTAATAAATGCCAACTCGAAAAAGCTTACTGTTCAGGAGAGCTAAAAAACTACTTATTTCGCATATTATTGCAAAAATAAACAATGTACCTTCCACAAGATGGTTTAAATATTCTAAAAAATTTTTACCTATGCAAAAATTTTCATATTTTACACTTGTTTGCGTATTTTTCAGAGATGGCATTTATTACTATATCAAAAAACAAATATTTTTTTAGAGTTGGCATATTTTGTCGGAAAATCAAAATACATTTTTTTTGGAAAAATTTTAAAATTTTTTTTTTTTCGTTTTTGTTATCCTTAGTACGGTAATTGCAAAAACTGAACAAAAAATTAAAAATCTTTGCATATTTTTAAAAGTTACTAGCTCCGAAAGCCTTTTAATCTCAGGGTGGTCAACTTTGGCACTCAGTAACTCACGCTGTATTGCAATAGGGTCACTCCAAACTAGCTATTTTGAAAGCTTATATATTTGCCCCATTCATAATGTTTCAATCTGATAAATAGTTTGAAAGTTACATAAACATAAGCAATTTTTTTTTTGCAAACACTATTTACCGATATTTTCAAAATGGCAATATCTCGAGAACCAGTCATTAGATATCAAAATCTTTACATTATTCGTGTTTAGGATGGCAAATGCAATAAGATATGTGATCTAATTTTTTTAAAAATTTTTTGAAAAATTTTTGGAAATTTACAATGGGAGTTGGCATTTATTTCCAACAAAAAAATATGTACTTTGAGTTAGCAGAATAACAAAAATGGATGTAAAACGACAACAAATTAGTTTTTTGCTCTGAAATTTTTATGGCAGATAGGTATTACATAGGGAAGCTATTTGCCATCGGAAACTCATTTCCGTCAAATTTGAGTTGGCATATTTTGAATATAGGTTCACGATATATTGTTTCGGATTACTTAGTGCCCAAACTATTTTTCGACCGGAAATATGAAGTAAGATTTCCAACTCTGGAATATTGGTCTAACTGGCAGGACACCCCTGCAGACACCGTAAATATCTTTACCGACGGATCCAAACAAACGCATGGAGTAGGCGCGGGTTTTACGAACGTGGAACAAAACCAGAACTTTTTTTTTAACCTACCTTTGGACTCGAGCATATTTCAGGCTGAAATAGTTGCCATAACTAAAGCTGTGGAACATATCAGGAAAACCAAGGGAGCAACCATAAATTTTTACGTAGATAGTCAGGCCGCCTTGAAGGCTCTTCAAGGATATTATATTAAATCTAAAATAGTTTTACAATGTTACGAGAACTTGCAGATGCTGTGTCTACACAACCAGGTTAATTTATTATGGGTACCAGGACACAACGGAATACAGGGAAATGAAAACGCTGATGAACTCGCAAAACTTGGAGCTGATGGTTTAGGTACCATGGTGCCAGTTTTACCACCACTTCAACACTATAAACTTAAAGGGAATTCCATCAATGTTGTAAAGGCAAACAGGAGGTGGAGAGAACTGACAACATGCAAAATCAGCAGAACTTTGTGGCCAACTTATGATCAAGGGAAAACTCAATATCTATTATCAGTTACGAGAAGGGAATGCCGAGCTCTGACTGGGATAATAACTGGTCATTGTCTTATCGGCATCCATGCCAAGAATATTGGACTTACTTCAGACGCTAGTTGTAAAAGATGCGCTTCACCAGGACTAGATGAAACGATGGAACACATACTTTGTCACTGCCCAGCTGTGGCAAGGAGTCGCCGATCCATTACCGGTCAGATAAGTTTCGGTACTTTGGAGGATATAACGCAAATGGATCTTAGGATATTGAAAAGATTCGCAATGATTTTAAACGTGTTTAACTTGCACCGCTAACGGAAAAAAGTTTTATGGTACCGCTATGGACCAAGAGGTCTATGCGAGGTGTCAATCGGACACCGCCACCCTAAACTTACCTAACCTAACCTAACCTAAAAATAGAGTCAGTTTTTTTTACTTTACTACTTTTTTCACATTTTACATGGGTTTTTTATCCTGTCACAATGTTTCTATTAATATAAAAAGTTTCAATGAAGTCTCCATCCTGAAAATTTAAACTTAAGTAGTATTGGTGATTCTTAATAACATACAGTCAAACTCGGTTATAACGAACTCGGTTATAACGAATTCTCGGTTATAACGAACTAATTCTAAAGTTCCGACGTTTTAGCATCAATTTTCACACAAAATACTTCTTTTATAACGAACTCGGTTGTAACGAATCCTCGGTTAAAACGAACTGCTTATTATGGTCCCACGAACACAATTTCATGTATATTTACCTTTTTATAACGAACTCCCATAAATATTTTTTAATGTGTAGCAATCATGTTTATCAAACTAACAAAAGGTTGGAATTTTTTGGTTTATATTATAATTTTGATGAAATTTATTTATATTTTTAATGATTTCTTCTCAATAAGTAGTTTATTTACGAAAAAAACATAAAATAAAACAAAATGGGATCTACATTTTTGGAAATAAAACTAGGTTGATAAAAAATATACCCCGCTTATAGCGAACTTCGCTTATAACGAACTAATTTTACTGGTCCCTCGGAGTTCGTTATAACCGGGTTCGACTGTATATTATTTACACTTTTGTCAAAGTACAAGAAGTACAAAATTTTGGTACTATGATTTTTTTTGTAAGGGCCCAACTATATTCCAAGTTTCATCGAATTCGAAAGGGGTAAGGTCAAAAATGCTACTATTTTCGGTTGAATTGAGGTGTTTTAACTCTATAGAAAAAGTCTAAGATTCTTAAACAATTTTTCTATAGAAAAAGTCTCAGATTCTTAGACAAAAAGATTCTAATTCAGACACATTTTTCGATAGAAAAAGTCTCAGTTTCAGGCAAATCGGTTCATAAGGGTTGAGATACTTCCTTTGTAAGTATTTATTTCCACGCCCTCAAGAGGGAGGTGGGGCGAAAAAAAGTCTTTGAACTTCCTCTAGCATAAAAATGTTTTACTTGTTTATCAAAAATACAAAAAAACATGTTAAACAAGGGAAACTGTGCCGAACACGCCTCGTCACAATCAACTTTAACATCTTTGTTATTTCTTGTCTCTCATCTTTTTCAAGATAAGCTTAAAAAGTCGATTTTTTGATGTTTAAGTGTGATTTTTACAAAAATGTCTATGGCGAAGATTTGAATTTTTTTCGAAATATAGTACACACAAAAAATTATTGGTTAAGGTTGAGGTTTTCGTTATATGGGAACAAATGAGAGTAACTATTCTTCTTTGCAGACAGTTACGTGATTTTCTATTTGATTTTCATCGCTACGCTACGTTAGGCGACAGTTACGGGTAGCTAACCCAGCCTTAAGACTGATATATGTATATTGGAATATTTCTAAATGAGAAGTTTAATTTCAGGCGTAGTATTGTGGAACGTGAGAGAAAGGCAACGAATGCTTTATATATATATACATCAGTCGGGCGTCCAATTCTGCTATATGGAATCATTTTCTGCTGGAGGATCCTGGGAGCTCATGGGTGGCACCACATCGGAATGTTTCCGAAACTGCTTTTAATTACAAAACATTTTTTGAAATATTTTCTTAGTGTAGATATTACCCACAAGGGTTGCAGGAAATATATTATTTACTTGTACGTGTTCGTATGAATTTTTTTCTTTTGGTTTTTGTAGTTAACCATTGGCATTATAATGAATTTGAATAAAAAAAAATATGAATAAAGAGTTACTGTTGTAATTTTTTATATTTTTCTAAAAGCATCCCTATTATTTAAAAAAAAAATCTATTCTTTTACTCACACTTTGGTAAACATCATATACTAATGTATGAAGTAGTAGTGGTACACTCAAAAAAAAAAAGTTTGTAAAATTACAAGTAAAAGGTCTTGTAATTCTATTTTACTAATATTTGTGTCTTTTTACAAAAATTGTTGTATATTTAATAAAACAAAAACTACAGTTTGCTTTGTAATTTTACTATTATATGTTGGTAAATTTATTTTACAAATTTTTTAGGTCAATTTACAAAAAAGTAAATTATTTTACAAATTAAAAAAAAATTACAAGGTGTTTAGTTTTTTTACACAAGAAAACTGTAATTGTACAACAAAGTTTTACTTGATGTTATTTAGTCTTTCTACCAAAAAAATGTTTTATTACAAGATTTTTTTTTAAGATCGTTTACAAGGTTTTCAGTTTGAAAAAGTACAAAATTCCAATGTAATTTTACACTTATTTTATTACTAGAATTAATGTTGTTTTACAAAAAAATTTAATTATTCAACAATAGGACACGCAAAAATTTTCTAAGTTCAGAACTTTTTTGCGTTTTGGAGTAAAAAATTTAGTTAAAAATAATTTTTTATAAATAAAAAATTTCATGAAAAAATTTTTAGGAAATTTTTTAAGTTCCGGGCACAAAAATTTTTCAACTAATTGTAAACTTTAGAAAAAAAATAAAAGTTAAGTAAAATACCACAATTTTTATGTGTTTCTACTATATAATTGTTCTATTTTTTTTTGTATTTTTACCATTTTTTTGGTAATTTTACAATATTTTTTTGGTAAATTTTTTTTGTTAAATTTGGCACTTAAAATGTCAATAAAAAGCTTTCAATTAGGAAAAATTAAGTTTTTCTTATTTTAACAGGTACTTAATTATCCAATCTACAATACCCAAATTTTTTTTTTTCGTTTTTTGAAAAATACTTGTGAAAATAATTAAAAATTAAAAAAAAAATTATATTTTTTGACTAATTTTTCCTGAAAATATGAGAAATTTCTTGTGTAGCCTCCTTCGCAATTCTCATATGTTTTACTTAAGAAAAACGAAATGTTGAAAAAAAATAAAAAAGTGAAGTTTGTTAAAAGTGTTCAAGTGAAAAAAAAAAATCATTTCAGGTTGTTGAAGTGCTACTCCAGCTGCCGAAGAAGGAAAAATAAGACGCACCAATGGAAAAAAAACTTTAAATTTACAAAACAAATATGAAAATTTAAAAAAAAATACAAAATTGTATACTTACAGAAAAAAGTTGTAATTTTACGTAAATTAAGTAGAAAATACGAAAACAATATTGTAAATTTACAAATTATTTAGTTAAACTACTGTTTTTACGGCAAAAAATAAAAAAAAATGGTATATTTACAATAAAAATTGTAAATTTACCACTTTTTATTGTAAATATACAAGTTTTTTGCCATAAAAAACAGTAGTTTAACCAAACAATTTGTAAATTTACAATTTTGTAGTTTGATTTTCTACTTTATTTTGTAAATTTACAGCTTTTTTTTGTAAGTTTACACTTTGTTTTGTAAATTTAATTTTTTTTTTTTTGCAAATTTACAATTTTTATTGTAAATATACGTGTTTTTTAATATTTTTTTTGCGGTAAAAACAGTAGTTTAACCAAATAATTTGTTAATCTACAATTTATTTTTTTCATTTTCTATTTTTTTCTTTGTAAAATAACAACCTTTTCTGTAAGTTTACAATTTTGTTTTGTAAATTTACCAAATTTTTTGTAAATTTGCAAAAAAAAATGTTCACCTCGAAGTTAATATTTTACAAAAAAAAATTGTAAATTTACATTTTCTTTTGTTAAATCAATTTACAAATTATCCCCGTAACATTACGGGGATTCTTGCTAGTACATATTTTACAAAACCTGCTTCGTAAATTCACGGGGATTTTATGTCATTTTACAAACTTTTTTTTTTGAGTGTAGTAGTCGTATGATGTTGTAATATTATTCCTAATAAACAAAAGCCCTGTTTCTCCATACGATCATAATGTGACACATGCATAAGTACTTTGTTAATTTTTTTCTTTTTTTTATATGTTGTTTTGGAGTTTTTTTTCTAAAACAAAAGATGTCTTTCTATTCAAGATAGTATTGTCTTTTGCAATGTCTACTACAATTTCTTTTACACTTTTTCTTTTAAAAATTTGTTATATTTTTTTATGTATTTCATCTTGGCCTTTACAAATAGTCTGACTCACACTTTTACTTTCATATGTTTGACAATAGGCAATTTAGATGCAAGTCCTTTAGCATTTGATAGAAAGTGACATGTTTTGTATGAATACAGGAGATGAGACCAGACATCAATTGTTATTTAATAGTTTGAGTGGGAGTTATGAAATTTAGATTTAAGGGAATGGAATGAATTCAGTATTGGTTTAGATGGAATGCTATATGAACCTTTAAGCAACTATATTTATAATCACCAAAGAATTTGGTTCTTGAAGATCTCAACATAAATAAGTCCTTGGATCTCGATGGTGTTACGTCTGTAGTCCTGTAGAAGTGTTCATTGTCGTTGTCTCGTCCCTTGGCAAAATTATTAAGCTACTCATACTGGGAAGGAGTTTTTCCATCTTGCTGAAAGGTGGCCAACGTCCAGCCAATCCAAAAAAAGGATTAGGCTACAAACCCTGAAAACTACCGACCAATAGCAATCTGCTCTACGCTCTCGAAGGTCATGGAGAGCATTATCAATCACCACTTTGTAAATTATCTGTAGTCGTATTCACTTTTGAGTGATCGAGTGTATGGCTTTCGTAGAAGTCGTTTTACGCTACACGTCCCTACAAAAAATTAAGGTCACATAATAAATATTTGCGATTTTATAGCCAAAAATTAAAAACGTGTGAACTAGAAATACATCTTTTAATAATTTTGTGATTAATTTTGATACATATTCATAAAACGTAAGTCCTCACAAAATTTTAGCCCAATTCAATTAAAACTAACAAATTTATTAACAAATTAAAAATTTTACTCTATACTGTTTTTTTATTCTAAAAAATTAATTAAATTATTTATTATATAAAATTAATTAAATATTAGTTAGGTCCTTTTGAATTTTAGGTGACGATATATAGTATTTCACACGTAAATAGAAATATTTGCAACAATGAATGTAGTATTAACAAGGGAATTCAAATGAATGACTGTTTTAAATATTTGTTTGTTGGTGAGTTGATGATCGTGATCTTATTACGATGACACAATTTTCGCCTTCTAATTCCTAATGGGAGTAGAGTCGAATATGTATTAATAGTTTAGTTTGATCATTAACGGTTTGTCATTAAAACCCCTTTGCTACTTGTAGTATTGGGCTTTTAGTTTTGCTAAATAATCTTGACAATGGAATTTGTCAAATTCCGAAACATGCGTCGATTAGGCCTTGCAAAAAATGGCAATTTAATTTAAAACAAAAAAATAATTTTCTTGAAAATTATTCTATGAGAATATCATAGTTTTAATTAGTAAATAAAATATTGACCTCGAGCTGGAATAAACCTACTCAAGATATAATATTTTAAAGGTCGAATAAAAATATTTTTTATTTTTTAATAAAAATTAATCAGAATTTGAATTTTTATATTTTTTAGTCTCGGTTACGAGAATTTAAAACAACTTTGCTTAAATAATGAAGTTACCTTATTATGGGTACCAGGGTACGAAGGAAAAGTAGGAAACGAGAAAGCAGAAGAACTCGCGAAACTTGGAGCAGATGGCATAGGTACCACCATAATGCTTTCACCGCCACTCCAGCATTACAAACTAAAACGAAATACCCTTACTGTCGCCAAGGCAAATCGAAGATGGAAGGAACTTGGGACAAGTCGTATAAGCAGAATTTTATGGCCACGCTATGATTTAGGAAGAACTAAATTCTTACTTACACTTACGAGAATAGAATGTCGTATGTTGACAGGTTTAATAACGGGACACTGTCTTGTCGGAAAACATGCCAAGAACACGAATCTTATTACGGACGCAAGCTGTAAAAGGTGCGAAACACCAGGCGTCGAGGAGACCATTGAACACATCCTGTGTCACTGCCAGGCTTTGGCACGAACTCGACTATTAATAATAGGAAGTTCACAGTTCGAGACTTTGGAGGAAATTACGGGAATAAACCTGAAAAGTTTAAAACAATACGCAATGAAGGTCAATGTATTTAGTTTACATCGATAAGCGGAAAAAATTTTGTAGTATCGCTATTGACCAATTGGTCTATGCGGAGTGCCATCTGGCAACGCCACCCTAACCTAACCTAGTCTCGGAAACAAAAATGCTTAGAAAACAAGTAGAGAAGGTAAATTCGACTTGCAAGAATCTATGAATACCCTCCAAAAAATATGAACAATTTTGTTTAAAAATATTTTATTTTAGAGTTTTCAAATAATCGAGATATTTCATAATCGCGATTACGATTAAAAAAATTGCCGGTAATCGCGATTATCGATTAATCGATTTTTTTTAATAATTTGAATTTCAATAGCTTTACTGAAAAACTATTTTAACATTTACATTTCGGAAGGTAAATAATTACAAAAATTAATATTTTTAAATAATAAAATTATTAACTTTCGAATTTCCCCAGCAATAAAGCGAGTGCAATAAATCGAGTGTACAGTACATAGCATATCATAGCCCATCGAAAAAGCTCTCTTGAGAATGCAGTAAGGGAGAGAATTTTTAATTTTTTAATAAGATTTTTTTTTTTTTAAATTTTAGAATTCTTAAAATTCTTCGTTGACAAAATTTAAAACATGCTCTCCTTTTTAACAAATTTAACACTTTTTGAATGATAAATTTTGATTTTACCAACCAACTCTACAAAAAGTGCTTGAGTCAGCGCTGAAAAGATAAATGATTTCACTGCGTCTTAATGGCGCTTTAATTGTGCTACCAAAGAGTGCTCTTAACTGTGATATCGCCTACAGACATCATGCCTGAATTCAGGCGGTTTTGATTCATGAAATTTTTCCTGAGTCGTATCGGAATGGTAAGATAAGAACTGATTCTTAAATTCTTTAAAAATTTTTCAACGGCATATTTTTTTTTATTTTTTATAAACCAGCGATCAAAGTTTTAAAAAAATTACGTTTTTCGACAAAATTTCACTTTCGAATTTTTTGACCAAATTTGGACAAAGCCTTTTGATTATATGTTTAAAACAAAATTAAAGGGTTACTCAGATCAGAGTTTAAATTCTACTTTAAATTTGATTGACATTTACAAAAAAAAAAAAAACAATTGCAAAGAAGATTTTATAAATTATAAATTCGTTATAAAAAGCGTTCATTTCATTGAAAATGATTAATCGTAATTGCATGATATTTTTGCCGATTACGATTAATAGGTGCGAGTAATCGCGATCCCGTTTCCGATTTTAATCGTTTTGCAAACTCTATTTTATTTTAAGTAAAAAACTTTTTTTTTTCATCTTTGTAGAAAAAAAGAGTAATTACTAATTTTTTTGTGTGTACAAGTTTTTTACGAGTGTAAATTTTTTTAGTGTAAAAATATTTTTGGTTGACAAAAATACCTTGTAAAATAATTTTGTGGTTGTCAAATGTTTTTAGAGCTTATTTTTTAAAGCTCGGTTTTTTGAACACACAAATTTAAGGTGAAACCAATCTTAAATTCTTGGTTTTGCTAATAACTTTTGAACTACTTGACCAATTTGGCAGTAATTCAATACGAACCAGAACAAGGTAAATGACCAACACACATATATGACAAATTTCAGAAGCCCCCGTAAAACCTTTCAAAAGTAAGCATGTTTTCAACAGACAGAGGGACGGACGCACATCGCTAGATCTTTTTAAAATCGACGGAGTATCATAAACACACCGTCCGACAAAAATTAAAAAAAAATCGTTGAACACGAAAAGGATACTATACGTTTGAAACTAGAGACTAAATGTAGTAAAATTGCATTTACAGTTTTTCATTTCGTGATCCTGTTTCCTTTTAAAAGGACTTCAAAGTTTTAGAGGATTAAATTTTATAAAATATTTCCTTAATATCTGTACTTGTCCTAGGATGCCACTATTGATAGCAAATGATAGAGGAAGATCTCCCCTAATTTTCCTATTTTGTTAATTTTACATATCAGGAAAAGTTGCGTCCATTCAAAAATGTGTTCTTCAGTATCATTCAAAATTTTAAGCAAAATATTTTGATAAAGTTTTCAAATGACTTTATTCACATCCTTTTATTCTGAAATGGGAAGATATAAAAATTAGGGGAGATCCTCCTCTTTCATCTGCCGTCACCGGTGTCATCCTAGAACAATTACAAATATTTCACAAAATATATTCTTTAAAACTTTAAAGTCCTTTTAAAAGGAATCAGGATCACGAAATGAAAAACTGTAAATGCAGTTTTACTCCATTTTATCTCAACTTTCAGACGTATATCATCCGGTTCATGTTTAATATTGGATGTCGGACGGTAACATGATGAAACAAGTAAAAAAGTTAAAGCCTTGCCGAATGTGGTGATAACCTCCAAAATTTCAAAAAGATTATTGCAAAAAACTTTATTTAAAAGGAAATTACTTTTGAAAAAAAAAAATTTAAAAAAACAAATTTCCGAGAAAAAAAATTTTGGTAAAAAAAAAATCCGCGATTTTTTTCTTTTTTTTTTGTCCAAACATGTTCGTACTTGTTTAAATACCATTTGGTGTTCAATTATGTTAACATATGTCAACCAAAAGCCGAATTAGAGCATTTTGTATTTTTAGGTTATGTTGAATGTACTGAAATTTTTGAGGTGTGCTTACATTTTCGTTCATAACTTTTGAACCGCTAAACCGATATCGCTCAACTGCAATACCAAACTTCTCGGGAGAACTTCCAATATATATGTTAAGTTTCAGTCATATCTGTGCAATATTTGGTCCGTGAGAGCATTTTCCACAGACAGACAGACAGACAGACAGACGGACAGACGGACAGGCGGACATCGCTAGAATGTCTTAAAATCGATCGGGCATCATGAATATATATACTTGATGGGTTCCCAGACCGATATTTCGATGAGTTACAAACGGAATGACAAACTTATATATACCCTCTATGACTAAGCGGAGGGTATAAAAAACAGCATCAATATGATGAAATGTTTCATTAATTTCGTTCGTGCATCATGAATAAGTATTATAAAGAATTGTCATCAATATGATGACACTGTATCATCACGTTAATTAAATGAATGATCTTAATGACGACATGATCTTAATGACGATGCATCATCATATTGATGATGATGTTTTAAACATTCTTCATATTGATGTAACAATTCATCTATATGAAGAAGATTTTTCTTTGAATATAATATTATGTCTATTCTCGAGGATTGTGTCCCGTTATTGAGGAGTCTGATTCCACAAAAAAGCCGGTATATAGTGCAAACCGCTTGAAATTTTTTTTTTTTATTCCAGTCTCCATTTTTTTACTTTCAACCAATTTTTTTCTACATTTAAAATATGTAGATGTTTTTTAATGTTGTTAAAGTATCAAATATCCTTAAACTATTTTGCTATACACAAAAAGTATATTTGTGTTTTAAAAATATATTTTATAAAAACCTTTTCCTATAATATTACGAAAGTGTCATAAAACTCTTTTTTTTTCAATCACATCAAAGAATCAACCACCAACTAACAAGCAATAAATACAACATCCTTAACAAACAGAAAATAAAAGTAGAAAAAAAAAATATATATGTCCTGTAAGGGAATTCCCCGTACTACTTGTTATTGAATATCCTGTGTCAAGTTAAATTGAACACACACAACACTACAGAACAGAACAGAAAAACACCCCAACAAAGCACTTAACACGACGGCGACATGCACTTGAATTTTATACAAAAGCTTCATAGAACAGAAACAAATTGCATACACTTATATATACGCATACATACATGCACTCACTTACATCATAAATACACTCACCTGCAGACAGGAATACTAAAAATACAGCAAACGAAGGAACACACCAAGCAAATAAATGTAAGTAACATCACCTAAACATACAGAGCATATTCTAAGGCGTCGGATGGTGTAACTGGGGATTTATAAACCTAATGTTAGTTGCATTTACATATGCAACATTTATACAAACAAAATATGTTTCAAATGTATGTGTTGACATACTATTGGGTTATAAGAAAACTAAGGAATATCAGTATGAGTACAAAAAGTATACGGAATATGAAAATGAAGATATTTTTTGTTAAAATTAATAACGATCATACCTATTTTCAGCTGTTTATGGGCAAAACACCAAAGATATAAAAATTTTTTGGAAACTACGCTTAAAATTTCCCTTTTTAAATACCTAAGTGTTTTTTGTGTGTTCTTTAATATAATTAGTCATAATTTTGGTAATAACCCATAGATTTTCATTAAACCGACTTTGTAATCTTTGTTAAGGTGCAGGCTTATTTCTGTTGTTGCCAACCATCCAAATTTTGTCATATGTATACAAATTACACAAAAAATAAGCTGATCGGAAAATAATGTTTGTACGCTTTGTTGCAAGTATGATGTTATTTAATTTAGTTTTTATTTCGAGTAGATCGGATGTACCCAACGCGAAATATTATAAAAATTGTCAAAAAACTTCTGAAAAACGAATTTTTTTTTTAGTTTCAGATTTTGTTACTTTTTTTAAAAAAAAAAGTCTCAGACTTTTAGACCTTTTTTCTATAAAATAAGTATCCAATTCAGAGAACCTGAGACCTTTTTCCTACAGAAAAACTCTCAGATTCTTAGGCCTTTTTCCTTTCTAAAAAGTCTTAAATTCTGAGTCATTTTTCCTATAAACTCTCGAATTTAAAAATTCTGAGAACTTTTTCAAATAGATTTCCATATTCTTAGGCCTTTTTCCTGTTAATTAGACTCAAACTCAGAGACTTTTTTTACAGAAAAAGTTTTTAGAATTTGAGACATTTACCAATTATTTCCTATGAAAAATATTTTTCCATAGAAAATGTCTCAGATTCTGAGACATTTTTCCAATAAAAAGTCTCAGATTCTGAGAAATTTTTCCTATAGAAACAGTCACTGATTCTGAGACATATTTCCCATGGAAAAAGTCTCAGATTCTGAGATATTTTTCCTATAGAAAAAGTCTTAGATTCTGAGACATTTTTTTTCTATAGAAAAAGTCTCAGATTCTGAGACATTTTTCTTATAGCAAAAGTCTCAGATTCTGAGCCATTTTTTTTTCTATAGAAAAAGTCTCAGTTTCTGAGATATTTTTCCTATAGAAAAAGTCTCAGATTCTGAGACATTTTTCCTATTGAAAAAGTCTCAGATTTTCCCTATTGAAAAAGTCTCAGAATCTGAGACATTTTTGTTATAGAAAATGTTGATGCTTATTTTCTATAGAAAAAGTTTCAGATTCTGATACATTTTTTCTAAAGAAAAAGTCTAAAATTCTGAAACATTTTTTTCTAAAGAAAAAGTCTCAGATTCTGAGACATTTTTTCCATAGAAAAAGTCTCAAATTCTAAAACATTTTTTCAATAGAAAAAGTCTCAGATTCGGAGAAATTTCTTCTATAGAAAAAGTCTCAGATTCTGAGACATTTTTTCTATAGAAAAAGTCTCAGATTCTGAGACATTTTTTCTATAGAAAAAGTCTCAGATTCTGAGACATTTTTTCTGTAGAAAAAGTCTCAGATTCTGAGACATTTTTTCTATAGAAAAAGTCTCAGATTCTGAGACATTTTTTCTATAGAAAAAGTCTCAGATTCTGAGACATTTTTTCTATAGAAAAAGTCTCAGATTCTGAGACATTTTTTCTATAGAAAAAGTCTCAGGTTCTGAGACATTTTTTCTATAGAAAAAGTCTCAGATTCTGAGACATTTTTTCTATAGAAAAAGTCTCAGATTCTGAGACATTTTTTCTATAGAAAAGTCTCAGATTCTGAGACATTTTTTCTATACATTTTTTCCTACAGGAAACTCTAAGTATTTTTTTTTTATACCAAAATTGTTATGTTCACAACAATTTTTCCCATAGAAAATTCCTTTTCATAATAAGAACTTCAAGATTGACAAATATTTTTCCGTTTTGATCACATTTTTCTTTAAAAATTTTCCCTATGAAAATTTTTAGCTTTTTCAGATTTTTTTCTATGAACAATTTTTGGATTGATTTTTTTTTTTTAGAGAATTTTTTCTTTCTTTTTACTTTTTTTTCCTTTTTGTATTTTTAAAATTTGTTCGTTTTTTTCCTTTTTAAGTAAAAAATTTTATTAAAAATATTTTGAAGAAAAAAAAAAATTGGAAAAGTTGTTAAAAAAGTCATGTTCATAAAGAACCTGTTCTAGAAATAATGCAGTCAGAATTAATTAAAATTTTTCCGCATAGATCACATAGGGATAACTTTACCAAAAATTTGTCGTATACTTTTTGAACCGTCTGTGTCTACATTTATATGTATATGGTGCACTCTGCATGTATGTGTGTATGATTCTATGCATACGTGTTAAACAGAAGGCATTTAGAAAATTATATGCATATGAATTAAAAAGAACACATACATACTTATGTATTATATTCATTAGGGGGAAATATGAATGTTTCAAAACACAATTGTGCAAAACCATAACAATTTACATATCGAATGCAAATATTCAAAACTTGCTATCGGCAATATTTTCGAAAGAGAGTTTCGGTCGATATATGTTCACTGAATTAGTTGTCATCTATCAAATTAATTTCTAACTGAAATATTATTTCAAAAACAACTGTTATTTTTTAATAATTCTAAGAGTTATTAATAACTCTTAGAATTATTAAAAAATAACAGTTGTTATTAATAACTCTTAGAATTATTAAAAAATAACAGTTGTTTTTGATCTCCTGAAAAAAGTTCATTATGCAGATAGCACGTTTTGAATATTTTCCTTCAATATGCAGTTCTTCTCTATATATTTGTTGTTTTTGTTGTATACAAATAACACACGGCAAAGAAAGTGAAATGTTAATGATTGTCGTCGTAGCATGTTATTAAAGGTTTGTTTTTTCGTCTTCTTAGCCAGTAGAATGGGTTCATATAAAAGTGCACTTGCACTACTAGGCAAATGTCGGCATATCTCTGTATTTGTGGGTGTATGTTAGTGAATACAAAAGACGAGACTTTTAGTATAGCATACATATATGTTTGAATGCATGTAGTTGTGTGTCTGTGTGTATGTAAGTAGTAATATGTATTATATTGGGGTCTTTTTGTGGGCTGAAGGACGTTTGAGAGGTGCAAATATGATATAGCATAACTTTTTAAGACAATTGTTATAAGAGAAGTTTGAGGTCGTCCTTAATGTTGAATTCTGTATGTGTAATTTATAGGAAGGCAGTTTTAAAATGTTTTTTTGATGATTTTATGAGATGTAAGGAAACTGTAGCGTCCAAAAGAATATTTTTTTAATTTTATTTGGTGGCTCAACTTTAATTTAAAAGCTTATACCGTCTGACAGCCAATATTAAACATGAAGCGGATGATAGACGTCTGAACGTAGAGCTCAAATGGAGTAAAAATTCATTTACAGTTTTTCATTTCGTGATCCTGTTTTCATTTAAAAGGACTTCAAAGTTTTAAAGTATACATTTTGTAACATGTTTTTGAAATATTTGTACTTGCCCTAGGTTGACACTGGTGATGTTAAATGAAAGAGGAGTATCTCCACTAATTTTTCTATTTTTTTTTTTATTTTGCCATATCAGGATAAAAGGATTTGAATAAAGTCATTTGAAAATTTTATCAAAATATTTTGTTGAAAATTTTGAATGATATTGAATAATAATGTGATATGTAAAAATAATTAACTAGTTAAATTAGGGGAGATACTCCTCTTTCATTTGCTATCACTAGTGGCATCCTACGACAAGTACAAATATTAAAAAAATATTTTATAAAATTTAATCCTCTAAAATTTTTAAGTCTTTTTAAAAGGAAACAGGATCACAAAAAGAAAAACTGTAAATGCAGTTTTACTACATTAAGTCTCTAATTTCAAACGTATATTACACAGGTTGACAAAAGTTGAACTTTTTCAATTTGACTAAACTTTGACAACTGATTTATATGTGCTGATTCCGAATCTGTTTTCCAATTTGTTCCATCAGCTCTCGTTCGCGAGCAAATCGCTGGTAAAGAGTCAAAAAGTGCGGTTTTTACCAATTTTGCAAGGCTATAATTTCTAACACTAATTCTAGAGCCTCAGTTTTAAACACCAACTTAACTATTTTGGATGCGAGGATTCCAAAACTGTTACTAACTTATTTCTGACAGCTTTAGTTTTCGAGTTATAACTCAAGTAAATTTAAAAATATCGTTCTCATCATTCCAGCCAAACCACTTGTCTGATTGACTTCATATTTATGTCATGTTTTAATTTGTTTTCGGGAATTGTTCTTAGTAAGGTCAGAATGAGTTCACAAACCCTTTGCAAAGGTCTGAGGTTGCTTAGTAAATGCTAATAAAAAGATAACATTTTTCAACTATATGATTAAAAAAATATGTTATTTCGTTGCTTCATAACTCGAATACATAAGCCTGCAGGAGAAAACTAATATCATTTTTGAAAACCGAGTGCCATATTTAGTCTAAATCGTGTCCTCAAACTCTGTCACAATGCTTAGATTTAAAAAAGGCATGAACGAAAATTTTTAAAATTTTATTTTAGCGATATCTCAAAAACTAAAGATGACTCAAAAAAAGGAAGAGCATCTTTGGAATCAGCATAGTCAACATACCTTAAATTGTCATACACTTTTTGGATGCAAGACCAGTGTTGGTAAATATGGACTCACAAATATGCCGAAAATAGTCTATTTTCAAAGTTTCCGTAGGCTATATCTCGAAAACTAGAGCTGACCCAAAAAAAAAAACGGTAGCCAGATTTGAAATCAGCGTACCCCAATTACCCGTAATTAGCTAACAGAACCCGGGCAAAAAAAAAGTGTTGCCCTGTGTTATCCATCTCGTGTTTAACAGCTTTTTTTAATTTTTGTAGGACAATGTTATAGGGTAAAGTTATATTCAGATTTTTTTTGCAGACTTTTCACAATAGGTTTAAGTGTAGCACATGTCGATGTTTTGTCGAAAATCAGGTTTGTCGACCACTTTTTGAATTTTTGTCATAGCTCTATCAATAACCATGATCATCTTCATTTTTGCCGCTCTAGGACCCCAAAGAGTATTTGGGGCATTCCATGTCAAATCGGACACTTTGAATAATTTTTTTTTTAGATTTTCCCAATTTGTTGACGGTTTTTAGTACCATTCGAAAACTCATTCGTGGTAAACTTTCAGATTTTTTTTATGACCAGTTCAAAAGATATCGAATTTTTAAAAATTTGTAGTTAGTTCCTTTACTCAATCTTCTTTTACACATAACTTCTTCAATAATGGTCCAAATTGCATTTGTTTTTCTTCAAAATTTTTGTTTTTTTACGTACTTTAAAAAAAAAAATCCCCAAAAATTCTTAAAAATTCTTAAAAGCGCTCTAGTATTCGATTTTTAAGTTTTAAAATTTAAATCTCATTTTTGAAAATGTATGTACTTTTTGATTTTTTTGAAATTTTTTTGTGTAAAACTTTTATCGATTCTACAAATTTTTTTGCCCAGTAGGATCATGGGATGGTGATTATTACTATTTTTTTAAATTTTTTGAAAAAATTTTATTGCAATTTTCCAATCTTAAAATCATTTCTACTGCCCCAATGGTGCCTCATAGAGGGGGCATTTCCAAGACCGACCCTCATTAGATTTTTTATTTTTTTTATTTATTTATTAAGTCTATGGATTACATCCTTACAGACTATACAATGTGACATAAAAAAAATTTACATATGTAGAATAATAAACAAATATACAGTTTTTTGTTTTAAGTGTTTAAATAAATTATTATACCCTCCAACTACAGTATGAGGGTATACTCACTTTGTCATTCCGTGTGTAACGCATCAAAATATCGGTCTAGGACCCCATAAAGTATTTATATTTATGATCAGTGATCGATTCTAAGACATTCTAGCGATGTCCGTCCGTCCGTCCGTCTGTCCGTCTGTCCGTCTGTCCGTCTGTCCGTCTGTCCGTCTGTCCGTCTGTCCGTCTGTCCGTCTGTCCGTCTGTCCGTCTGTCCCTCTGTCCGTCTGTCCGTCTGTCCGTCTGTAGTTAACACGATGCAGTCCAAAATAAAAGAGCTAGACTCCCGACATTGGGCACGAATATGTCTAATGTTCCTAGGCAGGTTAAGTTCGTAAAGGAGCAAAATCGGTCCAGGGGGAAAAAAGTTTCCCCTTGAGGAACTAAACCAACCTCTGAAAAATACCATATTTTTATATGATTTTCTTTGTTTTTGTTTAACAAATGCAACATTTTTATGCTACAAGAAGTTCAAAATCCTGCATTTGGACCCACAGAATTAAAAAATTTCTTTTTTTTCGGTCCGCCCCCCCCCCCTTTTATGGGCGAGGAATATTTTTTTTTTTAAATAAACTTGTATTTTTTTACAGCAAAAAGTATACGAATGAATTCTTAAATACATATTCGAGAAGAAATGTCCCCCCCCCCCCCCAATTACCACTACCGACCCCCCCCCCCCAAAAAAAAAATAAAACGCCCCTGCAATTTTTTTTTTTTATTTATTTGCATGTTGGAGGGTATAACAGATTCGGCACGGCCGAATTTAACACTCACACTTGTTATGTTTCGTTTTACAATTGTAGAGGTTAATGAGAAATCAATTAATTTATACAAGTCATTAAAATCTTTTCCAACTCTCCGCCATGGAGATTTTAAGTCTGAACATTTCTTCGGAACAAAATAATACCAATTTTTAATGGGGCTCCCACACAAAATGACATTTTTTTAAAAATTTGCTCCAACCGCTCCAACCGCTCCAACCGCTCTTACTGCCCCAAGAGTGCCCTTAGAGTACATTTAATAATTAAGGCAGTCCTAAATTTTTTTATTTTTTGTAAATTTGTTTTATTTAATCAGTTTCTACCGGTCCAATGGTGCTTCCGAAAGGGGTCATTAGTTAGACTGATCCCCATTTATTTTCACCCTCCAACATTTTTTTAAAACATACTTACACCCTTCTCCACGCTCTAAGTAGGCTCCCATACAAATTACAGTTAGGGCAAGTTTTTTAAAAATGTAGTTTTGAATGGAAGCCCACTTCGGGAGTGGAGATAGGGTGTAAGTATGTTTTAAAACAAGACAGAGTGTTAAATTCGGCTGTGCCGAATCTTTTATACCTTCCAAAATGTATATTTAAATAAAAAAAAAAAATTGTCAGGGGCGTTTTTTGGGGGGGGGTTGATCATGGGGTCAGTGGGGGACATTGACAGCACCTTCCTATCGCGATAAATATATCAAACGTTTCATTTATTTAGCAAAAATACAAAAAAACATGTAAAAAAGTGTACTTTTTCAGAGGTTGGTTCAGTTCTTCCAGGAGGAACATTTTTCCCCAGGGCCGATTTTGCCCATTCGCGAACTTAACCTGCCTATAAACATGAGACATATTTGTGCCAAACTTCAGGAGTCTAGCTGTTTTATTTTGGACAGCATTGTGTTATCTACAGACAGACGGACGGACGGACGGACAGACGGACATTCATAGAATGTCTTAGAATCGATCATGGATCAATAAAATATATAATTTATGGGATCCGCGATCGATATTTCGATGCGTTCCGAACGGAATGACAAAGTGAGTATACCCCAATACTGTGGTTGGAGGGTATAAAAATGTTGGAGGGTAAAAATAAATGGGGGTTGATTTAACTAATGACCCCTCTCGGACGCACCATTGGACCGATAGAAGCTGATTAAATAAAACAAATTTACAAAAAATAAAACACATTGTATGGGGACCGCCTTAATAGTTAAAGATAGAGGGTAGGTGTATTCAGAAAAAATTTTTGGATTAAAAAATATTGTGTGTTGGTCATACATTTGATTGCTCTAAGGCACTCTTAGAGCAGTTAGAGCGGATGGAGAAAATTTAAAAAAATGTCATTTTGTGTTGGAGCCCCCTTAGAAATTTGAGATAGGGTATTATTTTGTTCCGAAGAGATGTTTAGACGTAAAAATTAATGGGGTTCGGTCATGAAAATGACCCTTCTATGACGCAGCTTTGGGGCAATAGAAATGATTTTAAGATTGGAAAATTACAATAAAATTTTTTTAAAAAATTTAAAAAAAAATAGTAATAATCGTTATCACACGATCCTACTGGGCAAAAAACTTGTAGAATCGATAGAAGTTTTACACAAAAAATTTCAAAAAAATCAAAGAGTACTTACATTTTTAAAAATGAGATTTAAATTTTAAAACTTAAGAATCGCATACTAGAGCACTTTTAAGATTTTTTTTTGTTTTTTATTTTAAGTACTTAAAAAAACAAAAATTTTGAAATAAAAAAAATTGCAATTTGGACCATTATTGAAGAAGTTATGAGTAAAAGAAGTTTGAGTAAAGGAACAAACTACCAATTTTTGAAAATTCGATATCTTTTGAACGGGTCATAAAAAAAATCTGAAAATTTACCACGAAGGAGTTTTCAAAGTGTCAAAAGATTGGAAAATCTAAAAAAAAAATTATTCAAAGTGTCCGATTTGACATGGAATGCCCAATATGTTCAAGATATTCATATTTTTTTTTTTATTCAAACTCCAAATAAAATTACCTAAATTTTTTTAAAGTTATTTCTTACATTTTCAGCCTTGTCAAAGAAAAATAAAATAAATTTAAAATCGACTTTAAATTTTATTTCCATAAAAATTGTTTTTGTTTTTTAAAATCGACTTCAAAAAATGTATGGGAAATTTGAAATTTAAAATAAAACTTTTCTTAAACTATACTTTTTGGGTTTATTTAGTATGGGCCTTTGATTTTATTTATTTATTTAGAAACAAAATTTCAGTAAATTATCAAACTACCTTCGTTTAACTTTACTTATAGACGGACAAAAAGATATCATGCTTTAACAAGGACCTTGAGGAAAACTGTTGTTTGTAAAAAATGCAAAAAAATAAAACTTTTTGCAAAAAGATGTTGAAGTAGTCGTCATCGTTGTTAAGACTCACACACCCATACAAAAGTTTATTTTTTTTCATAATATTTTGTTTTTCTTCAATTCGAAAGAAATATAAGCGAAAGTATGGAAATCTGCATCTGAGGCTACTTGAAGAAAAAAAAAAAGTGCTGTAAGCACGAATGCGTTACCACCGAACAACCCCAGTCATCAGCTGAGGGGTAGCAGCAACAACAAAAACAACATAACAGGAACCCAACCGTATTCATCTTAAGATGCACTTCACAAAAGCAGCAGTAGTAAGCAGCATCATGGTCTATGATTTTAATATGCAAAAAAAAAGTAGACACGTCTGCTGGCACAAGGTTTTCAATACCAAACAACATTCAACACAAAAAAAAGAAGGGTTAGACTTGTAGCCTTAAGGGTTGATAGTGCATTTTTCTTTTGCTTCTATGCAGTAGAGAGTAAAGGTAAAAGTACTTATAAATCTGTTCCGCATGCATATTTTTTTTGATTTTTTTTTCTGTGAAATGTAAATACTACTGATGTCTACAATTCAAGACGAAAGTGAAAAATAAAAATGTCTGGATTTTACATTTACTTCAAACACAGAAAGTGAAAGGATGTTAACTTGACTGACTGTTTAAACATTATTAAAATTGGTTTGAATATTTTTTCGTTACTTTTCTTTAAATACGAGAAATAAAATGAATTGTATTTAATAGATTTGGGTTTTTGTTTATTTTTAGATTTTGAAAATAATTTCCCGATAGAAATCCTCCACGTACAATATTATTGATGCTTAAAGGAAATTTTTACGTTTTGTGCTCGTAAAACCTATTAAAACTAATAAACCAAAATCGTTATACTTTACGATATACGCATACAATGTATTATTTGTAAGTACTACTTCAACTTAAATAAGTTACCCAGCAAAATTTCTAAGTAGTAGTTTTAGTTTTAGATGAAGTTTAGATTTTCACCATTGTATTATTTTGTATTGAACATAATTATTATTACTTATATTACGATAAAATACTTCGTGTTTAGCTTCTAATGATTTTCATTTGCTAAAGAGTCTTGATAATGATGTATTGACACTGATCGAAACACTTGTCAGCTTAGAATTGTAGTTTGACTGAACCTATCAATTTAAAACAGAAAAATAAATTATTTCTTGAAAATTATTACTTTGATAATATCTAGTAATTAGCACAAAAATGTGACCTCGAGCTAGAGTAATTTTTCCCAAAATATCCACTTTAAAGAAGTCTTTGGCTGGGATGCATACTTTTTTTCATTTATAAGTACATTTCACATTCGAATGGTATTACAATAAAAAAAAAAAAAACAGAGCAAAAAGAATTGTAAAAACTTGAAATAAAAATTTGCTACACTAAAGCCCTTTACAGCTACGAAAAAGACTAAAAACGGCATTAAAATGTCGTTTTGGCATAAATGAAATTGCGTAAACATGGGTTATAACTGCACATTCATATAAGTATGTATACAAATCGAAAAAAAAATGTATAATGATTTCATCAAGGTTTAACTATTACACTAAACTTACCAACAACCCCCATGCTAAGCCATAGTAAAAAAAGGCCCAGTAGAAATTTTACAATATAAAACTTTGAAGTTGAAGTATGGAATCTTCAAATTACAATAGATCTTTTTCGAAATACAATTGATCTTTTTGAATTACATTTGAATTTTCGAATTACAATCGATAGTTTTCAATTGAAATCTTGGAATTACAATTGATCTTTTTCGAATTGAAATTGGTCTGTTTAGAATTACAATTGATCTATTTCAAATAACAATTGATCTTTTTTCAAATACAATGGGAATTTTCGAATTTCAAATGGAATTTTCGAATTACAAATAGAATTTTCGAATTATAAGTAGAATCTTCGAATTACAAATGTAATCTTCGAATGTCAAATGGAATTTTTGAATTAGAAGTAGAATTTTTCAGCACTGAAAGTTGGTCACGTACTTTCTCTTTTTTTTATGGCCCACCGAAGTTTTTACAATAGTTGTGAAATAAGTAAAATAAATGATGTAAATATATTTCTAAGCTAAATAGTGTGCTTAGATGTCTTCAGTAAAATTTTATGGTGCATCTTTTCTTAGAACATATTTTAATCCTTTTTTCAAAAACTGTCATAGACCTGCATTTAAAGGGTTAATATGTTCTACGAATATTTTTTGCTTCAATTTAAATAGGAGTTGTCAAAAGTTTCGAGTTTGTACGGCATTAAGGGTGGAGTAGATTTAGAAACGCTTGAGCCGCTCATTTTATGAGGTTCATAAAAAAACGGAATTTGCCAAAAAATGGGTACACTCTAATTAAAATGATTTCAGTTTCCTACTATACATTGGGTAAATTTACACAAAATGTGTAGTTTTACCAAAAAATTATTGGAAATTTACACATTTATAGTAGTATATTATTTGAATTTGTTGAAATTTTCCAAATTTATAGTAGGAAACTGGACTCATTTGTTTAGAGTGTAGGTCACCGGGGTCAAAGTTAAGCGTGAAGGACAAAAAATCTATCCAATCCAAAAATTTTAAAACTATTTGCACCACTCCACAGTGGTAAATTCCGGCCAAAACCCTATAACTTCTTTAATTTTCTATGTAAACTTATAAAATATTGTAGGTAGGTTAAAAATATAATAATAAACCAATTTCGCGAAAAAAAAAATTTCCGCGAAATTTTTTTTTCCGCAAGAAAAGTTTTTTTTTGTTCGCGAAAAAAAATTTTTGATGGTGTTTTAAGATGTTGTGTCTTAATCGTCAGTATTTCATCCATCTTCTTTTTTTATGTGTTCTCCACAGCTCAAAAAGCTCTTTATTTGATATAAATGACCCAACTTTAAAAGGCTCTAACTTAAAGACTTGGTTAAACTTGGTACTGATGTTAATTAGTACTTACTTGGGAACCCATATACTAATTTGTGGTATAGCGACTTAAGAGCAATTTTGAGCAAAAAGTATTTTTTTGGTCTTTACAAAGTTTGTATTTTTTATAATTTTTTTATTTTTTTAGATTTATTTTCACCACCACTGTTTAAATTGATCCACGCACTCGAAATTGCCGAAATGCATATGACACGTAAAAATAATGCTAAATCTTCAAAATTTATCAATTTCAAGGCAAATTTTTTTTTTTTTTAAGTTTACAGCCTACTTGGATTTCAAAGTTGCAAATCACAACTTTTAAATTTAAAAAATAATAAATACAAATACTCAACTTTACTTCGTTATAAAAGCTAAACTAGTCAAGGGATTGGCACAAAATTTTGTAACCGCATGTTTTGAAGTGTTAGCTCTTATTTGGCATCCATTTGGAAAAAAATAAAAAATTTTTTTTTTTAGTTTTGGCCGGTTTTTACCTCTCTGCACTCTAGCTGTCTTAGAAGTGACCCTAGAGGAGTCAAAAGAAGGTGGCGTGACATAGCCCCCACAGACATTATTCCCATTTCCGGTTTGGGGATTAAGTCCGAAATGAATTCGGTCATAATGGTAGTGGGGACTATGACCGAAACAAATTTTGGACATAGTCCCAATAAAAAATGGACATAACTCCCAGAAATCACGGTGATATACATTTTTCTTATCTTTTCTTAACCCATTACTTACCAGCGTGTGTATGAACACACGCTTATAATTTCTTAAAAAAATATGAAACACGAAAAAATATTAAAAAGTAATTAAATTTTGCTGGCGTTATTAAGGTTTGGCTTATTAGTGAAGATAGAAGATATTTTTGGAAAAATTTCACAAGCACGCCCTTCACAAGGGGAGGGGGGGGGCCGTTTCTAAAAAAAAATCATCAACTTTAAACATTTAAATGTGCATTTTTTATTCATAAGGGGACGAAAAGTCGTCGTTTCTGAAAGTTTTGTCAAAAAATACCAACGTTTAAATTTCTGGTAAGAAATGGGTAATTGGTTTTATTAAAAGAGCTCCTACCGGTCCAATGGTACCTCCAAGAGGCGTCATTTGCAAGATTGACCCCACTTAATTTTTAGTATCTAACATTTTCTCTGAAAATACTAATACCATATCTCCAATTCCTAAGGGGGCACCTACACAAAATGACATTTTTGTAAAATTTTCTCCCAACTGTCCCAAGAGTGAATTTAGAGAAGTCAAATGTGAAACTGACTCCCATTATGTTTTCAAACCCATTTTCTCCAAACATATTATATTATATAGTGCCAATGTTTGCGTGTTTCAAAATACAGTGGGAGAATATAAAAGACAAACCATAGAAGATTATCAAGTGGCAACCAATATACCTAATGATATTGGGGGTCGATTATACATTTGAGTCCTAGGGTCACTTCTAGGACTGCTAGAGCGGTAGCAGCAAATATTTTTAAAAATTTAACCTTAAGTGGGAGCCCCCTTAGGTAGGGTTTAGGTATGTTTGGGGAAAATGTTCAGGGAGTAAAATTAATGGGGGTTAATCTCACATTATCCTGGGAGTTATAAGGCTTTTTGTGGATTTTTACCCCTTCACACCCAACTTTGACCCCGATGAGCGACCTCTAGGTGCTATCCGACCTCTCTCATTTTTTGGCTCATTCACTTTTTTTTCAAAATATTGCTGCTTAAAATCTTATAAAACACCCTTACTCTATATACATTACGAATTTGATTGCCTTAGGCTCCCCTTAGGCAATCAAATCAATCTCTTACAAAGAGAAAACACGGCGTTTGCATGTTCGGCAAAAATATAGGGGGCAAAAATGAATAGGGAGCGGTAAAAGAAGATTTCATATTCAAGTTTATTGAAAATAAAACAAAATTTGTGAGGACCCCCTTGGGGGTTAAAAATAGAGGGTGGGTTCGTTTGGTCAAAATGTTGAAATTGAAAAAAATTGGGGGTCGGTCACACATTTAACTTCTTTAGGGTCACCCTTGAGTCAGTAAGAGCGGTGGGAGCAAATTTTACAAAAATTTAATTTTGTGTGGGAGATTCTTAGGAATTAGAGATTGGGTATTGGTATGTTCAGAAAGAATGTTGGGGAGTCGGTCGTACATTTGACTCCTCTAGGGTCACTTCTAGGACAGCTAGAGCGGTAGGAGCAAATATATAAAAATTGAACCTTTGTATGGGAGCCCCCTTTGCGGATGAAGAAATGGCATAGGTATGTTTGGCAAAAGTGTTTGAGAGGGAAAATTATTGGGGGTCAGTCTCACATTTGACCCCTCTAGGGGCAGATCCAGGGGAATTGTTGGGCATTTTGCAGATTTCTTCCTCTTCACGCCTAACTTTGACCCCGATGAGCGACCCCAATATCCTATGCGTTCTGCGCCATATTTTGTCTCATGAATTAATGTAGCAAAACTTACAAAATTCGTGCACTATCCTGCCCCTATTGTACAAGTTTAAACAAAATTTAAACATTTTGATAAACAAATTTTTATGCCGATTAGCCGAGACATCCCAACATTAAAACCTTATCGTTTATGTATAGTTTAGGTTTCAGGCAAATCGGTGTATAACAGTTGGGCACTTTCCTTTTTAGAACTAGATTACAGTAGAGATTTGTGCGTGAGTGAATTTTGACTTACTCTTACTCATGCTCACGACAAGAATTTTCGAATTACGCATACTCACTATTTTTTCTACTCACACTCACCCACAAGCACATGAGTAAATTTAATACAACTCACACTTTTTTTTTGCTTTTTCGGAATAAAATTCAAAGTTTAGCCTAGTTTTTCAATTTTTATACCCTCCACTTAGTGATAGAGGGTATATATAAGTTTGTCATTATGTTTTTAACTCATCGAAATATCGGTCTGGGACCCCATACAGTACATATATATACATGATCCCCGATCGATTTTAAGACATTCCAGCGATGTCCGTCTGTCTGTCTGCCTGTCTGTGGAAATGGTGATAACGGACAAAATATTACACGGAGATGACTGAAACTTAACATATTTATTGAAAGTTCTCCCGAGAAGTTTGGCAGTTCAGCGGTTCAAAAGTTATGAACGAAAATGTAAGGACACCTCAAAAATGTTAGTACATTCAACATAACCTAAAAATACAAAATGCTTTAATTCGGCTGCTGGTTGACATATGTGAACATAATTGAACACCAAATGGAATTTAAACAAGTCGAACATGTTTTTTTGACAAAAAAGAAAAAAATCGGGAAATTTTTTTTTACCAGAATTTTTTTTTCGCGGAAATTAAAAAAAAGAACTTAAAGTAATTTCCTTTTAAATAAAGTTTTTAGCAATAATCTTTTAGCATTTGTGGAGGGTATCACTACATTCGGCAAGGCCGAACTTAACTTTTTTGCTTGTTTTTGCTTTTTTTGGCACGAATGAAAATATTAAGAGAAAATAAATCACGCAAACTCACTCAAAAATATAGACTCACAATCAGTCGCACTCATTCACGAAAAAATCTTACTCACTCACACTTACTCACGCAATTTTTTTAAACACTCACTCACAATCACGTGAGTAAAATCGAGTTCAGTCTCATCTTCGCGTGAATCGCGTGAATCACCTGCATCACGCACTTATCTTGATGCTACAAAACTTGTTTTCTAATACTAGTTTTTCCTACTAGGCAACACTATGCAGGTTTTATACTCTAATAACACACATACACATAAATATATTTTACATCCTGTACACACATACACCAACACAAAAATGATGATGGTCTCATGTGTTGTTTAGAGCGACATAACTTTTTATTCTTTTGTTTAGAATAATATGAGCCCCCAGTGAAAAGTGTACGAGGCAACACATACAAATACGAGCAGTATTAGTATAGTGGAATAGGAGTAACTTGTGTATTATTGTGAAATTTTCTTATATTTCTTTCCTGTGTCACTCTTATGCTCAGCTTCCTATTCCTTTCTATTATTATATTCAGGTTGAAAGATGATAAAGATGGTGGGGGTGGGG